>CAWUFW010012790.1:0-518774 GCA_963921515.1 Calotriton arnoldi | reverse complement strand
TTTGCCTCTTTCTGCACCCCTCTTCCCTCTTCCTGAGCTCCTCTTGCATCTTTCTGCACCTCTGTTGCTTCGTTCGGTACTTCTCTTGCTTCTTTCTGCACCCTTCTTCCTTCTTTCTGCACCTCTCTTGCCTTTTTCTGCACCCCTGTTCCCTTTTTCTGCACCTCTCTTGCCTGTTTCTGCAACTCTCTTGCCTCTTTCTGCAGTTCTCTTGCCTCCTTCTGCACCTCTGTTCCTTCTTTCTGTATTTATTTTGTTTCTTTCTGCAACTCTCTTGTTTTTTTCTGTATCCTCTTGCCTCTTTCTCCTACCCACTTCCCCCTTTCTGCATCTCTGTTGCTTCTTTATGCACTTATCTTGCTTCTTTCAGCACCTCTCTTGCTTCTTTCTGCACCCCTTATGCCTCTTTCTGCACCCCTCTTCCCTGTTTCTACACTCCTCTTGCCTCTTTCTGCACCTCTGTTCCTTCTTTCTGGACTTCTTTTGTTTCTTTCTGCACCTCTCTTGCTTCTTTCTGTATCCCTCTTGCCTCTTTCTGCACCCCTTATGCCTCTTTCACACCCCACTTCCCTCTTTCTGCACCCCTCTTGCCTTTCTGCACCCCTCTTCCCTCTTTCTGAGCTCCTCTTGCCTCTTTCTGCACCTCTGTACCTTTGTTCTGTACTTCTCTTGCCTCTTTCTGCACCCCTCTTGCATGTTTCTGCATCTCTGTTACTTCTTTCTACACTTCCCTTGCTTCTTTCTGCACTTCCATTGCTTATTTCTACACTCCTCTTGCCTCTTTCTGAACCCTTCTTCCATCTTTCGGCTACTCTCTTGCCTCTTTCTGAACCCCTCATCCTTCTATCTGCATTTCTTTTGTTTCTTTCTGCAACTCTTTTGCTTCTTGCTGTTTCCCTCTTGCCTCTTTTTCCTCCTCACTTCCCCCTTTCTGCATCTCTGTTTCTTCTTTATGTACTTCTCTTGCTTCTTTCAGCACCTCTGTTGCTTCTTTCTGCACTTCTTTTGTTTCTTTCTGCACCTTTCATGCTTCTTTCTGCACCCCTCATGCCTCTTTCTGCACCCCTCTTCCCTTTTTCTGCACTCCTCTTGCCTCTTTTTGCACCTCTGTTCCTTCTTTCTGCACTTCTTTTGTTTCTTTCTGCACCTCTCTTGCTTCTTTCTGCATCCCTCTTGCTTCTTTCTTCACCACTTGTGCCGCTTTCACATCCCTTTTACCTCTTTCTGCACTCCTCTTGCCTCTTTCTGCTCCTCTGTTCCTTCTTTCTGCACTTCTTTTGTTTATTTGTGCACCTCTCTTGCTTCTTTCTTTATCCCTCTTGCTTCTTTCCGTACCCCTCGTGCCTCTTTCACACCCTTCTTCCCTATTTATGCACCCCTCTTCCCTCTTTCTCCACTCCTCTTCATCTTTCTGCACCTCTGTTGCTTCGTTCTGTACTTCTTCTGCTTCTTTCTGCACCCTTCTTCCCTCTTTCTGCACCTCTCTTGCCTTTGTCTGTACCCCTGTTCCATTTTCTGCACATCTCTTTCCTGTTTCTGCAACTCTCTTGCCTCTTTCTGCAGTTCTCTTGCCTCCTTCTGCACCTCTGTTGCTTGTTTCTGTACTTCTCTTGCCTCTTTCTGCACCCCTCTTGCCTCTTTCTGTACCTCTGTTCCTTCTTTCTGCATTTCTTTTGTTTCTTTCTGCAACTCTCTTGCTTCTTTCTGTATCCCGCTTGCCTCTTTCTCCTCCCCACTTCCCCCTTTCTGCATCTCTGTTGCTTCTTTATGCACCTCTCTTGCTTCTTTCTGCATCCCTCTTGCTTCTTTCTGTACCCCTCGTGCCTCTTTCACACCCCTCTTCCCTCATTCTACACTCCTCTTGCTTATTTCTGCACCTCTGTTCCTTCTTTCTGCACTTCTTTTGTTTCTTTCTACACCTCTCTTGTTTCTTTCTGCATCCCTCTTGCCTCTTTCTGCACCCCTTATGCCTCTTTCACACCCCACTTCCCTCTTTCTGTACCACTCTTGCCTCTTTCTGTACCTCTGTACCTTCGTTCTATACTTCTCTTGCTTCTTTCTGCACCCCTCTTGCCTGTTTCTGCACCTCTGTTACTTCTTTCTGCACTTCCCTTGCTTCTATCTGCACTTCCGTTGCTTCTTTATACACTCCTCTTGCCTCTTTCTGAACCCTTCTTCCATCTTTCAGTTCCTCTCTTGCCTCTTTCTGCACCCCTCATCCTTCTATCTGCATTTCTTTTGTTTCTTTCTGCAACTCTTTTGCTTCTTGCTGTTTCTCTCTTGCCTCTTTCTCCTCCCCACTTCCCCCTTTATGCATCTCTGTTTCTTCTTTATGCACTTCTCTTGCTTCTTTCAGCACCTCTCTTGCTTCTTTCTGCACCCCTCGTGCCTCTTTCTATACCCCTCATCGCTCTTTCTGCACTCCTCCTGCCTCTTTCTGTACCTCTGTTGCTTCTTTCTGCACTTCTTTTGTTTCTTTCTGCACCTGCTTCTTTCTGCATCCCTCTTGCTTCTTTCTGCACCCCTCTTGCCTCTTTCTCTGCCCCTTCTCCCCCTTTCTGCATCTCTGTTGCTTCTTTCTGCACTTCTCTTGCCTCTTTCTGCAACTCTGTCCCTTCTTTCTGCAACCCTTGTGCCTCTTTCTGCACTCCTCTTCCCTCTTTCTGCTCCCCTCTTGTCTCTTTCTGCACTTCTGTTGCTTCTTTCTGCACTTCTTTTGTTTCTTTCTGCACCTTTCATGCTTCTTTCTGCACCCCTCGTGACTCTTTCTGCACCCCTTTTCCCTCTTTCTGTACTCCTCCTGCCTCTTTTTGCACCTCTGTTCCTTCTTTCTGCACTTCTTTTGTTTCATTCTGCACCTGCTTCTTTCTGCATCCCTCTTGCTTCTTTCTGCACCACTCGTGCCTCTTTCACACCCCTCTTCCCTCTTTCTGCACTTCTCTTGCCTCTTTCTGCACCTCTGTTCCTTCTTTCTGCACTTCTTTGGTATCTCTGTGCACCTCTCTTGCTTCTTTCTGCATCCTCTTGCTTCTTTCTGTAGCCCTCGTGCCTCTTTCACACCCCTCTTCCCTCTTTCTGCGCCCCTCTTGCCTCTTTCTGCACCCCTCTTCCCTCTTTCTGCACTCCTCTTGCCTCTTTCTGCACCTCTGTTGCTTCGTTCTGTACTTCTCTTGCCTCTTTCTGCACACTGCTTCCCTCTTTCTGCACCTCTCTTGCTTCTTTCTCCACCCCTGTTCCCTTTTTCTGCATCTCTCTTGCTTCTTTCTGCATCCCTCTTGCTTCTTTCTGCATTCCTCTTGCTTCTTTCTTCACCACTCGTGCCTCTTTCACACCCCTCTTACCTCTTTCTGCACTCCTCTTGCCTCTTTCTGCACCTCTGTTCCTTCTTTCTGCACTTCTTTTGTTTCTTTGTGCACCTCTCTTGCTTCTTTCTGCATCCCTCTTGCTTCTTTCTGTACCCCTTGTGCCTCTTTCACACCCTTCTTTCCTCTTTCTGCACCCCTCTTGCCTCTTTCTGCACCCCTCTTCCCTCTTTCTGCACTCCTCTTGCATCTTTCTGCACCTCTGTTGCTTCGTTCTGTACTTCTCTTGCTTCTTTCTGCACCCTTCTTCCTTCTTTCTGCACCTCTCTTGCCTTTTTCTGCACCCCTGTTCCCTTTTTCTGCACCTCTCTTGCCTGTTTCTGCAACTCTCTTGCCTCTTTCTGCAGTTCTCTTGCCTCCTTCTGCACATCTGTTGCTTCTTTCTGCACTTCTCTTGCCTCTTTCTGCACCCCTCTTGCCTCTTTCTGCACCTCTGTTCCTTCTTTCTGTATTTATTTTGTTTCTTTCTGCAACTCTCTTGTTTCTTTCTGTATCCTCTTGCCTCTTTCTCCTCCCCACTTCCCCCTTTCTGCATCTCTGTTGCTTCTTTATGCACTTCTCTTGCTTCTTTCAGCACCTCTCTTGCTTCTTTCTGCACCCCTTATGCCTCTTTCTGCACCCCTCTTCCCTCTTTCTACACTCCTCTTGCCTCTTTCTGCACCTCTGTTCCTTCTTTCTGGACTTCTTTTGTTTCTTTCTGCACCTCTCTTGCTTCTTTCTGCATCCTTCTTGCCTCTTTCTGCACCCCTTATGCCTCTTTCACACCCCACTTCCCTCTTTCTGCACCCCTCTTGCCTTTCTGCACCCCTCTTCCCTCTTTCTGAGCTCCTCTTGCCTCTTTCTGCACCTCTGTACCTTTGTTCTGTACTTCTCTTGCCTCTTTCTGCACCCCTCTTGCATGTTTCTGCATCTCTGTTACTTCTTGCTGCACTTCCCTTGCTTCTTTCTGCACTTCCGTTGCTTATTTCTACACTCCTCTTGCCTCTTTCTGAACCCTTCTTCCATCTTTCGGCTACTCTCTTGCCTCTTTCTGCACCCCTCATCCTTCTATCTGCATTTCTTTTGTTTCTTTCTGCAACTCTTTTGCTTCTTGCTGTTTCCCTCTTGCCTCTTTTTCCTCCTCACTTCCCCCTTTCTGCATCTCTGTTTCTTCTTTATGTACTTCTCTTGCTTCTTTCAGCACCTCTGTTGCTTCTTTCTGCACTTCTTTTGTTTCTTTCTGCACCTTTCATGCTTCTTTCTGCACCCCTCGTGCCTCTTTCTGCACCCCTCTTCCCTTTTTCTGCACTCCTCTTGCCTCTTTCTGCACCTCTGTTCCTTCTTTCTGCACTTCTTTTGTTTCTTTCTGCACCTCTCTTGCTTCTTTCTGCATCCCTCTTGCTTCTTTCTTCACCACTCGTGCCTCTTTCACATCCCTCTTACCTCTTTCTGCACTCCTCTTGCCTCTTTCTGCTCCTTCTTTCTGCACTTCTTTTGTTTATTTGTGCACCTCTCTTGCTTCTTTCTGCATCCCTCTTGCTTCTTTCCGTACCCCTCCTGCCTCTTTCACACCCTTCTTCCCTATTTCTGCACCCCTCTTCCCTCTTTCTCCACTCCTCTTGCATCTTTCTGCACCTCTGTTGCTTCGTTCTGTACTTCTCCTGCTTCTTTCTGCACCCTTCTTCCCTCTTTCTGCACCTCTCTTGCCTTTGTCTGTACCCCTGTTCCATTTTCTACACATCTCTTTCCTGTTTCTGCAACTCTCTTGCCTCTTTCTGCAGTTCTCTTGCCTCCTTCTGCACCTCTGTTGCTTGTTTCTGTACTTCTCTTGCCTCTTTCTGCACCCCTCTTGCCTCTTTCTGTACCTCTGTTCCTTCTTTCTGCATTTCTTTTGTTTCTTTCTGCAACTCTCTTGCTTCTTTCTGTATCCCTCTTGCCTCTTTCTCCTCCCCACTTCCCCCTTTCTGCATCTCTGTTGCTTCTTTATGCACCTCTCTTGCTTCTTTCTGCATCCCTCTTGCTTCTTTCTGTACCCCTCGTGCCTCTTTCACACCCCTCTTCCCTCTTTCTGCACTCCTCTTGCTTATTTCTGCACCTCTGTTCCTTCTGTCTGCACTTCTTTTGTTTCTTTCTACACCTCTCTTGTTTCTTTCTGCATCCCTCTTGCCTCTTTCTGCACCCCTTATGCCTCTTTCACACCCCACTTCCCTCTTTCTGTACCCCTCTTGCCTCTTTCTGTACCTCTGTACCTTCGTTCTATACTTCTCTTGCTTCTTTCTGCACCCCTCTTGCCTGTTTCTGCACCTCTGTTACTTCTTTCTGCACTTCCCCTGCTTCTATCTGCACTTCCGTTGCTTCTTTATACACTCCTCTTGCCTCTTTCTGAACCCTTCTTCCATCTTTCAGCTCCTCTCTTGCCTCTTTCTGCACCCCTCATCCTTCTATCTGCATTTCTTTTGTTTCTTTCTGCAACTCTTTTGCTTCTTGCTGTTTCTCTCTTGCCTCTTTCTCCTCCCCACTTCCCCCTTTCTGCATCTCTGTTTCTTCTTTATGCACTTCTCTTGCTTCTTTCAGCACCTCTCTTGCTTCTTTCTGCATCCCTCGTGCCTCTTTCTATACCCCTCATCCCTCTTTCTGCACTCCTCCTGCCTCTTTCTGTACCTCTGTTGCTTCTTTCTGCACTTCTTTTGTTTCTTTCTGCACCTGCTTCTTTCTGCATCCCTCTTGCTTCTTTCTGCACCCCTCTTGCCTCTTTCTCTGCCCCTTCTCCCCCTTTCTGCATCTCTGTTGCTTCTTTCTGCACTTCTCTTGCCTCTTTCTGCACCTCTGTCCCTTCTTTCTGCAACCCTTGTGCCTCTTTCTGCACTCCTCTTCCCTCTTTCTGCTCCCTCTTGTCTCTTTCTGCACTTCTGTTGCTTCTTTCTGCACTTCTTTTGTTTCTTTCTGCACCTTTCATGCTTCTTTCTGCACCCTCGTGACTCTTTCTGCACCCCTTTTCCCTCTTTCTGTACTCCTCCTGCCTCTTTTTGCACCTCTGTTCCTTCTTTCTGCACTTCTTTTGTTTCATTCTGCACCTGCTTCTTTCTGCATCCCTCTTGCTTCTTTCTGCACCACTTGTGCCTCTTTCATACCCCTCTTCCCTCTTTCTGCACTTCTCTTGCCTCTTTCTGCACCTCTGTTCCTTCTTTCTGCACTTCTTTGGTATCTCTGTGCACCTCTCTTGCTTCTTTCTGCATCCTCTTGCTTCTTTCTGTAGCCCTTGTGCCTCTTTCACACCCCTCTTCCCTTTCTGCACCCCTCTTGCCTCTTTCTGCACCCCTCTTCCCTCTTTCTGCACTCCTCTTGCCTCTTTCTGCACCTCTGTTGCTTCGTTCTGTACTTCTCTTGCTTCTTTCTGCACACTGCATCCCTCTTTCTGCACCTCTCTTGCTTCTTTCTGCACCCCTGTTCCCTTTTTCTGCATCTGTCTTGCCTGTTTCTGCAACTCTCTTGCCTCTTTCTGCAGTTCTCTTGCCTCTTTCTGCACCCTTCCACCCTCTTTCTGCACCCTGTTCCCTTTTTCTGCATTGCTCTAGCCTGTTTCTGCACCTCTCTTGCCTCTTTCTGCACATCTCTTGGTTCTTTCTCCACTGCTCTTTCCTCTTTCTGCACCCCTCTTGCCTCTTTGAGCATCTCTTTTGCTTCTTTCTGCATTTCTATTGCCTCTTTCTGCACCTCTCTTGCCTTTTTCTGCACCCCTGTTCCCTTTTTCTGCACCTCTCTTGCCTGTTTCTGCAACTCTCTTGCCTCTTTCTGCAGTTCTCTTGCCTCCTTCTGTACCTCTGTTGCTTCTTTCTGCACTTCTCTTGCCTCTTTCTGCACCCCTCTTGCCTCTTTCTGCACCTCTGTTCCTTCTTTCTGCATTTCTTTTGTTTCTTTCTGCAACTCTCTTGCTTCTCTCTGTATCCCTCTTGCCTCTTTCTCCTCCCCACTTCCCCCTTTCTGCATCTCTGTTGCTTCTTTATGCACTTCTCTTGCTTCTTTCAGCACCTCTCTTGCTTCTTTCAGCACCCCTTATGCCTCTTTCTGCACCCCTCTTCCCTCTTTCTACACTCCTCTTGCCTCTTTATGCACCTCTGTTCCTTCTTTCTGCACTTCTTTTGTTTCTTTGTGCACCTCTCTTGCTTCTTTCTGCATCTCTCTTGCTTCTTTCTGTACCCCTCGTGCCTCTTTCACACCCCTCTTCCCTCTTTCTGCACTCCTCTTGCTTATTTCTGCACCTTTGTTTCTTCTTTCTGCACTTCTTTTGTTTCTTTCTGCACCTCTCTTGCTTCTTTCTGCATCCCTTTTGCCTCTTTCTGCACCCCTTATGCCTCTTTCACACCCCACATCCCTCTTTCTGCAGCCCTCTTGCCGCTTTCTGTACCCCTCTTCCCTCTTTCTGCGCTCCTCTTGCCTCTTTCTGCACCTTTGTACCTTTGTTCTGTACTTCTCTTGCCTCTTTCTGCACCCCTCTTGCCTCTTTCAGCACTTCTGTTCTTTCTGCACTTCCCTTGCTTCTTTCTGCACTTCCGTTGCTTTTTCTACACTCCTCTTGCCTCTTTCTGAACCCTTCTTCCATCTTTCGGCTCCTCTCTTGCCTCTTTCTGCACCCCTCATCCTTCTATCTGCATTTCTTTTGTTTCTTTCTGCAACTCTTTTGCTTCCTGCTGTTTCCCTCTTGCCTCTTTTTCCTCCCCACTTCCCCATTTCTGCATCTCTGTTGCTTCTTTATGCACTTCTCTTACTTCTTTCAGCACCTCTGTTGCTTCTTTCTGCACTTCTTTTGTTTCTTTCTGCACCTTTCATGCTTCTTTCTGCACCCCTCGTGCCTCTTTCTGCACCCCTCTTCACTCTTTCTACACTCTCCTTGCCTCTTTCTGCACCTCTGTTCCTTCTTTCTGCACTTTTTGTGTTTCTTTCTGCACGTCTCTTGCTTCTTTCTGCATCCCTCTTGCTTCTTTCTTCACCACTCGTGCCTCTTTCACATCCCTCTTACCTCTTTCTGCACTCCTCTTGCCTCTTTCTGCACCTCTGTTCCTTCTTTCTGCACGTCTTTTGTTTCTTTGTGCACCTCTGTTGCTTTGTTCTGTACTTCTCTTGCTTCTTTCTACACCCTTCTTCACTCTTTCTGCACCTCTCTTGCCTTTTTCTGTTCCCCTGTTCCCTTTTTCTGCACCTCTCTTGCTTGTTTCTGCAACTCTCTTGCCTCTTTCTGCAGTTCTCTTGCCTCCTTCTGCACCTTTGTTGCTTCTTTCTGCACTTCTCTTGCCTCTTTCTGCACCCCTCTTGCCTCTTTCTGCACCACTGTTCCTTCTTTCTGCATTTCTTTTGTTTCTTTCTGCAACTCTCTTGCTTCTTTCTGTATCCCTCTTGCCTCTTTCTCCTCCCCACTTCCCCCTTTCTGCATCTCTGTTGCTTCTTTATGCACCTCTCTTGCTTCTTTCTGCATCCCTCTTTCTTCTTACTGTACCCCTCGTGCCTCTTTCACACCCCTCTTCCTACTTTCTGCACTCCTCTTGCTTATTTCTGCACCTCTGTTCCTTCTTTCTGCACTTCTTTTGTTTCTTTCTACACCTCTCTTGTTTCTTTATGCATCCCTCTTGCCTCTTTCTGTACCCCTTATGCCTCTTTCACACCCCACTTCCCTCTTTCTGCACCCCTCTTGCCTCTTTCTGCACCCCTCTTGCCTCTTTCTGCACCTCTGTACCTTCGTTCTGTACTTCTCTTGCCTCTTTCTGCACCCCTCTTGCCTGTTTCTGCACCTTTGTTACTTCTTTCTGCACTTCCCTTGCTTCTTTCTGCACTACCGTTGCTTCTTTATACACTCCTCTTGCCTCTTTCTGAACCCTTCTTCCTTCTTTCGGCTCTTCTCTTGCCTCTTTCTGCATCCTCTTGCTTCTTTCTATAGCCCTCGTGCCTCTTTCACACCTCCTCTTCCCTCTTTCTGCACCTCTCTTGCCTCTTTCTGCACCTCTCTTCCTTCTTTCTGCACTCCTCTTGCCTCTTTCTGCACCTCTGTTGCTTCGTTCTGTACTTCTCTTGCCTCTTTCTGCACCACTGCTTGCCTCTTTCTGCACCTCTCTTGCTTCTTTCTCCACCCCTGTTCCCTCTTTCTGCATCTCTCTTGCATCTTTCTGCATCCCTCTTGCTTCTTTCTGCATTCCTCTTGCTTCTTTCTTCACCACTCGTGCCTCTTTCTACACCCCTCTTACCTCTTTCTGCACTCCTCTTGCCTCTTTCTGCACCTCTGTTCCTTCTTTCTGCACTTCTTTTGTTTCTTTGTGCACCTCTCTTGCTTCTTTCTGCATCCCTCTTGCTTCTTTCTGTACCCCTCTGTGCCTCTTTCACACCCTTCTTTCCTCTTTCTGCACCCCTCTTGCCTCTTTCTGCACCCCTCTTCCCTCTTTCTGCACTTGTAGGAAGGTGGAATCTGACTATATGGTTGCCCCCACTTTTTTTATGGTGTTTTGCTGGTTTATGACTTAGTTGGACTGGGATCCTGCTATTCAGGGCCCCAGTCTATCTGCTTTCTCTGTAAAGGTTTCCATGTGCCTTAGGCACATCTCTGATTGGAATCTGGAGTGCCCTTATAAGTCCCTAGTATATGGTATACTATGTACCAAGGGCATAGGTACCTCAGAGGCCTGCCAGGGGCTGCAGCATGTATTATGCCACCCCTGGAAGGCCATCCAAACTGACACCACAGGTCTGCTACTGCAGCCTGGGTAAGGTGGTGCAAGCACTCCTTACTGTGATATAGGTTACCTATATCACGAAATACATACACACATATAAACCTATAAGTCACTCCTAAGGCAGGCCTTATCAATCCTAAAGGCAGAGTGCATGGTTCCTATGTGAGAGGGTGCCCCTGCATGAGCAGGGCCCCTCTGCAGCGTTCGGAGACCATCTCTGATGCTGTTTGTAGTGCAGCCTGACCATATACTCTTAAGCGCATTATATCCTCGCGGTAAAATGCTAACTTTGGAATGGCTGCACCTAAACATGTCGTGTTTGGTGTCAAACATCTTGGAATACTACCCCCCGCCAATCCTGGCGGCGGGGGTAGCATTCCACCCTTCTAGAGGGAAAGACATGTTAACTCTGACTAACCCGGTAACTTCTCTCCAGAGCCCTGGCATCACAAAATGGATGCTGCTGCCACAGACACGAGTCTGGCCTCCTGCTGCTGGACGAAACTCCGGCAGGGGAGGCCTGGACAATAGGTTTCCTGTCCCAGGGAGGTGTGACCACCTCCCCAGACAGGATAATGTGTATTGGGGCTGGGCGGGAGCACCATCTGTGTGCTTTGAAGTCCTGCACTGGGGGCACATTTGGTGTCCCTGTGCATACCCCAGTTCAAACCGGATCAGGGGCTTGCAGCCCCTGCTTTGGCGCGAACTGGACAAAGGGAAAGGGGTGTAGCCACCCCTCTGCCCTGACCCACCCATAGGTGGGGCCACAGAGTAGTCCAACCCCTATTTTTAGAATAAAGGTAGGAACCCAGTCCTTAGGACTTTAGATTATACCTGGACGAAACTCTGACACTGAATCCTGGACCTTCGACGCTCTACGACAAGATTAGAGGACTGAAGAATCTCCCTTGGGGTCAAGGAGTGACTCCCCTGCTTGGCAGGCACCAAAGAAGCATCTGTCCGGTTCGCATTACTGAAGCTCCCGTCGGACGCCGAAGTCATCGCATCACCAGAGGTGGATTCTCAGACTTCCCGAGGCTACCCTGAGTCCCCAGCAAAGCTGAGGCCCGTGGCTATCGTGGGTGACTTGAGACCGTGACCCCTGGACACCGAGCACATTTGCAAGTGCACCATCTTCTGGGTCTCCCAAGAAGTCGTGCTTTGGGCTCCGAGTAGCCCTAGCCTCCAGCACCACCTGCACCGAAGATCACTGGCCCCCACTCCACGAGTGTCCTGCAAGCCAGCTCCACGTGCGGCGTCACGAGGCTCCTTCGCGGTCGCTAGCCCGTTGGCTAGTAGCCCTTAACGAAGGCCAATCTTTTCCTTACTTGGCATCCTGGTTGCTCCAGGCCTGCCCTCACTTACCCTCGCTGGGTGAGTTCCACAGACCTTGCTGGTCTGCACCATCGACGATCTACATCTTACTCGAGACTTGCCGTTGCCAAGGCTTGTTGGGTCCAATCCGGTCGCCGACACCTCAGCACTCGACAGACATCGAGCACCAGCCCGAATCCTGCTCCTGGTCGCCGACAACGCCTCCCGGACCTCGTGGCTGAAGAGTCAAGACGACCGTCAACGCACCTGAAGCACTCGACATCGGTGGGCATCTGTCCATCGCCTTCCTGGTCACTGGCTAGTGACCCAGACTCTGTCCCCTCTGCTTTCAGGTTCACCAGAACTCCGATCCACTCTTGGATCCACCCGGACACTTTTCTCTTGGCCGCCAGCAGCACTTTGCAGCAGATCGCCATTCGAATCGACGACGAAACCCGACCCCGAAAGGCACCTATGCACCCGGCTTCCCTGGGTGAGGTAACACGAGTACTCCGGTGCTCCCGTGGGTAGAGACTCTTCAAAGTCCTAGATCTCAAAGGGTTTTGTCCTAGTCCTCTTCTAAGTGTCCCTTTCCTCTATTTTCCCGATCCCGACTTTCTCCATAGAAGTTAACGGCGTATCGCGGTTGTGTATTTACACTGCACGCGTCTCCCGTGGGTCCCCTGTGTCACTACCTTGGGTGGTTCCTTGTGGTCCAAGCACTTCTAGAGGCTCTAGGCCTAGTGTCTAGTTCAGTCGTGGTTCGCATACCACTTTATTGGTATATGGTTTGGTACGCCCTAGGGCCCAAACGTGTATTTGTGCTATTATTGTGATTTAAGATCTTATAACTTATGTACTTCGAACTCTAGCCTCATAAAGAGACTAGAGGGGTGTGTTTAGTAATAAATACATATATTTTGAATATATACCTGGTGTGGTGCTCTTTCATTTGGTCACTCAAGAGATTATAGACTGGTAAAACAAGCTGCTTTACATTCCTTCAAGACTTAGCCTGAAGGCTGCTCTCCATAGCTACCACTAGGATAGCTTTCAATAAGGTTGTCTTTAACCTACCTACCATAAGAGTCGATTTGGACTGGTGCAAGGTGCCCACTATAATTAGTGGACAGCATATGCCAGGCCAACTTCTCACATTGGTGTGCAGCGTGTGGGATTCCAGCTTGCTATTGTTTTACCAGATAATCTCAATTGAATTGATCAACTGAAAACCACTAAAGGTACCTAAGGTACATATAATTTAAGCTTAGAATAACAGTAAGTTCTACTGAACTTAGAGTTGTGTGTTAAGGGATAGCACAACCCTTTCTACAACTCAAGAGAGTTTAGTAGGCCACACTAGAGTAGGTAGTGCATACACCACACCACACTAGTAATGTCTTTAAGGGTAGGATCTAAAGAATCCTTGCAGGAAGCCATTGAGCTTCCACCCTCCAAGTATGATACACTCCCATTCTTGGAATTGAGAGCTTTATGCAACTTGAGAAAAATAAGGACAGGCCAAAGCCCCACCACCCAACACCTCAAGGAGTTGTTGGTGGCTTATGACCTTAGTAAGCCTGTAGGGACTGAAGGGGTAGGAGCTGAGGGTGGGGCAGAAGAAGAGGAGGAGGCCAGGGGTACCAATACCCCCAGCCCCCTCTGAAACTGGCCAGGAGGGTGACAATGACCCTGACCTGGATAACCCAATCCCTCCTGTGGAAGATGATGAGGATGATCAGAATGATGCCCTCTTTGTCCCCCAGGAAGGATTAAGAGTGTGCCCAGAAGGTCTAGGTCTCCTTCTCAGGAGTCTAACCACTCTGGCACCTCTATAGGGAGCTCTGTCTCATCTCATAGGAGAGAATCCTCTCATGAGAGAAGAAAGAGGCTAGTCCAGTATGAGGAAACTCAGCTGGAACTCAGAAAAAAGCAATTAGCTTTAGATAGAGAATCCCTAGATCTCCTTAGAGAGAGAAGAAAGTTGGGACTAGAGTCCCATGGTGGCAGCAATATCCCTAGAGATAGGGACAGGTCTTATGACCATAGAAACCTAAACAAGATTGTCCCTCCCTACCAGAGTGGGGATGACATCCACAAATGGATAACTGCACTGGAGAGGGCCTGTAAAGTTCAGAAGGTCCCCCAGAGGCAGTGGGCAGCAATCTTGTGGCTCTCCTTTGCAGACAAAGGTAGAGACAAGCTCCTCACTGTAAGAGAAGAGGATGCTGACAATTACACAGTCTTGAAGAGTGCTCTGATAGATGGGTTTGGCCTAACCACTGAACAGTATAGGTTGAAGTTCAGAGACACCCAAAAGCTCAGACTCAAGACTGGGTTGATTTTGTAGATTGTGCTACAAAGGCTCTGGAAGGTTGGATACATGGCAACAAAGTGCATGACTTTTTAGGATTGTACAATTTGATTATGAGGGAGCAGATCCTTAATAATTGTCAAAACCAGCTTTTGCACCAGTATCTGGTGGACTCTGATCTGACCTCTCCCCAAGAATTGGGAAAGAAGGCAGACAAATGGGTCAGAACCAGAGTAAAAACTAGAAATCAGGGTGGTGACCAGAAGAAAGATTCTACTAAGTCCCAAGAGAAAGGTGGGGATAAATCTAAGGATAAGTCCCCTACAGGGCCCCAAAATTCCTCTTCTGGGGGTGGGTCCCAAACTCCTTCCTCTCCTGAAAAGAAACCATATTGCCATGTCTGTAAAAAGCCTGGGCACTGGAAAACTGATCCCAGTTGCCCCAGGATTGGCAATAAAGAAAATGTTCCTCCCACAACTACTACCACCCCTCCTGGTACTACCAGTAGTAATCCTCCAGTTGGGAGTAGTGCACCCAAAAAGTTAGGTGCTTTTGCAAGAGGAACAGAGGTGGGCCCTAGTTTAGACAGGGACCCCTCAACAGACTCCTCTGACTCTGATGGTGGTATAGGATTTGCCACCTTTACCATGGGTCCCATAGCATTGGGCAGGTACAGATTGGAGCCAATGATTAATGGTCAGAAAGCTGTGGCATTTAGGGACACAGGGGCTAGTGTCACCATGGTGGCAGGGAAACTAGTCCCCCTCACCAGCTTTTACCTGAGTTTAAATACCAGGTGACCAACATTGATGGTGTCAGAACAGATCACCCCATGGCCATAGTCAATCTCAGCTGGGAGGGGGTCACAGGCCCAAAGAGAGTGGCAGTGTCCCCAACCCTACCTGTAGATTGCCTGATGGGCAATGATTTGGAAATTTCAGCCTGGGCTGAAGTTGAACACCAAACCCATCTTAGGATGTTGGGCGTCCCTGTAAAGGTTAGTGGGGCTGTGATGGCCACAGCCCCAGCCCAAGAATTTGGAGAGATGGAGCCTGAAAGAATGGCCCACTCTCCCCCAAAAGAGAGCACAAGGGTTGAAGAAAAGTCTTCTTCCCCCAGACAGTAGGTAAGGGTCAGCCTCCTCAGGGAACTGACCCTACCCCTAGTGAAGGAACTGCCACAGAGGTAGTCAGGCCTGGCCTGGCCACGCCCCTGATGGCAGAGGACCCTTCCAAGGTGGTACCCCGTCTGGAGCAGGTAACCTGCCCCTCTCTACCCTGCCTCAGTCAGCCCAGGGCTGCAGAGGTCAGGGAGGTCAGTGGACCCCCAGGGCCCCCTGTCCAGAGGAAGCCCCCATCAGCAGATTAGGGGCACCCAGTCTAGTAGCCCTAGCCAGGTGAAAATTCCTCTACACACTGAGGGATCCCCCATACCTTTATGTAGGGACCTCCCCAGAAGGACTCTGGTAGGCAAGGGCAAACCTGGGACCAGAAGGTTCCAAACCTGCCATGTCCCTCCAGTAGTCCATCCAAAGGGACCCAACCCCCAGCTGTAGGCAGCCAAAGGTTGACCCTTAGAGCAAAGTGCAACTCAGTCATGGAAAGACAGGCATACATGGTGACCAGTGATCTGAGGAAGCTGAGGCCAACATTCCTAGGGCCTCACTTCCCTACTCAGACACCTCACCAGCCTTGTACTTTACCTAAGCACACCACAGGTAGTGATTCCCCATGGTGGAGACCCTCTCATACCCTTAGGGTGAGGGATTGCTTAGTGGACCATAAGACAGGGGGCAACCATGCTAGTGCAGGTGCTTCCTTATATGACCACTTAGTCAATGAAGGCTCAACTGGCCAAGGTTAGCCTTATCTCCTTTCGTTTGGGGGGGTTATGTAGGAAGGTGGAATCTGACTATATGGTTGCCCCCACTTTTTTATGGTGTTTTGCTGGTTTATGACTTAGTTGGACTGGGATCCTGCTATTCAGGGCCCCAGTCTATCTGCTTTCTCTGTAAAAGGTTTCCATGTGCCTTAGGCACATCTCTGATTGGAATCTGGAGTGCCCTTATAAGTCCCTAGTATATGGTATACTATGTACCAAGGGCATAGGTACCTCAGAGGCCTGCCAGGGGCTGCAGCATGTATTATGCCACCCCTGGAAGGCCATCCAAACTGACACCACAGGTCTGCTACTGCAGCCTGGGTAAGGTGGTGCATGCACTCCTTACTGTGATATAGGTTACCTATATCACGAAATACATACACACATATAAACCTATAAGTCACTCCTAAGGCAGGCCTTATCAATCCTAAAGGCAGAGTGCATGGTTCCTATGTGAGAGGGTGCCCCTGCATGAGCAGGGCCCCTCTGCAGCGTTCGGAGACCATCTCTGATGCTGTTTGTAGTGCAGCCTGACCATATACTCTTAAGCGCATTATATCCTCGCGGTAAAATGCTAACTTTGGAATGGCTGCACCTAAACATGTCGTGTTTGGTGTCAAACATCTTGGAATACTACCCCCCGCCAATCCTGGCGGCGGGGGTAGCATTCCACCCTTCTAGAGGGAAAGACATGTTAACTCTGACTAACCCGGTAACTTCTCTCCAGAGCCCTGGCATCACAAAATGGATGCTGCTGCCACAGACACGAGTCTGGCCTCCTGCTGCTGGACGAAACTCCGGCAGGGGAGGCCTGGACAATAGGTTTCCTGTCCCAGGGAGGTGTGACCACCTCCCCAGACAGGATAATGTGTATTGGGGCTGGGCGGGAGCACCATCTGTGTGCTTTGAAGTCCTGCACTGGGGGCACATTTGGTGTCCCTGTGCATACCCCAGTTCAAACCGGATCAGGGGCTTGCAGCCCCTGCTTTGGCGCGAACTGGACAAAGGAAAGGGGTGTAGCCACCCCTCTGCCCTGACCCACCCATAGGTGGGGCCACAGAGTAGTCCAACCCCTATTTTTAGAATAAAGGTAGGAACCCAGTCCTTAGGACTTTAGATTATACCTGGACGAAACTCTGACACTGAATCCTGGACCTTCGACGCTCTACGACAAGATTAGAGGACTGAAGAATCTCCCTTGGGGTCAAGGAGTGACTCCCTGCTTGGCAGGCACCAAAGAAGCATCTGTCCGGTTCGCATTACTGAAGCTCCCGTCGGACGCCGAAGTCATCGCATCACCAGAGGTGGATTCTCAGACTTCCCGAGGCTACCCTGAGTCCCCAGCAAAGCTGAGGCCCGTGGCTATCGTGGGTGACTTGAGACCGTGACCCCTGGACACCGAGCACATTTGCAAGTGCACCATCTTCTGGGTCTCCCAAGAAGTCGTGCTTTGGGCTCCGAGTAGCCCTAGCCTCCAGCACCACCTGCACCGAAGATCACTGGCCCCCACTCCACGAGTGTCCTGCAAGCCAGCTCCACGTGCGGCGTCACGAGGCTCCTTCGCGGTCGCTAGCCCGTTGGCTAGTAGCCCTTAACGAAGGCCAATCTTTTCCTTACTTGGCATCCTGGTTGCTCCAGGCCTGCCCTCACTTACCCTCGCTGGGTGAGTTCCACAGACCTTGCTGGTCTGCACCATCGACGATCTACATCTTACTCGAGACTTGCCGTTGCCAAGGCTTGTTGGGTCCAATCCGGTCGCCGACACCTCAGCACTCGACAGACATCGAGCACCAGCCCGAATCCTGCTCCTGGTCGCCGACAACGCCTCCCGGACCTCGTGGCTGAAGAGTCAAGACGACCGTCAACGCACCTGAAGCACTCGACATCGGTGGGCATCTGTCCATCGCCTTCCTGGTCACTGGCTAGTGACCCAGACTCTGTCCCCTCTGCTTTCAGGTTCACCAGAACTCCGATCCACTCTTGGATCCACCCGGACACTTTTCTCTTGGCCGCCAGCAGCACTTTGCAGCAGATCGCCATTCGAATCGACGACGAAACCCGACCCCGAAAGGCACCTATGCACCCGGCTTCCTGGGTGAGGTAACACGAGTACTCCGGTGCTCCCGTGGGTAGAGACTCTTCAAAGTCCTAGATCTCAAAGGGTTTTGTCCTAGTCCTCTTCTAAGTGTCCCTTTCCTCTATTTTCCCGATCCCGACTTTCTCCATAGAAGTTAACGGCGTATCGCGGTTGTGTATTTACACTGCACGCGTCTCCCGTGGGTCCCCTGTGTCACTACCTTGGGTGGTTCCTTGTGGTCCAAGCACTTCTAGAGGCTCTAGGCCTAGTGTCTAGTTCAGTCGTGGTTCGCATACCACTTTATTGGTATATGGTTTGGTACGCCCTAGGGCCCAAACGTGTATTTGTGCTATTATTGTGATTTAAGATCTTATAACTTATGTACTTCGAACTCTAGCCTCATAAAGAGACTAGAGGGGTGTGTTTAGTAATAAATACATATATTTTGAATATATACCTGGTGTGGTGCTCTTTCATTTGGTCACTCAAGAGATTATAGACTGGTAAAACAAGCTGCTTTACATTCCTTCAAGACTTAGCCTGAAGGCTGCTCTCCATAGCTACCACTAGGATAGCTTTCAACAAGGTTGTCTTTAACCTATCTACCATAAGAGTCGATTTGGACTGGTGCAAGGTGCCCACTATAATTAGTGGACAGCATATGCCAGGCCAACTTCTCACAGCACTCCTCTTGCATCTTTCTGCACCTCTGTTGCTTCGTTCTGTACTTCTCTTGCTTCTTTTTGCACCCTTCTTCCTTCTTTCTGCACCTCTCTTGCCTTTTTCTGCAACCCTGTTCCCTTTTTCTGCACCTCTCTTGCCTGTTTCTGCAACTCTCTTGCCTCTTTCTGCAGTTCTCTTGCCTCCTTCTGCACCTCTGTTGCTTCTTTCTGCTCTTCTCTTGCCTCTTTCTGCACCCCTCTTGCCTCTTTCTGCACCTCTGTTCCTTCTTTCTGTATTTATTTTGTTTCTCTCTGCAACTCTCTTGTTTCTTTCTGTATCCTCTTGCCTCTTTCTCCTCCCCACTTCCCCCTTTCTGCATCTCTGTTGCTTCTTTATGCACTTCTCTTGCTTCTTTCAGCACCTCTCTTGCTTCTTTCTGCACCCCTTATGCCTCTTTCTGCACCCCTCTTCCCTCTTTCTACACTCCTCTTGCCTCTTTCTGCACCTCTGTTCCTTCTTTCTGGACTTCTTTTGTTTCTTTCTGCACCTCTCTTGCTTCTTTCTGCATCCCTCTTGCCTCTTTCTGCACCCCTTATGCCTCTTTCACACCCCACTTCCTCTTTCTGCACCCCTCTTGCCTTTCTGCACCCCTCTTCCCTCTTTCTGAGCTCCTCTTGCCTCTTTCTGCACCTCTGTACCTTTGTTCTGTACTTCTCTTGCCTCTTTCTGCACCCCTCTTGCATGTTTCTGCATCTCTGTTACTTCTTGCTGCACTTCCCTTGCTTCTTTCTGCACTTCCGTTGCTTATTTCTACACTCCTCTTGCCTCTTTCTGAACCCTTCTTCCATCTTTCGGCTACTCTCTTGCCTCTTTCTGCACCCCTCATCCTTCTATCTGCATTTCTTTTGTTTCTTTCTGCAACTCTTTTGCTTCTTGATGTTTCCCTCTTGCCTCTTTTTCCTCCTCACTTCCCCCTTTCTGCATCTCTGTTTCTTCTTTATGTACTTCTCTTGCTTCTTTCAGCACCTCTGTTGCTTCTTTCTGCACTTCTTTTGTTTCTTTCTGCTCCTTTCATGCTTCTTTCTGCACCCCTCGTGCCTCTTTCTGCACCCCTCTTCCCTTTTTCTGCAACCCTGTTCCCTTTTTCTGCACCTCTCTTGCCTCTTTCTGCACCTCTGTTCCTTCTTTCTGCACTTCTTTTGTTTCTTTCTGCACCTCTCTTGCTTCTTTCTGCATCCCTCTTGCTTCTTTCTTCACCACTCATGCCTCTTTCACACCCCTCTTCCCTCTTTCTGCACTCCTCTTGCCTCTTTCTGCACCTCTGTTCCTTCTTTCTGTACTTCATTTATATCTTTGTGCACCTCTCTTGCTTCTTTATGCATCCTCTTGCTTCTTTCTATACCCCTCGTGCCTCTTTCACACCCCTCTTCCATCTTTCTGCATCCCTCTTGCCTCTTTCTGCACCACTCTTCCCTCTTTCTGCACTCCTCTTGCCTCTTTCTGCACCTCTGTTGCTTCGTTCTGTACTTCTCTTCCCTCTTTCTGCACCCTTCTTCCCTCTTTCTGCACCCTTCTTCCCTTTTTCTGCATCTCTCTTGCCTGTTTCTGCAACTCTCTTGCCTCTTTCTGCAGTTCTCTTGCCTCTTTCTGCACCCTTCTGCCCTCTTTCTGCACCTCTTCCCTCTTTGTACAAATCTCTTGCCTCTTTCGACACCTCTCTTCCCTCTTTCTGCACCACTCTTACCTCTTTCTGAACCTCTGTTGCTTCTTTCTGCACTTCTCTTGCCTCTTTCTGCATTCTTCGTGCTTCTTGCAGCACCTCTGTTGGTAGTTCTTTCTGCACTGCTCTTACTTCTATCTGCTACTCTCTTGCACATTTGTGCACCCCTCTTGCCTCTTTCTGCACCTCTCTTGCCTCTTTATGCACCTCGCTTGCCTCTTTCTGCTCTTCTCTTGCTTCTTTCCCCACCTCTATTGCTTCTTTCAGCAATCCTCTTGCCTCTTTCTGCACTTCTCTTGCTTGTTTCTGCACCTCTCTTGCTTGTTTCTGCACCTCTGTTGCCTCTTTCTGCTCCTCACTTGCTTTTTCTGCACCCCTCTTGCCTCTTTATGCATCCCTCTTTTCTCTTTCTTCACCTCTCTTGCCTCTTTCTGCACCACTGTTCCCTCTTTCTGCACCTTTCCTGCCTGTTTCTGCACCTCTCTTACCTCTGTGTGTACCACTGTTGCTTCTTTCTGCACTTTTCTTGCTCTTTCTGCACCCTTTGTGCCTCTTTCAGCACCACTGTTCCCTCTTTCTGCACCCCTCCTGCCTCTTTCTGTACCTCTCTTGCCTCTTTGTGCACCTCTCCTACCTTTTTCTGCACTCCTCTTGCCTCTTTTTGAACCTCTGTTGGTTCTTTCTGCACTGCTCTTGCTTCCTTCGGCACCTCACTTGCCTCTTTCTGCACTTCTCTTGCTTCTTTCTACACCTCTGTTGCTTCTTTCAGCAATTCTCTTGCCTCTTTCTGCACCCCTCTTGCCTCTATAAGCACTTCTGTTGCTTCTTTCTGCACTTCTCTTCCTTCTTTCTGCACCCCTCTTGCCTCTTTTTGTACCCCTTTTGCCTCTTTCTGCACCTCTCTTGCCTTTTTCTGCAGTTCTCTTGCCTCTTTCTGCACTTCTTTTGCTTCTTTCTGCACTTTTCTTTCCTCTTTCTGTACCCCTCTTGCCTCTTTCTGCACCTCTGTTGGTTCTTTCTGCACTGCTCTTGCTTCTTTTTGCACCTCTGTGTGAGAAGTTGGCCTGGTATATGCTGTCCACTAGTTATAGTGGGCACCTTGCACCAGTCCAATCGACCTTTATTGATGATAGGTTTAAAGACAACCTTGATTGAAAGCTATCCTAGTGGTAGCTATGGAGAGCAGCCTTCAGGCTAAGTCTTGAAGGAGTGTTAAGCTGTTTGTTTTACCAGTTATAAGCTCATGAAAGACCAAATGAAAGGAGAACCATACCAGGTATATATATACAATATATGTATTTATTACTAAACACTACCCAATAGTCTCTTTATGAGGCTAGAGGTCAAAGTACACAAGTTACAAGTCAAATAGCACAGTAAATTAGCACAATATACGATTAGCCCTAGGGGCGTACCAAACCATATATTAAGAAAGTGGTATAAGAACCACGACTTAAGTAGACACAAGGCCTAGAGCCTGTAGAATCGCTGGGACCCCAAGGAACCACCCAAGGTAGTGACACAGGGGACCCACGGGGCTGTGTGCAGTGTGTGAACACAGCCGCGAGCCCGTTAAAGTCTATGGGAAAGTCGCGGTAACAGTTTTAGAGTTTAAGTACACTTAGAAATGGAGTAGGACCAAACCCTCTTGGACTTAGACAGTTCTAGGGTCAACACCCATGGGAGCACTGGAGTACTTTAGTTACCTCACCCAGGGAAGCCGGGTGCATAGGTGTCGAATGGTGTCGGGTCGTGTCGTCGATTTCAATGGCAGCCTGCCAGGAAGTGCTGTTGCCGGGAAGATGCGAAGTGTCCGAAGAGATCCAAGCCTGGATCGGAGATGAGAAGAACCTGAAAGCAGAGGGGACAGAGTCTGGGTCACTTGCCAGTGACCAGGGGCACGATAGTTGAATGCCCACCGATGTCGGGTGCTTCAGGTGAAAGAGGTGAAGCTTGACTCTTCATCCACGAGGCCCAGGAGGTGTCGACGATGACCAGGAGCTGGATTCGAGCTGTCCCACAAAGGATGTCGAGTGCTGCAGCATTGGTGTCCGGATTGAACACAACAAACCTTTGCAACAGCAACCCACACAGAAAGGAGAAAGATGCTTCTGTGCAGACCAGCAAGGGCTGAGGGACTCACCACTTGGTGGGGAGTCAGGGCACGTCTGGAGCAACCAGGGAAGCCCAAATAAAATTAGAGTTGCCTTCACAGGGACCCACAAGTTAATGGACCAGGGATTAAGAAGGAGCCTCAAGTGGAAATGCAAGAAGCAGGCCCACGGAAAACCCGTGGAGTGTAGGCCCACAATCTTAAGTGCAAATAGTGCTCGGGGCCTGGGCTACAGGTAACCCAAAGCAGGACTTCAAGAGTTGTTGAGAAGTTGTTGCACTAGCAAATGTACACGGTGTCCAGGGGTTCCGGTTCCACATCACTCGTGAGGGCTATGGATCTCAGCTTTGCTGGAGACTCGGATCAACCTCTGAGAAGTCTGGAAATCCTCTTCCTGGGCTGCAAGTACTTTGGAGTCCGGCGTGAGCTTTGGAGATGCAGACCGTCAAATGCTTTGTTGGTGCCTGCCAAGCAGGGGAGTCACTGCTTGACCCCAAGGGAGATTTCTTCAGTCCTCTAGTCTTTAGTAGAGCGTCGAAGTTCCAGGATTCAGTTGCAGAGTTTCGTCCAGGGATATCTAAAGTCCTGTTGCCAGGGTTCCCTTACTTATACTAAAGAAAGGGGTTGGACTAACTCTGGGGACCCACCTATGTGAGGGTTTGGAAAGAGGGGTGGCTACACCCATTTCCTTTGTCCAGTTTTGCGCCAGAGCAGGGGCTGGTAGCCCCTGCAACCGGATTGAACTGGGGTATGCACGAGGACACCAAATGTGCCCCCAGTGCAGGACTTCAAAGCACTCAGAGAGTGCACCCACCCAGCCCCAATCCACTAAGGCCTGTCTGGGAGGTGGTAACACCTCCCTGTGACAGGAAACCTATTGTCCAGGCCTCCCCTGCCGGAGTTTCGGTCAGCAGCAGGAGGCCAGACTCATGTCTGTGGCTGCAGCATCTATTTTGTGAGGCCAGGGCTTTTTAAGGTTTCTACCGGGTATACCGGTGGGGACATGTCTCTCCCTCTAGAAGGGTGGAATTCTACCCCTGCCGCCAGGACTGGTGGGGGGGTAGGATTCCAAGGTGTTTGACATCAAACACAACATGTTTCCGTGCAGCCAGTCCAAAGTTAGCATTTTACCGCAAGGTTATAATGCACTTAAGAGTATATGGTCAGGCTCCACCACAGACAACCCCGGATAGGAGATTCCGAGGGCTGCAGAGGGGCTCTGCTCATGCATAGGCACCCTCTCACATATAACCAAGCACCCTGCCTTCAGGATTGATAAGGCCTGCCATAGGGGGAATGATAGGTTTCTATGTGCAGTGTTAGGTGAGATATAGTGAACCTATATCTCTGTAAGGGGTGCATGCACCACCTCACTCAGGCTGCAGTAGCAGTCCTGTGGTGTCATTTTGGATGGCCTTCCAGGGGTGGCACAATACATGCTTCAGCCCCTGGTAGGCCTCTGGGGTACCTATGCCCTTGGTACATAGTATACCATATACTAGGGACTTATAAGGGTACTCCAGAATCCAATCTGTGGTGTACCTAAAGTACAGGGAATCAATTTGGAGAGGAAGCAGCTAGGCTGGGGTCCTGGATAGCAGGGCCCCAGCCAGACTAAAGTCGATAAACAGTGATACACCAGCAAAAAGTGGGGGTAACCATAAGAGGCAGATCCTACTCTCCTACACTCTGTTGCAAATTTCTGCATCCCTCTTGCCTCTTTCTGTACCCCTCTTCCCTCTTTCTGCACCTCTCTTGCCTATGTCGCACACCTGTTCCCTCTTTCTGCACACCTTCTGCCTGTTTCTGCAACTCTCTTGCCTCTTTCTGCAATTCTCTTTCCTCCTTCTGTACATCACTTACCTCTTTCTGCACTTCACTTGCTTCTTTCAGCACCCTTCTTCCCTTTTTCTGCACATCTCCTGCCTCTTTCTGTACCTCTCTTGCCTCATTTTGAACATCTCTTGGTTCCTTCTGCACTGCTCTTGCCTCTTTCTGCACCCCTCTTACCTCTTTGAGCATCTCTTTTGCTTCTTTCTGCATTTCTATTGCCTCTTTCTGCACCTCTCGTGCTTCTATCTGTATCCCTGTTGTCTCTTTCTGCACTTGTCTTTCCTCTTTCTGCACCTCTCTTGCTTTTTTCTGCATTTCTCTTGCTTCTTTCTGCACATCACGTACCTCTTTCTGCACTTCTCTTGCTTCCATCAGCACACTTCTTCCCTTTTTCTGCACATCTCTTGCCTCTTTCTGTACCTCTCTTGCCTCATTTTGCGCCTCTTTCTGCACCCTTCTTGCCTCTTTGAGCATCTCTTTTGCTTCTTTCTGCATTTCTATTGCCTCTTTCTGCACCTCTCGTGCTTCTATTTGTATCCCTGTTGGCTCTTTCTGCACTTGTCTTTCCTCTTTCTGCACCTCTCTTGCCATTTACTGCACCTCTCTTGCCTCTTTCTGCACTTCTCTTGCTTCTTTCCACATCTCTGTTGCTTCTTTCAGCAATTCTCTTGCTTCTTTCAGCAATTCTCTTGCCTCTTTCTGCACTTCTCTTCCTTCTTTCTGCACCCCTCTTGCCTCTTTTTGTACCCCTTTTGCCTCTTTCTGCACCTCTCTTCCCTATTTCTGCAGTTCTCTTGCCTCTTTCTGCACTTCTTTTGCTTCTTTCTGCACTTTTCTTTCCTCTTTCTGTACCCCTCTTGCCTCTTTCTGCACCTCTGTTGGTTCTTTCTGCACTGCTCTTGCTTCTTTTTGCACCTCTGTGTGAGAAGTTGGCCTGGTATATGCTGTCCACTAGTTATAGTGGGCACCTTGCACCAGTCCAATCGACCTTTATTGATGATAGGTTTAAAGACAACCTTGATTGAAAGCTATCCTAGTGGTAGCTATGGAGAGCAGCCTTCAGGCTAAGTCTTGAAGGAGTGTTAAGCTGTTTGTTTTACCAGTTATAAGCTCATGAAAGACCAAATGAAAGGAGAACCATACCAGGTATATATATACAATATATGTATTTATTACTAAACACTACCCAATAGTCTCTTTATGAGGCTAGAGGTCAAAGTACACAAGTTACAAGTCAAATAGCACAGTAAATTAGCACAATATACGATTAGCCCTAGGGGCGTACCAAACCATATATTAAGAAAGTGGTATAAGAACCACAACTTAAGTAGACACAAGGCCTAGAGCCTGTAGAATCGCTGGGACCCCAAGGAACCACCCAAGGTAGTGACACAGGGGACCCACGGGGGCTGTGTGCAGTGTGTGAACACAGCCGCGAGCTCCGTTAAAGTCTATGGGAAAGTCGCGGTAACAGTTTTAGAGTTTAAGTACACTTAGAAATGGAGTAGGACCAAACCCTCTTGGACTTAGACAGTTCTAGGGTCAACACCCATGGGAGCACTGGAGTACTTTAGTTACCTCACCCAGGGAAGCCGGGTGCATAGGTGTCGAATGGTGTCGGGTTGTGTCGTCGATTTCAATGGCAGCCTGCCAGGAAGTGCTGTTGCCGGGAAGATGCGAAGTGTCCGAAGAGATCCAAGCCTGGATCGGAGATGAGAAGAACCTGAAAGCAGAGGGGACAGAGTCTGGGTCACTTGCCAGTGACCAGGGGCACGATAGTTGAATGCCCACCGATGTCGGGTGCTTCAGGTGAAAGAGGTGAAGCTTGACTCTTCATCCACGAGGCTCAGGAGGTGTCGACGATGACCAGGAGCTGGATTCGAGCTGTCCCACAAAGGATGTCGAGTGCTGCAGCATTGGTGTCCGGATTGAACACAACAAGCCTTTGCAACAGCAACCCACACAGAAAGGAGAAAGATGCTTCTGTGCAGACCAGCAAGGGCTGAGGGACTCACCACTCGGTGGGGAGTCAGGGCACGTCTGGAGCAACCAGGGAAGCTCAAATAAAATTAGAGTTGCCTTCACAGGGACCCACAAGTTAATGGACCAGGGATTAAGAAGGAGCCTCAAGTGGAAATGCAAGAAGCAGGCCCACGGAAAACCCGTGGAGTGTAGGCCCACAATCTTAAGTGCAAATAGTGCTCGGGGCCTGGGCTACAGGTAACCCAAAGCAGGACTTCAAGAGTTGTTGAGAAGTTGTTGCACTAACAAATGTACACGGTGTCCAGGGGTTCCGGTTCCACATCACTCGTGAGGGCTATGGATCTCAGCTTTGCTGGAGACTCGGATCAACCTCTGAGAAGTCTGGAAATCCTCTTCCTGGGCTGCAAGTACTTTGGAGTCCGGCGTGAGCTTTGGAGATGCAGACCGTCAAATGCTTTGTTGGTGCCTGCCAAGCAGGGGAGTCACTGCTTGACCCCAAGGGAGATTTCTTCAGTCCTCTAGTCTTTAGTAGAGCGTCAAAGTTCCAGGATTCAGTTGCAGAGTTTCGTCCAGGGATATCTAAAGTCCTGTTGCCAGGGTTCCCTTACTTATACTAAAGAAAGGGGTTGGACTAACTCTGGGGACCCACCTATGGGAGGGTTTGGAAAGAGGGGTGGCTGCACCCATTTCCTTTGTCCAGTTTTGCACCAGAGCAGGGGCTGGTAGCCCCTGCAACCGGATTGAACTGGGGTATGCACGAGGACACCAAATGTGCCCCCAGTGCAGGACTTCAAAGCACTCAGAGAGTGCACCCACCCAGCCCCAATCCACTAAGGCCTGTCTGGGAGGTGGTAACACCTCCCTGTGACAGGAAACCTATTGTCCAGGCCTCCCCTGCCGGAGTTTCGGTCAGCAGCAGGAGGCCAGACTCATGTCTGTGGCTGCAGCATCTATTTTGTGAGGCCAGGGCTTTTTAAGGTTTCTACCGGGTATACCGGTGGGGACATGTCTCTCCCTCTAGAAGGGTGGAATTCTACCCCTGCCGCCAGGACTGGTGGGGGGGTAGGATTCCAAGGTGTTTGACATCAAACACAACATGTTTCCGTGCAGCCAGTCCAAAGTTAGCATTTTACCGCGAGGTTATAATGCACTTAAGAGTATATGGTCAGGCTCCACCACAGACAACCCCGGATAGGAGATTCCGAGGGCTGCAGAGGGGCTCTGCTCATGCATGGGCACCCTCTCACATATAACCAAGCACCCTGCCTTCAGGATTGATAAGGCCTGCCATGGGGGACTGATAGGTTTCTATGTGCAGTGTTAGGTGAGATATAGTGAACCTATATCTCTGTAAGGGGTGCATGCACCACCTCACCCAGGCTGCAGTAGCAGTCCTGTGGTGTCATTTTGGATGGCCTTCCAGGGGTGGCACAATACATGCTTCAGCCCCTGGTAGGCCTCTGGGGTACCTATGCCCTTGGTACATAGTATACCATATACTAGGGACTTATAAGGGTACTCCAGAATCCAATCTGTGGTGTACCTAAAGTACAGGGAATCAATTTAGAGAGGAAGCAGCTAGGCTGGGGTCCTGGATAGCAGGGCCCCAGCCAGACTAAAGTCGATAAACAGTGATACACCAGCAAAAGTGGGGTAACCATAAGAGGCAGATCCTACTCTCCTACACTCTGTTGCAAATTTCTGCATCCCTCTTGCCTCTTTCTGTACCCCTCTTCCCTCTTTCTGCACCTCTCTTGCCTATGTCGCACACCTGTTCCCTCTTTCTGCACGCCTTCTGCCTGTTTCTGCAACTCTCTTGCCTCTTTCTGCAGTTCTCTTTCCTCCTTCTGTACATCACTTACCTCTTTCTGCACTTCACTTGCTTCTTTCAGCACCCTTCTTCCCTTTTTCTGCACATCTCCTGCCTCTTTCTGTACCTCTCTTGCCTCATTTTGAACATCTCTTGGTTCCTTCTGCACTGCTCTTGCCTCTTTCTGCACCCCTCTTGCCTCTTTGAGCATCTCTTTTGCTTCTTTCTGCATTTCTATTACCTCTTTCTGCACCTCTCGTGCTTCTATCTGTATCCCTGTTGTCTCTTTCTGCACTTGTCTTTCCTCTTTCTGCACCTCTCTTGCTTTTTCTGCATTTCTCTTGCTTCTTTCTGCACATCACGTACCTCTTTCTGCACTTCTCTTGCTTCCATCAGCACACTTCTTCCCTTTTTCTGCACATCTCTTGCCTCTTTCTGTACCTCTCTTGCCTCATTTTGCACATCTCTTGGTTCTTTCTGCACTGCTCTTGCCTCTTTCTGCACCCTTCTTGCCTCTTTGAGCATCTCTTTTGCTTCTTTCTGCATTTCTATTGCCTCTTTCTGCACCTCTCGTGCTTCTATCTGTATCCCTGTTGGCTCTTTCTGCACTTGTCTTTCCTCTTTCTGCACCTCTCTTGCCATTTACTGCACCTCTCTTGCCTCTTTCTGCACTTCTCTTGCTTCTTTCCACATCTCTGTTGCTTCTTTCAGCAATTCTCTTGCTTCTTTCAGCAATTCTCTTGCCTCTTTCTGCACTTCTCTTGCTTGTTTCAGGACCTCTCTTGCATCTTTCTGCACCTCTGTTGCCTCTTTCTGCACCCTTCATGCCTCTTTCAGCAACTCTGTTGCTTCATTCTGCACTTCTCTTCCATGTTTTTGCACCCCTTCTGCCTCTTTCTGTAACTCTCTTGCCTCTTTGTGCACCTCTCCTACTTTTTTCTGCACCCCTCTTGCCTCTTTTTGCACCTCTGTTGGTTCTTTCTGCACTGCTCTTGCATCTTTCTGCACCTCACTTGCCTCTTTCTGCACTTCTCTTGTTTCTTTCTACACCTCTGTTGCTTCTTTCAGCAATTCGCTTGCCTCTTTCTGCACTTCTCTTCCTTCTTTCTGCACCCCTCCTGCCTCTTTCTGTACCTCTCTTGCCTCTTTGTGCACCTCTCCAACCTCTTTGTGCACCCCTCTTGCCTCTTTTTGCAGCTCTGTTAGTTCATTCTGCACTGCTCTTGCTGCTTTCTGTACCTCACTTGCCTCTTTCCGCACTTCTCTTGCTTGTTTCTGCACCTGTCTTGCATCTTTCTACACTTCTGTTGCCTCTTTCTGCACCTCACTTGCTTCTTTCTGCACCTCACTTGCTTCTTTCTGAACCTCTCTTGCCTTTTTCTGCAGCCCACTTGCCTCTTTTTGCACCCCTGTTCCCTCTTTCTGCACCTTTCCTGCCTCTTTCTGCACCTCTCTTGCCTCTTTCTGTACCTCTGTTGCTTCTTTCTGCACTTCTCTTCCTTCTTTCTGCACCCCTCCTGCCTCTTTCTGTACCTCTCTTGCCTCTTTGTGCTTCTCTCCTACCACTTTCTGCAGCCCTCTTGCCTCTTTTTGCACCTCTGTTAGTTCTTTCTGCACTGCTCTTGCTTCTTTCTGCACCTCTTTTGCAAATGTCTGTGTCCCTCTTGCCTCTTTCTGCACCCCCTTCCCTATTCCCTAACACAGGTTTCAGGGACGTTATAGTTAGTTGGACATTTCACTCGTACAAAACCAGAGAAGTTCGGCCGTTATATTTAGTTGAGCTAACTATAACTCGCACCCCGCAATGCACTGCTGATGACATCACATAATAAATCACTCATGACATGGTCAGTGACATCACTGATAACATCACTGATGACATCTCAAATGACATCACTCATGATATCACTGATGACATCATCCACGTGATAATCTGATGCACCTTCTCACACCCTAATATAACCTTTGGTACACCCACTCTAAATTACAGACTGCCATTCTCATAACCATAGACACTCTAACACCAATAACTACAAACCCACTCACTGATTCTTAGACCTACACACACATCCACTCACTCACCCATACAGTCACTCATACATGCAGTCACTGATCAATACAGTCACTATCATATGCACTCATACACCTATACAGACAGTCACACACCCCACTCACCTGTAGAGTTACAAACACAGCTACTTAGTCATGCAAAGAATCAATCACACTCACATTTACTCACCTATACAGTTATACACATAACCCCTCACTTATTATACAGATACTAACATATACTTACTCTCTTATACAATCACTGACACAAGCACACACTCATCCATACAGCCACTCTCACAATCGCTCACTCTCACATATAGTCATTTATATAGTCCAACACTCACATATACTGTCTTTCACATATGTAGTTACTCACACATGTGCCACTGAGATATCCATTCACTCATCAACACACCCATATGTACCTCTGTTGCAAATTTCTGCATCCCTCTTGCCTCTTTCTGTACCCCTCTTCCCTCTTTCTGCACCTCTCTTGCCTCTGTCTGCACACCTGTTCCCTCTTTCTGCATGCCTTCTGCCTGTTTCTGCAACTCTCTTGCCTCTTTCTGCAGTTCTCTTTCCTCCTTCTGCACATCACTTACCTCTTTCTGCACTTCTCTTTCTTCTTTCAGCACCCTTCTTCCCTTTTTCTGCACATCTCTTGCCTCTTTCTGTACCTCTCTTGCCTCATTTTGCACATCTCATGGTTCTTTCTGCACTGCCCTTGCCTCTTTCTGCACCCTTCTTGCCTCTTTGAGCATCTCTTTTGCTTCTTTCTGCATTTCTATTGCCTCTTTCTGCACCTCTCGTGCTTCTATCTGTATCCCTGTTGTCTCTTTCTGCACTTGTCTATCCTCTTTCTGCACCTCTCTTGCCATTTTCTGCACCTCTCTTGTCTCTTTCTGCACTTCTCTTGCTACTTTCCACATCTCAGTTGCTTCTTTCAGCAATTCTCTTGCCTCTTTCTGCACTTCTCTTGCTTGTTTCAGGACCTCTCTTGCATCTTTCTGCACCTCTGTTGCCTCTTTCTGCACCCTTCACGCCTCTTTCAGCAACTCTGTTGCTTCATTCTGCACTTCTCTTCCTTGTTTTTGCATCCCTTCTGCCTCTTTCTGTAACTCTCTTGCCTCTTTGTGCACCTCTCCTACTTTTTTCTGCACCCCTCTTGCCTCTTTTTGCACCTCTGTTGGTTCTTTCTGCACTGCTCTTGCATCTTTCTGCACCTCACTTGCCTCTTTCTGCACTTCTCTTGCTTCTTTCTACACCTCTGTTGCTTCTTTCAGCAATTCGCTTGCCTCTTTCTGCACTTCTCTTCCTTCTTTCTGCACCCCTCCTGCCTCTTTCTGTACCTCTCTTGCCTCTTTGTGCACCTCTCCAACCTCTTTCTGCATCTCTCTTGCCTCTTTTTGCAGCTTTGTTAGTTCATTCTGCACTGCTCTTGCTTCTTTCTGCACCTCACTTGCCTCTTTCCGCACTTCTCTTGCTTGTTTCTGCACCTGTCTTGCATCTTTCTACACCTCTGTTGCCTCTTTCTGCACCTCACTTGCTTCCCTCTTGCCTCTTTCTGCACCCCTCTTGCCTCTTTTTGCACCCCTGTTCCCTCTTTCTGCACCTTTCCTGCCTCTTTCTGCACCTCTCTTGCCTCTTTCTGTACCTCTCTTGCTTTTTTCTGCACTTCACTTCCTACTTTCTGCACCCCTCCTGCCTATTTCTGTACCTCTCTTGCCTCTTTGTGCACCTCTCCTACCACTTTCTGCACCCCTCTTGCCTCTTTTTGCACCTCTGTTAGTTCTTTCTGCACTGCTCTTGCTTCTTTCTGCACCTCTTTTGCAAATTTCTGTATCCCTCTTGCCTCTTTCTGCACCCCCTTCCCTATTCCCTAACAAAGGTTTCAGGGACGTTATAGTTAGTTGGACATTTCACTCGTACAAAACCAGAGAAGTTCGGCCGTTATATTTAGTTGAGCTAACTATAACTCGCGCCCCGCAATGCACTGCTGATGACATCACATAATAAATCACTCATGACATGGTCAGTGACATCACTGATAACATCACTGATGACATCTCAAATGACATCACTCATGATATCACTGATGACATCATCCACATGATAATCTTCTGCACCTTCTCACACCCTAATATAACCTTTGGTACACCCACTCTAAATTACAGATTGCCATTCTCAAAACCATAGACACTCTAACACCAATAACTACAAACCCACTCACTGATTCTTAGATCTACACACACATCCACTCACTCACCCATACAGTCACTCATACATGCAGTCACTGATCAATACAGTCACTATCATATGCACTCATACACCTATACAGTCACACACCCCCACTCACCTGTAGAGTTACAAACACAGCTACTCAGCCATGCAAAGAATCAATCACACTCACATTTACTCACCTATACAGTTATACACATAACACCTCACTTATTATACAGATACTAACATATACTTACTCTCTTATACAATCACTGACACAAGCACACACTCATCCATACAGCCACTCTCACAATCGCTCACTCTCACATATAGTCATTTATATAGTCCAACACTCACATATACTGTCTTTCACATATGTAGTTACTCACACATGTGCCACTGAGATATCCATTCACTCATCAACACACCCATACACACACTCACCCACCCATACACTCTTCACAGATGCCTTTTGAACCCATACACCCGGTGAATCACTCACTCAAACATCTATGAACAGTCACACACACCCCAACCACCCACACAGACACTCAGGCACAGATACAGATACTCAGACAACCAATGAATAACCCATATAGACACTCATGTAGCTACTCACCAACCCATGCAGCCACTTACACACCAACTGACAGACTGATAAAGGCATTCACACAGTTTAGTCACTAACCCATGCATTCAGTAAGGCACGTTTAATCATTCACATATACAGTCAGTCACGCACCTACTCAATCATCCATTCAGACACTTATACACCCACTCATTCTTCAATACGCCTTTGCCTATATATATTAAACATATTTAAACTTTACAGAAACACAGAGTCACTGGATGATGTCATCAGTGATGTCATCAGTGATGTAATTTGAGATGTCATCAGTGATGTCACTGACCATGTCATGAATGATGTAATATGTGATATCATCAGCAGTGCATTGCGGAGGCGCGAGTTATAGTTAGCTCAACTAACTATAACGGCCAAATTTCTCTGGTTTTGTACGAGTGAAATGTCCAACTAACTATAACGCCCCTGAAACCTGTGTTTTTTCCAGTGAATTTTAAAGGTTTTTTAAATGTTAATTACTAACTAACGTCCCTGAAACCTATGGTTTTTTCAGTGAATTTCAAAGGTTTTTTAAATGCTAATTTTTAACTATTACGTCCCTGAAACCTATGGTTTTTTCAGTAATATATATATATATATATATATATATATATATATATATATATATATATATATATATATATATATATATGTAAAACAATCTCCCCCGGTTCGAGGAGCACTCAGAAACAAACCCAGTGCAGGCAGCCAGTATTCCATCATTCAAAGCTTTATTTACAAGCCTAACGCGTTTCAGAGTTTTATACTCCTTGCTCACAGGCATCATGTGCAGCTGCGCAGTATGGAATGAAGCATATGTCCCAGAGTGCCTTTTATTTTCCAATTGCCCTCCAGTGGGCCTCACAATTGAGAAAGTCTATTATCGTGCATTCTGGGATGTATAGTACAGTACCTCTGATATCCTCGAGAAATGCCTCTTTCAAATATTGTTTCCTTACTAGGCTCTGTGCAGCAACATGCAATCATTTCAAAGTTATTTTTCCCTGGTGGGCCTCCGAATGAAAAATCACAGCAATTAATGCCAGTCTGTAACCCAAACGGACTTGAAAAACGTCCATGTCCTTGGCCCCTCATTACGAGGGTGGTTCCTCCTCACGGCTGGACCGCCGTCAATTAATGTGTAAAACAATCTCCCCCGGATCGAGGAGCACTCAGAAACAAACCCAGTGCAGGCAGCCAGTATAAGGAAACATATATATATATATATATATATATATATATATATATATATATATATATATATATTCACTGAAAAAAACATAGGTTTTAGGGACAGTTATAGTTAGTTGGACATTTCACTCATACAAAACCATAGAAATTCCACCATTATAGTTAGTTCAGCTAACTATAACTCGCGCCCCGCAATGCACTGCTGATGACGTCACATATTACATCACTCATGACATGGTCAGTGACATCACTGATTACATCACTGATGACATCTCAAATGACATCACTGATGACATCACTGATGACATCATCAAGTGACTGTGTTTCTGTAAAGTTTAAATATGTTTAATATATATAGGGAAAGGCGTATTGAAGAATGAGTGGGTGTATAAGTGTCTGAATGGATGATTTAGTACGTGAGTGACTGACTCTACAAGTGAGTGATTAAATGTATCTTACTGAATGCATGGGTTAGTGACTAAACTGTGTGAATGTCTGTATCCGTCTGTCTGTTGGTTTGTAAGCGGCTGCATGGCTTTCTGAATAGCTACATGAGTGTCTACATGGGTTATTGATTGATTGTCTGAGTATCTGTATGGGTGCCTGAGTGTTTGTGTGGGTGGGGTGTGTGTGACTCTGTGCATAGATGTGTGAGTTGGTGATTCACTGGGTGCATGGTTTCAAGAGTGCATCTGTGATGGACTGTATGGGTGGGTGAGTGTGTGTATGGGTGTGTTAGTGATTGAATGTATATCTCAGTGGTACATGTGTGAGTAACTACATATGTGAAAGGCAGTATATATGTGTGTTGGAGTATATAAATGGCTATAAGTGAGAGTGTGTGATTGTGAGAGTGGCTGTATGGATGAGTGTGTACTTGTATCAGTGATTGTATAAGAGCGTAAGAATGTGCTAGTATTTGTATGAGTAAGTGAGCTGGTGTGTGTATAACTGTATAGGTGAGTAAATGGGTGTGTGATTAAGTTTTTGCATGACTGACTAGGTGTGTGAGTACCTCTATGGATGAGTGGCGGTGTGTGAGTGTTTATATAGGTGTATGAGTGCATATGATAGTCCTGTACTGAGTGACTAAGTATGAGTGACTGTACGGGTGAGTGAGTGGATGTGTGTGTAGACCTAAGAATCAGTGAGTGGGTATGTAGTTTTTGGTGTTGGAGTGTCTATGGTTTTGAGAATGGCAGTCTGTAATTTAGAGTGGGTGTATCAAAAGTTATATTAGGGTGTGAGAAGATGCATGAAATTATCACATGGATGATGTCATCAGTGATGTCATTTGAGATGTCATCAGTGATGTCATCAGTGATGTCACTGACCATGTCATGAGTGATGTAATATGTGACGTCATCAGCAGTGCATTGCGGGCGCGAGTTATAGTTAGCTGAACTAACTATAACGGGGGAATTTCTATGGTTTTGTACGAGTGAAATGTCCAACTAACTATAACTGTCCCTAAAACCTATGGTTTTTTCAGTGAATTTCAAAGGTTTTTTAAATGCTAATTTCTAACTATAACGTGTCTGAAACCTATGGTTTTTTCAGTGAATTTCAAAGGTTTTTTAAATGCTAATTTCTAACTATAACGTGCCTGAAACCTATGATTTTTAAGTGAATTTCAAAGGTTTTTTTAAATGCTAGTTTCTAACTATGCCTACAGAGGTAGGACATGTGAAGAAAGAAGAAAAACGCACAGAAAGAAGCAAAAGATGTGCAGAAAGAACCAACAGAGGAGCAGAAAGAGGCCTTGTTGCAAAATCATCCTGTGCCCACAACTTTTTCAGACGGGTACTGGTGGTAACTGACTCTGACTAACCAGAGCCAGTGCTATGCTAAAAGACAATTAGAATACAGTGAAAACACCTACATACACTAGGGAACACTATGCGTTGGGGTACCCCTGTGATTAGCATGACCTCCTCTGCAAGTCCCTAGTACATAATAGGGCAGGGGGATTAAAACTACCTCTTAAAACGCGCTACAGGGCGCGTTTGCACAGTGGTGAAGGGAGGGGGCCTGAGGTGACATGTGTGCAAACGCACCCCGTGGCGCGTTTTAAGTTGCGGGATTAAGTCCCTTGAATTCTGAGGGTCCCTGGGGCCCAACTAGCCCCCCAGGTACCTACAGTTAGGACCACAGAGCTGAGTTGCAGAGAGGCGTTCCGAGGCCACGCACCTTTTTTCACCTCTCTGCAACGCAACTCTGTTGTTGTGCTTACTGAAGGTACCTGGTGGGCTAGTTGGCCCCCACGGTCCCTCAGGAATCAAAGGGAATTAATTCCCCAACTTAAAACGCACCACAGGGCGTGTTTGCGCACATGTCACCTGAGGCCCCGCCCCTCCCTTCACCACTGTGCAAACGCGCCCGGTGGTGTGTTTTAAGTTGGGGGATTAGGTCACCTTGAATCCTGAGGGTCCCTGGGGCCCAACTAGCCCACTAGGTACTTCCAGTAAGCACCACAGGCCTGCGTTGCAACGCCTGTAACAAATTGTGCAGTTGTGTTTAGGTAGTGAAGAGGGTCGTGCTGGAGGTAGTGTTTTAGGGTTTAGGGTAGTGCAGTGGTGTTTGTGTAGTATAGGGGGTCACGCTGGGGGTAGATTTAGGGTTTAGGGTAGTGCAGTGGTGTTTGTGTAGTGTAGGGAGTCGTGCTGGGGGGAGTGTTTTAGGGTTTAGGGTAGTGCAGTGGTGTTTGGGTAGTGTAGGGGTACTGCTGGGGGTAGTTGTTTAGGGTTTAGGGTAGTGCAGTGGTGTTTGGGTAGTGTAGTGGTTCGTGCTGGGGGTAGTTTTTTAGGGTTTAGGGTAGCGCAGTGGTGTTTGTGTAGTGTAGGAGGTCGTGTTTTAGGGTTTAGGGTAGTGCAGTGGTCTTTGGGTAGTGTAGGGAGTCGTGCGGGGGTAGTGTTTTAGGGATTAGGGTAGTGCATTGGTGTTTGGGTAGTGTAGGGGGTCATGCGGGGGTAGAGTTTTAGGGTTTAGGGCAGTGCAGTGGTGTTTGGGTAGTGTAGGGGGTCGTGCTGGGGGGAGTGTTTTAGGGTTTAGGGCAGTGCAGTGGTGTTCGGGTAGTGTAGGGGTCGTGCTGGGGGCAGTGTTTTAGGGTTTAGGGCAGTGCAGTGGTGTTCGGGTAGTGTAGGGGGTCGTACTGGGGGAGTGTTTGAGGGTTTAGGGCAGTGCAGTCGTGTTCGGGTAGTGTAGGGGGTTGTGCTGGGGGTAGTATTTTAGGGTTTAGGGTAGTGCAGTGGTGTTCGGGTAGTGTAGGGGGTCATGTTTTAGGGTAGTGCAGTGGTGTTTGGGTAGTGTAGGGGGTCGTGCTGGGGGTAGTGTTTTAGGATTTAGGTTAGTGCAGTGGTGTTGGGGTAGTGTTTTAGGGTTTAGGGTAGTGCAGTGGTGTTTGTGTAGTGTAGAGGGTCATGCTGGGGGTAGTGTTTTAGGGTTTAGGATAGTGCAGTGGTGCTTGTGTAGTGTAGGGGGTCGTGCTGGGGTAGTGTTTTAGGGTTTAGGGTAGTGCAGTGGTGTTTTTGTAGTGTAGGGGGGTCATGTTTTAAGAATCAACACTCCAATACCTGACCAGTCTGCACTACATAAAACTGCAAAAAAACTAAAAATATAAAGTGTTTTGCACACTTTTGTCATTGGGCTATATGTGGGCTACATCTGGGTAATAGTTGTGCTACATTTGGGCTCTTTTTTCACTGGTGGCCATCTTGGAAGACTTCTTTGTTATGAAGTTTCCTAATTTCCTCATTTACTGCAGTCTCCTCAGTAGGAAATGCTTTCAGTTTTTACTTTGATTCCATCAAGAAGGCATTCAGATGTGTCACACATTTGCCATAAATTCAGAATGTTATTACTTTAGTTGTTCATTAGATCACTGTAGTAAAGCTACTGCTCACCAAGGAGTTAACTGGAAGTCTACTGCTGGTATTGAAAGTGATTGTTTCAGTCTGCATGTCAGACTTTTGTAATGAAATAGAAGAGGATTTTAGATCTCACTTAAAACATGCACTAAATTTTCTTTTTGCAGCACTAACCATAATTTCTATGGCAAAATGAACCCCCTCATTTTGTTCCTTTTTAAATTAAATGTTTTAAGGGTTACCAGTTTATTCCAATCAAGATGGCTTCAGGTGTGCCATACTTTTGTCATAAGTAAGACTGTTAGCGCTCTAGTTGTTCTTTAGAACACTCTGGGAAGCTGCAGTAGAACACAAAGGCATCAACTGACAGGCTGCTCCTGTTGAAATATAACAGGAAGATATTTGAGATCACACTTGAAACATGTCCTAATTTTTCTTTCTACAGCACTAACCATAATTTCTATGACAAAATGAACCCCATCATTTTGTTCCTTTTTAAATTAAATGTTTTAAGTGTTACCAGTTTATTCCAATCAAGATGGCTTCAGGTGTGCCATACTTTTGTCATAAGTAAGGCTGTTAGCACTCTAGTTGTTCTTTAGAACACTCTGGGAAGCTGCAGTAGAACACAAAGGCATTAACTGACAGGCTGCTCCTGTTGAAATATAACAGGAAGATATTTGAGATCTCACTTAAAACATGTCCTAATTTTTCTTTCTACAGCACTAACCATAATTTCTATGGCAAAATGAACCCCTCATTTTGTTCCTTTTTAAATTAAATGTTTTAAGGGTTACCAGTTTATTCCAATCAAGATGGCTTCAGGTGTGCCATACTTTTGTCATAAGTAAGACTGTTAGCGCTCTAGTTGTTCTTTAGAACACTCTGGGAAGCTGCAGTAGAACACAAAGGCATCAACTGACAGGCTGCTCCTGTTGAAATATAACAGGAAGATATTTGAGATCACACTTGAAACATGTCCTAATTTTTCTTTCTACAGCACTAACCATAATTTCTATGACAAAATGAACCCCATCATTTTGTTCCTTTTAAATTAAATGTTTTAAGTGTTACCAGTTTATTCCAATCAAGATGGCTTCAGGTGTGCCATACTTTTGTCATAAGTAAGACTGTTAGCGCTCTAGTTGTTCTTTAGAACACTCTGGGAAGCTGCAGTAGAACACAAAGGCATCAACTGACAGGCTGCTCCTGTTGAAATATAACAGGAAGATATTTGAGATCACACTTGAAACATGTCCTAATTTTTCTTTCCAGAGCACTAACCATAATTTCTATGACAAGATGAACCCCCATCTTTTGTTCCTTTTTAAATTAAATGTTTTAAGTGTTACCAGTTTATTCCAATCAAGATGGCTTCAGGTGTGCCATACTTTTGTCATAAGTAAGGCTGTTAGCACTCTAGTTGTTCTTTAGAACACTCTGGGAAGCTGCAGTAGAACACAAAGGAATCAACTGACAGTCTCTGCCCTTGTTGGATGTACATGTTTTACTGAGAATGTCAGACTTCATTCTCACATGACTGAGAAAGATAATGTGAATTTACAGAAAATATGCTCTCATTTTAGCTTCTGGAGCACCTTCCAAAACTGTATGGGACAAGCATGTGAAAATAGTTCTCTCTCAAACATGATTCATGATATCCCAGCAGAAGGTTTTTCACATGGTAAAATCACCTTAGAACACACCACAATTCCTGAAATTAGTATGGTACCATCAGCAAATGAATTCTAATGTAACTAAAGTCTGTTATCACCCTTTATAGTTCTCCTTTTGGTAACCCTCAAAATCTTCGATTCACTACAATGCATTTCAATGGGGTACTATCATTTATATTGGTCCCAAGATGGCTGCCAGCAATTCCAGGATGAAGTGCTGACAGCCAATTAGATCTCACGATGACATGTGTGGTTAGGCTCCGCCCAGATATATATGTGTTTTTACTTTTGATTTTCTCAGCAACTACTGAACGGATTTACACCATTTAACAAAAGGGTTCTTTTTGAACCAAGAACTACCTCTTTGCCAAATTTGGTGTAATTCCGTTCAGCAGTTCGGGCTGTAGCCTTGCATAAAGTTTCCTATGGGAAATTGATTTTTTGACTCTTATTTTTTAATTTCTCCGCAACTACTGAACGGATTTACACCATTTAACAAAAGGGTTCTTTCTGAACCAAGAACTACCTCTTTGCCAAATTTGGTGTAATTCCGTTCAGCAGTTCGGGCTGTAGCCGTGTCTAAAGTTTCTTATGGGAAAATGAATGGGGAAAACACGTTTTGGGACCCCCTTTTTCTCGGCCCCCGCTGACGAATCACCCCGAGACGTTCAGGGTAGGAGCCGACCGTAGCGGGCCATAAAGTTTGAAAATTTCGCGAAGATTCGTCAACCGGCAAGAGAGTTATTTCAAATAGAATGTCGCGGATTTCCTATGGAAAATAGGTCCTAACTATAACTATCTACTGGCGACCGCCAGTAGATAATATATATATATATATATATATGTATATATATATATGTATATATATATACATATATATATATATGTATATTCACTCCACAGCGGCTAAATTAACTCAGCCCACCGTGCAGCAGCCCAGACTATGAAGGATGATCCAGGACTCTCCAGGACTTTCAACCAAATGTCATTTTATTTTTTTTATCCAGCAAACGAACGTGTCAGAATGGTGTGGTCTACAACAATTGCAGCAACTGAACTTATCAGTCCCAGTCAGAAAAATATTTATTTTTGCAACTTTTAATACAGCATCGAAAAGCAAATCCTTTTTTGGTAATTTCATTATTTGTCTCCTATAAGTAACACAGATATTGAAGACTAATTGGCATAACTACAAATTGCACAAAACCGTGTTCAAATGATCACAGTTTCATAAAATAAAATTATAATAAAAAATGTACAGTGTACATATTACACCTGTTTATGAATTAGGTTCAGTCAAAGAACATGATATTCAAGTAAAAAAATTAAAATGACAGTATCTGAAACGAAGAAGGAATTTGATCAAAAGTCATGAATTTAGTACAGAAGAGATCGATAAGCAGATTTACGTTTGCACACTGTTCAATATTTATATGTCTGCACACTGTTTAATATTTATTTTAAGAAATGCATGCAACAAAGTTGAAGCCTTGCATACAGTATGTTAATTCCAGCATGGAATGTTTCATTATTTCAGTGCCTTTCACTAAAAAAGGTACATGTGTAGTTAACACTAAATCCAAACAAAAAGAGTTGGCTCTTGTTTTTCATACCCCTTATTAATATCTATTCACTGTGTGTACCATGAGTGAGTTCTAAACACCTTAACGACCTCTTTTTGCATACTTTTTTAATGACAATTTCATCTTAGTTTTTTTTGTATTAAATATTATATAATTTTGCTTTGCAATTTGGTCTATCTATTTAATGATTCTAACATATTTACATTCTTCAGTCACTTCATTAATACAACGTTAATTGTATGATGAGATTGTATCCGATTCTTTTACACAGATGTCCTTATTCTTCCATATGTATGTATATATATATATATATATTTCATCCAAATGCCCAAAAGCTTCGAACTCGCACTCGCAGCAGATGTCACCTTGCGGTATTAAACACGGAGACCAGCCTCGGCATGTCAGGAACTTTATTGCATATGCCGCCTACGCGTTTCGAGTCAACAAACTCTTCTTCATGGGCAGTTGCTAAAACATGGCAAAGGAGTTTCCTCATTGCTTGCACCTATTTTATAGCCCCCAGTGGGCCACGCTCATCGCGCCGAATTCGCTGGTGCATGCAGGGACTTGTGGTCCTAGGAAAGTCATTAATATCCCTCAGTGGGTTCCATGCCAATGTTTACATTAATAACAGCATTCACTTGAATTAAAACGCCCTCAGTGGGCCCCACGATGCCGGGTAAGTCATTTAAATCCACATTTGCTGCACTGATCGCAACAAGACCACAAGTCCCTGCATGCACCAGCGAATTCGGCGCGATGAGCGTGGCCCACTGGGGGCTATAAAATAGGTGCAAGCAATGAGGAAACTCCTTTGCCATGTTTTAGCAACTGCCCATGAAGAAGAGTTTGTTGACTCGAAACGCGTAGGCGGCATATGAAATAAAGTTCCTGACATGCCGAGGCTGGTCTCCGTGTTTAATACCGCAAGGTGACATCTGCTGCGAGTGCGAGTTCGAAGCTTTTGGGCATTTGGATGAAATATATATATATATATATATTATCTACTGGCGGTCGCCAGTAGATAGTTATAGTTACAACCTATTATCCATAGGAAATCCGCGACATTCTATTTGAAATAACGTTGGCGCCGGTTGACGAATCTTCGTGAAAGTTTCCAACTTGTTGGGGCGCTCCGCTCCGCTCCTACCCTGAAAGTCTCGGGGTGATACGTGAAGCGGGGGCCGAGATAAAAGGGGGGTCCCAAAACGCGTTTTCCCCATTCATTTTTCCATAGGAACCTTTAGTCGCAGCTACAGCCCGAACTGCTGAACGGAATTACACCAAATTTGGCAAAGAGGTAGTCCTTGGTTCAGACTGGTGCCTTTTGCTTAAATGGTGTAAATCCGTTCAGTAGTTCCTGAGAAAATCAAAAGTAAAGTACATATATATCTATGGGCGCGTCGGATACGCGTACCCTCAGCGCACCCTGCGCGCACCGTCCCGATCACGAGCTGCATGCTAATTGGCTGTCAGCTGGCTGTCAACATTCCGATTCAGGAAGTGTTGGCAGCCATTTTGTCCCTCGGTAGAACCGAGGGACAGAAACAAGTGCGCAAAGCGCAAAAGGGGGCAGGGTAGAAACACCCTGACCCCCAGGTCTGCTCAGGGGGTCCCACAAGGACCCCCTGGGCAGAAAAGATTTTTTTTTTTAAATCGGCGGGATGCGCTTAGGGTGCGCGTATCCCGCCGAGAAAAAAAAGAAACAAGTGTGCAAAACGCACAAAGGGGGCAGGGTAGAAACACCCTAACCCCTAGGCCTGCTCAGGGGGTCCCACAAGGACCCCTGGGCAAAAAAAGCATTTAAAAAAAAAAATCGGCAGGATGCGCTCAGGGTGCGCGAATCCTGCCGAAAAAATCGAAGCGCGGTCTCCCGCGCTTTGATTGTATTTTGCCCCGGGTGGCCCAAGTCCCGGGGGCATGGTGGGGGTTTAATTTTATGTGTGGGGGGCCTCAAGGGCCCCCAAGCCCCGGGGACCGCCACCCCCGGGGCTTTCTTTTAAAAATGGTGCGGGAGGGCTCTGAGCCCTCCCGCAGCCCCGGGACCACCACCTCCCGGGGCTTTTTTTTTAAAATTAAACAACCTGTGTGGGGGCTCCAGCCCCCACACGCCCCGGGGACCGCCACCTCCCCGGAGCACTAACAAATTAATATGGGGGTCCGTTACGGACTCCAGAGCCCGGGGACCACCACCTCCCCGGGGCTGTGTACTGAATGGGAGGGGGCCGCGCGGCCCCCCTCCTGGAGCCCTTGATGGCCCTGGGGACCACCACCCCCAGGGCCGGCTCCTGCAGTGTCCCGGGGTGCCTACCCCGGGACACTGTAGTTTGCTATGGCAGGACGGGAGCCTCGCGGCTCCCGTCCTGTCATTGCAAACTTGCTTTGGATATTGGAAGAGAGAGCAGGAAACCTGCTCTCTCTTCCAATATCCAAAGCCGACTGCTTTCCACATGGGGAGCAGCATGTCAGCTGCTCCCCATGTGGAACAGCAATGCCGGCTCCCAAGGGACGTGGGGAGCCGGCGGGACTGTGGGGGTTTGGGGACCCCCCACAGTCCCCAACGAGAGGGCCAGCCCCGGGGGATGGGGTGCCCGGGGCAAGTAGTGGCCCGGGAGGGGGCCACACGGCCCCCTCCCCAAAAAAGAGCAAAACAAATTTTTAAAAAAAGGAAAGGCCGGCTCCGGGGGATGGGGTCCCCGGGGCCTTAAAATGGCCAGAGGAGGGGGCCACGCTGCCCCCTCAAAAAAATAAATATAGAGGCCATGCCCCGGGGGATGGGGTCCCCGGGGCCAATACAGGCCAAGGGAAGGGGGCCACGCGGCCCCCTTCCCGTTTTTTTTTTTAAAGGTAATTTAAAAAAAGGGGTAAGGCCCTGGGGGATGGGGTCCCCAGGGCCCAAAAAGAAAAAGGAAGGGGGCCACACAGCCCCCTTCAGGGAGAATTTTTTATTTTTTAAACGATCGGGCCCGCAGGCCCCGCCCCTTCCTTCACCACTCTGCAAACGCGCCCCTGGTGCGTTTGCAGAGGAGAACAATTCCCCTTGAATACTGGAGGTCCCTGAGGGCCAACTAGCCCACCAGGTACCTCCAGTATGCGCCAGGGGCTGCCTTGCAGAGAGGTGTACAGAGGCCACGCCCCTTTTACACCTCTCTGCAACGCAGCTCTGTGGCGCTTTTGGAGGTATATGGTGGGCTAGTTGGACTCCGGGGACCCTCAGGATTCAAGGGGACTTAATCCCCCAACTTAAAACGCGCCACGGGGCGCGTTTGCACAGTGGTGAAGGGAGGGGCGGGGCTTCAGGTGACATGTGTGCAAACAGGCCCCGTGGCGCGTTTTAAGATGGGGAATGAAATCCCCTTCAATCCTGAGGGTCCCTGGTGGCCAACTAGCCCAACAGGTACATCCAGAAAGCGCCACAGAGCTGCGTTGCAGAGAGGTGTAAAAAGGGGTGTGGCCTCTCTACACGTCTCTGCAACGCAGACCCCTGGCGCATATTGGAGGTTCCTGGTGGGCTAGTTGGCCCCTAGGGACCCTCAGGATTCAAGGGGACTTAATCCCCCAACTTAAAACGCGCAACGGGGCGCGTTTGCACAGATGTCACCTGAGGCCCCGCCCCTCCCTTCACCATTGTGCAAATATTCCTCTAAAATCAGCCGAAATATGAATTCCGATTTACTCACCTGTTATCAGGAGAGACCTCAGTGCTGCATCTTTCAGCCCAGTACTGGTCCTGAAAAGTAATTTTAACCGTACTTACCGGTAACTTGAATTTCCTTCATAGGCTAACATTGACTGGTTTCACTTGGAAATTCTTCTAAGTGTGGAGTTTTGGAACTTTAAAATATTCCTCTAAAATCAGCCGAAATACGAATTCCGATTTACTCACCTGTTATCAGGAGAGACCTCAGTGCTGCATCTTTCAGCCCAGTACTGGTCCTGAAAAGTAATTTTAACCGTACTTACCGGTAACTTGAATTTCCTTCATAGGCTAACATTGACTGGTTTCACTTGGAAATTCTTCTAAGTGTGGAGTTTTGGAACTTTAAAATATTCCTCTAAAATCAGCCGAAATACGAATTCCGATTTACTCACCTGTTATCAGGAGAGACCTCAGTGCTGCATCTTTCAGCCCAGTACTAATCCTCAAAAGTAATTTTAGCCGTACTTACCAGTAACTTGAATTTCCTTGCATAGGATATCATTGCCTGCTTTTTGCTGAAAAAGTTTCTAAGTGTTGATTTTTGGAACTTTAAAATATTCCTCTAAAATCAGCCGAAATCCGAATTCTGATTTACTCACCTGTTATCAGGAGAGACCTCAGTGCTGCATCTTTCAGCCAAGTACTGATCCTCAAAATTAATTTTAACCGTACTTACCGGTAACTTGAATTTCCTTCATAGGCTAACATTGACTGGTTTCACTTGGAAATTCTTCTAAGTGTGGAGTTTTGGAACTTTATAATATTCCTCTAAAATCAACCAAAGTACGAATTCCAATTTACTCACCTGTTATCAGGAGAGAACCCAGTGCTGCATCTTTTAGCCCAGCACTGACCCTGAAAAGTAATTTTAACCGTACTTACCAGTAACTTATATTTTCTAACATAGGAATCCATTGTCTGGTTTTCAGCAGAAAACTTTCAAAGTGTCGATTTTCACAAACTACAAATATTCCTTAAAAATCGCCTGTATGACTTAAACGCATTCATTCAACTGTTTACAGGAGATGCACCAGTGCTGGATCCAGGATCCAACACTGAGTAAGATAAAGTAACGATAACAGTTTTTACCTGCTAAGTGAATTTCCTTCCATAGGATAACATTGGTGATTCTATGAGAAAAAGTTTCTAAGTGTCAACTTTTAAAATACAATAATATTCCTTAAAAATCACGACTGTAACCAAAACGCTTTTACTCAACTGTTTACAGGAGATGTACCAGGACTGAATCTAGGATCCAGTCCTGTGGTTACAAAAGTAATCCATAAAGTAACTAATTGCATTTAACTAGAAATTCACATTGAGCTGAATGTTGCATTGTGTTTGAAAATGTGTTGCCCATTGCAACAACTGTAACTACTGTACTTAAAAGTCTATTGCCTATCTGCAAAGTATTTAAACTAAAGTAATTCATTCTGAGAAAGTATTTTTTGTAATGTAATGTATAATGTAATTACAATGTAATTTAAAAAATAAAATATGTAAAAAAAAATTGTTTCTAAAAATGTAGTAAATCAGTATGAAAAAAATTAATATAACAATTAATACATTTAAAAATTGTCATTTACAAAACCTTTGAAATTCACTGAAAAAACCGTAGGTTTCAGGCACGTTATAGTTAGAAATTAGCATTTAAAAAACCTTTGAAATTCACTGAAAAAACCATAGGTTTCAGACACGTTATAGTTACAAATTAGCATTTAAAAAACCTTTGAAATTCACTGAAAAAACCATAGGTTTCAGACACGTTATAGTTACAAATTAGCATTTAAAAAACCTTTGAAATTCACTGAAAAAACCATAGGTTTTAGGGACAGTTTTAGTTACTTGGACATTGCACTCGTACAAAACCCGTGAAATTCCCCCGTTATAGTTAGTTCAGCTAACTATAACTCGCGCCCGGAATGCACTGCTGATGACGTCACATATTACATCACTCATGACATGGTCAGTGACATCACTGATGACATCACTGATGACATCTCAAATGACATCACTGATGACATCATCCACGTGATAATCTGATGCACCTCCTCACACCCTAATATAACCTTTGATTCACCCACTCTAAATTACAGACTGCCATTCGCAAAACCATAGACACTCCAACACCAATAACTACATACCCACTCACTGATTCTTAGGTCTACACACACACATCCACTCACTCACCCGTACAGTCACTCATACTTACGGTCACTCAGTACAGGACTATCATATGCACTCTTACTCCTATATAGACACTCAAACAACGCCACTCATCCATAGAGATACTCACACACCTAGTCAGTCATGCAAATAATTAAACACACTGCCATTTACTCACCTATACAGTTATACACACACCAGCTCAATTACTCATACAAATAGTAGCACATTGTTACGCTCTTATACAATCACAGATACAAGCACACACTCATCCATACAGCCACTATCACAATCACTCACTCTTGCTTATAGCTATTTATATACTCCAACACACATATATACTGCCTTTCACATATGTAGTTACTCACACATGTACCACTGGGACATACATTCACTCACTAACACACTCTTACACACACTTACCCACCCATACAGTCTATCACAGATGCACTCTTGAAACCATCCACCCAGTGAATCACCCACTCACACATCTATGCACAGAGTTGCACACACCCCTCCCACACAAACACTCAGGCACCCATACAGATACTCAGACAAGCATTCAATAACTCATATAGACACTCATTTAGCTATTCACAAACACATGCAGCCACTTACACAGTAACAGACAGACGGATACAGACATTCACCCAGTTTAGTCACTAACCCATGCATTCAGTAAGATACGTTAAATCACTCACTTATAGAGTCAGTCACGCACCTACTAAATCATCCATACAGACACTTACACACCCACTCATTCTTCAATACGTCTTTTCCTATATATATTAAAAATATTTAAACTTTACAGAAACACACAGTCACTGGATGATGTCATCAGTGATGTCATTTGAGATGTCATCAGTGATGTCATCAGTGATGTCACTGACCATGTCATGAGTGATGTAATATGTGACGTCATCAGCAGTGCATTGCGGGGCGCGAGTTATAGTTAGCTGAACTAACTATAACGGGGAATTTCACGGGTTTTGTACGAGTGCAATGTCCAAGTAACTAAAACTGTCCCTAAAACCTATGGTTTTTCAGTGAATATATATATATATATATATATATATATATATATTCACTGAAAAAACCACAGGTTTCAGGGACGTTATAGTTAGTTGGACATTTCACTCGTACAAAACCAGAGAACTTCGGCCATTATAGTTAGTAGAGCTAACTATAACTCGCGCCCCCGCAATGCACTGCTGATGACGTCACATATTACATCACTCATGACATGGTCAGTGACATCACTGATGACATCACTGATGACATCATCCTTGTGATAATCTGATGCGCCTCCTCACAGTCTAATAAAACCTTTTATACACCCACTCTAAAATACAGACTACCAATATTGAAAGCATAGACAGACCAATAGCAGTTAGTACATACCCACTCAGTGATTCATAGGTCTACACACACACATCCACTCATTCACCCATACAGTAACTCATACATGCAGTCACTCATCAATACAGCATTATCATATGCACTCATACACCTATACATACACTCACATACTGCCACTCATCCATAGACTTACTCACACACCTACTCAATCATGCAAAGAATCAATCACAGCCATTTACTCGCCTATACAGTTATGCACAGACCACCTCACTTATTTATACAAATACTAACACATACTCTCTCTCTTATACAATCACTGATACAAGCATACAGCCACTCTCACAATCACTCACTCTCATGTATAGTCATTTATATACTCCAACACTCACAAATACTGCTATTCACATATGTAGTTACTCACATATATATCACTGAGTTATCCATTCACTCACCAACACACCCATACACACACTCACCCACCCATACAGCCCTTCACAGATGTACTCTTGATCCCATACACCCAGTGAAACACCCACTCACACATCTATGCACAGAGTCACCCACCCCCCACCCACTCACAAAGACACTCAGGCACCCATACAGATACTCAGACAACTAATCAATACCCCAAATAGACAGTCATGTAGCTACTCACCAACCCATGCAGCCGCTTCAACACCAACTGACAGACTGATACAGACATTTACACAGTTTACTCAGTAACCCATGTATTCAGTAAGATACGCTTAATCAGTCACTTATACAATCAGTCATGCACCTACTAAATCATCCATTCAGACACTTATACACCCACTCATTCTTCAATACACCTTGGCATATATATATATAAAACATATTTAAACTTTAAAGAAACACACATTCACTGGATGATGTCATCAGTGATGTCATTTGAGATATCATCAGTGATGTCATCGGTGATGTCACTGGCCATGTCATGAGTGATGTAATATGTGACGTCATCAGCAGTGCATTGCGGGGCGCGAGTTATAGTTAGCTCTACTAACTATAACAGCCGAATTTCTCTGGTTTTGTACGAGTGAAATGTCCAACTAACTATAACGTCCCTGAAACCTGTGGTTTTTTCAGTGAATTTCTAAGGTTTTTAAATGCTAATTTCTAACTATAACGGGCCTGAAACCTATGGTTTTTTCAGTGAATTTCAAAGGTTTTTAAAATGAGAATTTGTAAGTATAATGTGCCTCAATCCTATGGTTTTTAATTGACTACATATATATATATTAAACAGAAGTTGAGAATAATTTATAGTTTGGAAAACTATATTCATTGTTTTTTTTTTAATGATTTCACAAAAGTCGCGCACCCTACTCGCACCCTACACGATGGCTGCGCGCTCCTCGCTACCGTAGATTTTGGAAGTCGCGCCGGGGTCGCGCCACCTTCACGCCGCGGTCGCGACTTCGGCGTAATTTGAAAAGTATGAAATACCATTAAAGAAATCATCAATACATTTTTTGGTTATAGTGTTTGAGTAATTTAATTTAAAAAACTATTTATAAACTATTTTTTTCAGTATACTATTAACGATAGGAAATTTCACGAGTGCGCGACATATGCGCATACCGTGAGTGGCCCGTCCCCACACTTTTTTCCGGGGTCGTGCCGGGATTGCGCCGGGGTCGCGACTTTGGCGTATTTTGAAAGTGTGAAATCTCACAATATAAAGTTCAAATATCAGATTTGTATAAACACTTTCACTAATATCCTTTGTAAAATATTGTATAAACATTCATTTATAGTTTATAATTACGTATACAATATTTCACGGGTGCGCGATGCGTAAGCGACGGGTGCGCGCACCCTACGCGACGGTGTGTCAGCAGGAAAAGAAAGAATGTGATTGGTTTAAATCATTTTCATTTTGTAAGAGGGAAGTTCCATCCTTGTGACATTCCTCTTATTATTTGGCTACCTTGGAGAGAAGACCTGTTTGTTGATTCTCTCTTCTTTTCTACTTTTGTGTGTTTATTGATTTTATTTTTGGGAACACTATGGCTTCCAATGATCCAACAACTGACCCCTTGGATTTAGAAGAGGAGGAAGAAATTGTTGAACTCATCAAAAAGAGAAAGGAGAGTATTGTGTGGGCATTTTTTTCTGTTCCGGAGGGAGAAAAAAAGGTGAACGCCCGTAAAGTTACGTGCACCTTATGCCAACGTATACTATCAAGAGGATCAGAGAAGAAGTATTCATGTGGGACCAGCAGCATGAAGAAGCATTTGGAAACTCTGCACCCGAATCACCTGGCTAGAGAAGAGAGAAGGAGACAGCTTGCTGAGGCGGCAGTACGAGATCCTAATGCCCCTTCTACATCATCCCAGCAAGTTCCTCCCGCGCCAAGGCCCCACATTGTTCCCGAAGCTGCAATTATTTGCAAGAAGTGCAATTATTTGCAAGAAGTGTGAGACTAAACTCTGCATTGGAGAGCAATGTCTCGATGTTATAACAGCTGCCACAAAAGCACATAAATGTTAATTCTTTTTATAATGTGCTCTTCTTTTTGTTAGCAGCTCGTTGGTTGTTTTTCATTTTTCTCTAATCTGAAAAAATCAAAAACACACAAAAAAAGAAAAAAAGGTTTAAAAAATACAAAAAAAAATTAAAATTGTTTGAAAAATAAAAAAACGGTTCTTACGGAACCACAGCTATTGGTTAAAAAAGAAAAATTACCTGAGTGATTGCATGAGAGCGAGGTCATTGTGTGGGTGATTGGAAAAGTGCATAGGTACTGCTTGGATGATTATATAAGTGTATGGGTAATGACTGGGAGATTGCATCACTACAGAGGTAATGTATGGGTGATTGCAAGAGTGCATCATAGTACCTGTGTAATTGGAGAACTGCATGGGTAGTGCACAGGTGATTGTAGCAGTGCATGCTTAGTGCCTGGGTCATTGTATGAGTACGTGGGTACTGACTGGATGATTAGAGTACTGCAAGGAGAGTGCATGGTGAATTTGTAAGTGCTTGGGTTTTGGCTGAGCGATTGGATAAGTACATGGTGCTGGCTGGGTGATTGGAGGAGTGCATGGGCAGTGACAGGGAGATGGCTGGACTGCATGGGTAGTGCTCAGGGGATTGTAGCAGTGCATGTGTTAGTGCCTGGGTCATTGCATGAGTACAAGGGTACTGACTGGATGATTAGAGTACTGCAAGGAGAGTGCATGGTGAATTTATAAGTGCTTGGGTTTTGGCGGAGTGATTGGATAAGTACATGGTGCTGGCTGGGTGATTGGAGGAGTGCATGGGCAGTGACAGGGAGATGGCTGGGCTGCATGGGTAGTGCTCAGGGTATTGTAGCAGTGCATGTGTTAGTGCCTGGGTCATTGCATGAGTGCATGGTTAGTGACTGGATGATTAGAGTGCTGCAAGGAGAGTGCATGGTGAATTTATAAGTGCTTGGGTTTTGGCGGAGTGATTGGATAAGTACATGGTGCTGGCTGGGTGATTGGAGGAGTGCATGGGCATTGATAGGGCGATGGCTGGACTGCATGGGTAGTACTCAGGGGATTGTAGTAGTGCATGAGTTAGTGCCTGGGTCAATGCATGAGTGTATGGGTAGTGACTGGATGATTAGAGTGGTGCAAGGAGAGTGCATGGTGAATTTATAAGAGCTTGGGTTTTGGCAGAGTGATTGGATAAGTACATGGTGCTGGCTGGGTGATTGGAGGAGGGCATGGGCAGTGACAGGGCGATGGCTGGACTGCATGGGTAGTGCTCAGGGGATTGTAGCAGTGCATGTGTTAGTCCCTGGGTCATTGCATGAGTACATGGGTACAGACTGGATGATTAGAGTACTGCAAGGAGAGTGCATGGTGAATTTATAAGTGCTTGGGTTTTGGCGGAGTGATTGGATAAGTACATGGTGCTGGCTGGATGATTGGAGGAGTGCATGGGTAGAGACAGGGAGATGGCTGGACTGCATGGGTAGTGCTCAGGGGATTGTAGCAGTGCATGAGTTATTGCCTGGGTCATTGCATGAGTGCATGGGTAGTGACTGGATAATTAGAGTGCTGCAAGGAGAGTGCATGGCGAATTTATAAGTGCTTGGGTTTTGGCAGAGTGATTGGATAAATACATGGTGCTGGCTGGGTGATTGGAGGAGTGCATGGGCAGTGACAGGGAGATGGCTGGGCTGCATGGGTAGTGCTCAGGGGATTGTAGCAGCGCATGTGTTAGTGCCTGGGTCATTGCATGAGTACATGGGTACTGACTGGATGATTAGAGTACTGCAAGGAGAGTGCATGGTGAATTTATAAGTGCTTGGGTTTTGGCGGTGTGATTGGATAAGTATATGGTGCTGGCTGGGTGAATAAGGAGTGCATGGACAGTGACAGGGAGATGGCTGGACTTCATGGGTAGTGCTCAGGGGATTATAGCACTGCATGTGTTAGTGCCTGGGTCATTGCATGAGTACATGGGTAGTGACTGGATGATTAAAGTGGTGCAAGGAGAGTGCATGGTGAATTTATAAGTGTTTGGGTTTTGGCGGGGTCATTGGATAAGAACATGGTGCTGGCTGGGTGATTGGAGGAGTGCATGGGTAGTGACAGGGCGATGGCTGGACTGCATGGGTAGTGCTCAGCGGATTGTAGCAGTGCATGTGATAGTGCCTGGGTCATTGCATGTGTGCATGGGTAGTGACTGGATGAATAGAGTGCTGCAAGGAGAGTGCATGGTGAATTTATAAGTGCTTGGCTTTTGGCAGAGTGATTGGATAAGTACATAGTGCTGGCTGGGTGATTGGAGGAGTGCATGGGTAGTGACAGGGCGATGGCTGGACTGCATGGGTAGTGCTCAGGGGATTGTATCAGTGCATGAGTTAGTGCCTGGGTCATTGCATGAGTGCATGGGTAGTGACTGGATGATTAGAGTGCTGCAAGGAGAGTGCATGGTGATTTTATAAGTGCTTGGGTTTTGGCGGAGTGATTGGATAAGTACATGATGCTGGATGGGTGATTGGAGGAGTGCATGGGTAGTGACAGTGGGATTGCTGGACTGCATGGGTACTACCTGGGTAACTGGAGGAGTGAATCAGTAGTGTGTAGGTGGTTAGAGGTCTGCATGGATAGTGCTGAGGGGATTGTAGCAGTGCATGTGTTATTGCCTGGGTCATTGCATGAGTACATGGGTAGTGACTGGATGATTAGAGTACTGCAAAGAGAGTGCATGGTGAATTTATAAGTGCTTGGGTTTTGGCGGAGTGATTGGATAAGTACATGGTGCTGGCTGGGTGATTGGAGGAGTGCATGGGTAGTGACAGGGCGATTGCTGGACTGTATTGGTATTGCTCAGGGGATTGTAGCAGTGCATGAGTTAGTGCCTGGGTCATTGCACGAGTGCATGGGTGGTGACTGGATGATTAGAGTGCTGCAAGGAGAGTGCATGGTGATTTTATAAGCGCTTGGGTTTTGGCAGAGTGATTGGATAAGTACATGATGCTGGGTGGGTGATTGGAGGAGTGCATGGGTAGTGACAGGGGGATTGCTGGACTGCATCGGTACTACCTGGGTAATTGGAGGAGTGAATCAGTAGTGTGTAGGTGGTTAGAGATCTGCATGGGTAGTGCTCAGGGGATTGTAGCAGTGCATGTGTTAGTGCCTGGGTCATTGCATGAGTACAGGGGTAGTGACTGGATGATTAGAGTACTGCAAGGAGAGTGCATGGCGAATTTATAAGTGCTTGGGTTTGGCAGATTGATTGGATTAGTACATGGTACTGGCTGGGTTATTGGAGGAGTGCATAGGTACTACCTGGGTAATTGAAGGCGTGAATGAGTAGTGCCAAGGTGATTAGAGGACTGCATGGGCAGTGCACAGGTGATTGTACCATTGCATGTGTTAGTGCCTGGGTCATTGCATGAGTACATGGGTAGTGACTGGATGATTAGAGTACTGCAAGGAGAGTGCATGGTGAATTTATAAGTGCTTGGGTTTTGGCGGAGTGATTGGATGAGTACATGGTGCTGGCTGGGTGATTGAAGGAGTGCATGGGTAGTGACAGGGGATTTAGCAGTGCATGAGTTAGTGCCTGGGTCATTGCATGAGTACATGGGTATTGACTGGATGATTAGAGTGCTGCAGGGAGAGTGCATGGTGATTTTATAAGTGCTTGGGTTTTGGCAGAGTGATTGGATAAGTACATGGTGCTGGCTGGGTGATTGGAGGAGTGCATGGGTAGTGACAGGGGATTGTATCAGTGCATGAGTTAGTGCCTGGGTCATTGCATGAGTGCATGGGTAGTGACTGGATGATTAGAGTGCTGCAAGGAGAGTGCATGGTGATTTTATAAGTGCTTGGGTTTTGGCGGAGTGATTGGATAAGTACATGATGCTGGATGGGTGATTGGAGGAGTGCATGGGTAGTGACAGGGGATTGCTGGACTGCATGGGTACTACCTGGGTAACTGGAGGAGTGAATCAGTAGTGTGTAGGTGGTTAGAGGTCTGCATGGGTAGTGCTGAGGGGATTGTAGCAGTGCATGTGTTATTGCCTGGGTCATTGCATGAGTACATGGGTAGTGACTGGATGATTAGAGTACTGCAAAGAGAGTGCATGGCGAATTTATAAGTGCTTGGGTTTTGGCGGAGTGATTGGATAAGTACATGGTGCTGGCTGGGTGATTGGAGGAGTGCATGGGTAGTGACAGGGCGATTGCTGGACTGCATGGGTAGTGCTCAGGGGATTGTAGCAGTGCATGAGTTAGTGCCTGGGTCATTGCACGAGTGCATGGGTAGTGACTGGATGATTAGAGTGCTGCAAGGAGAGTGCATGGTGATTTTATAAGCGCTTGGGTTTTGGCAGAGTGATTGGATAAGTACATGATGCTGGGTGGGTGATTGGAGGAGTGCATGGGTAGTGACAGGGGATTGCTGGACTGCATCGGTACTGCCTGGGTAATTGGAGGAGTGAATCAGTAGTGTGTAGGTGGTTAGAGATCTGCATGGGTAGTGCTCAGGGGATTGTAGCAGTGCATGTGTTAGTGCCTGGGTCATTGCATGAGTACAGGGGTAGTGACTGGATGATTAGAGTACTGCAAGGAGAGTGCATGGCAAATTTATAAGTGCTTGGGTTTGGCAGAGTGATTGGATTAGTACATGGTACTGGCTGGGTTATTGGAGGAGTGCATAGGTACTACCTGGGTAATTGAAGGCGTGAATGAGTAGTGCCAAGGTGATTAGAGGACTGCATGGGCAGTGCACAGGTGATTGTACCACTGCATGTGTTAGTGCCTGGGTCATTGCATGAGTACATGGGTAGTGACTGGATGATTAGAGTACTGCAAGGAGAGTGCATGGTGAATTTATAAGTGCTTGGGTTTTGGCGGAGTGATTGGATGAGTACATGGTGCTGGCTGGGTGATTGAAGGAGTGCATGGGTAGTGACAGGGGATTTAGCAGTGCATGAGTTAGTGCCTGGGTCATTGCATGAGTACATTGGTAGTGACTGGATGATTAGAGTGCTGCAGGGAGAGTGCATGGTGATTTTATAAGTGCTTGGGTTTTGGCGGAGTGATTGGATAAGTACATGGTACTGGCTGGGTGATTGGAGGAGTGCATGGGTAGTGACAGGGCGATGGCTGGACTGCATGGGTAGTGCTCAGGGGATTGTAGCCGTGCATGAGTTAGTGCATGTTCATTGCATGAGTGCATGGGTTTTGGCGGAGTGATTGGATAAGTACATGGTACTGGCTGGGTGATTGGAGGAGTGCATGGGTAGTGACAGGGCGATGGCTGGACTGCATGGGTAGTGCTCAGGGGATTGTAGCAGTGCATGTGTTAGTGCCTGGGTCATTGCATGAGTACATGGGTAGTGACTGGATGATTAGAGTATTGCAAGGAGAGTGCATGGCGAAATTATAAGTGCTTGGGTTTTGGCAGAGTGATTGGATTAGTACATGGTACTGGCTGGGTTATTGGAGGAGTGCATGGGTACTACCTGGGTAATTGAAGGAGTGAATGAGTAGTGCCAAGGTGATTAGAGGAGTGCATGGGTAGTGCTCAGGGGATTGTAGCAGTGCATGTGTTAGTGCCTGGGTCATTGCATGAGTACATGGGTAGTGACTGGATGATTAGAGTGCTGCAAGGAGAGTGCATGGTGATTTTATAAGCGCTTGGGTTTTGGCAGAGTGATTGGATAAGTACATGATGCTGGGTGGGTGATTGGAGGAGTGCATGGGTAGTGACAGGGGATTGCTGGACTGCATCGGTACTACCTGGGTAATTGGAGGAGTGAATCAGTAGTGTGTAGGTGGTTAGAGATCTGCATGGGTAGTGCTCAGGGGATTGTAGCAGTGCATGTGTTAGTGCCTGGGTCATTGCATGAGTACAGGGGTAGTGACTGGATGATTAGAGTACTGCAAGGAGAGTGCATGGCGAATTTATAAGTGCTTGGGTTTGGCAGATTGATTGGATTAGTACATGGTACTGGCTGGGTTATTGGAGGAGTGCATAGGTACTACCTGGGTAATTGAAGGCGTGAATGAGTAGTGCCAAGGTGATTAGAGGACTGCATGGGCAGTGCACAGGTGATTGTACCATTGCATGTGTTAGTGCCTGGGTCATTGCATGAGTACATGGGTAGTGACTGGATGATTAGAGTACTGCAAGGAGAGTGCATGGTGAATTTATAAGTGCTTGGGTTTTGGCGGAGTGATTGGATGAGTACATGGTGCTGGCTGGGTGATTGAAGGAGTGCATGGGTAGTGACAGGGGATTTAGCAGTGCATGAGTTAGTGCCTGGGTCATTGCATGAGTACATGGGTATTGACTGGATGATTAGAGTGCTGCAGGGAGAGTGCATGGTGATTTTATAAGTGCTTGGGTTTTGGCAGAGTGATTGGATAAGTACATGGTGCTGGCTGGGTGATTGGAGGAGTGCATGGGTAGTGACAGGGGATTGTATCAGTGCATGAGTTAGTGCCTGGGTCATTGCATGAGTGCATGGGTAGTGACTGGATGATTAGAGTGCTGCAAGGAGAGTGCATGGTGATTTTATAAGTGCTTGGGTTTTGGCGGAGTGATTGGATAAGTACATGATGCTGGATGGGTGATTGGAGGAGTGCATGGGTAGTGACAGGGGATTGCTGGACTGCATGGGTACTACCTGGGTAACTGGAGGAGTGAATCAGTAGTGTGTAGGTGGTTAGAGGTCTGCATGGGTAGTGCTGAGGGGATTGTAGCAGTGCATGTGTTATTGCCTGGGTCATTGCATGAGTACATGGGTAGTGACTGGATGATTAGAGTACTGCAAAGAGAGTGCATGGCGAATTTATAAGTGCTTGGGTTTTGGCGGAGTGATTGGATAAGTACATGGTGCTGGCTGGGTGATTGGAGGAGTGCATGGGTAGTGACAGGGCGATTGCTGGACTGCATGGGTAGTGCTCAGGGGATTGTAGCAGTGCATGAGTTAGTGCCTGGGTCATTGCACGAGTGCATGGGTAGTGACTGGATGATTAGAGTGCTGCAAGGAGAGTGCATGGTGATTTTATAAGCGCTTGGGTTTTGGCAGAGTGATTGGATAAGTACATGATGCTGGGTGGGTGATTGGAGGAGTGCATGGGTAGTGACAGGGGGATTGCTGGACTGCATCGGTACTGCCTGGGTAATTGGAGGAGTGAATCAGTAGTGTGTAGGTGGTTAGAGATCTGCATGGGTAGTGCTCAGGGGATTGTAGCAGTGCATGTGTTAGTGCCTGGGTCATTGCATGAGTACAGGGGTAGTGACTGGATGATTAGAGTACTGCAAGGAGAGTGCATGGCAAATTTATAAGTGCTTGGGTTTGGCAGAGTGATTGGATTAGTACATGGTACTGGCTGGGTTATTGGAGGAGTGCATAGGTACTACCTGGGTAATTGAAGGCGTGAATGAGTAGTGCCAAGGTGATTAGAGGACTGCATGGGCAGTGCACAGGTGATTGTACCACTGCATGTGTTAGTGCCTGGGTCATTGCATGAGTACATGGGTAGTGACTGGATGATTAGAGTACTGCAAGGAGAGTGCATGGTGAATTTATAAGTGCTTGGGTTTTGGCGGAGTGATTGGATGAGTACATGGTGCTGGCTGGGTGATTGAAGGAGTGCATGGGTAGTGACAGGGGATTTAGCAGTGCATGAGTTAGTGCCTGGGTCATTGCATGAGTACATTGGTAGTGACTGGATGATTAGAGTGCTGCAGGGAGAGTGCATGGTGATTTTATAAGTGCTTGGGTTTTGGCGGAGTGATTGGATAAGTACATGGTACTGGCTGGGTGATTGGAGGAGTGCATGGGTAGTGACAGGGCGATGGCTGGACTGCATGGGTAGTGCTCAGGGGATTGTAGCCGTGCATGAGTTAGTGCATGTTCATTGCATGAGTGCATGGGTTTTGGCGGAGTGATTGGATAAGTACATGGTACTGGCTGGGTGATTGGAGGAGTGCATGGGTAGTGACAGGGCGATGGCTGGACTGCATGGGTAGTGCTCAGGGGATTGTAGCAGTGCATGTGTTAGTGCCTGGGTCATTGCATGAGTACATGGGTAGTGACTGGATGATTAGAGTATTGCAAGGAGAGTGCATGGCGAAATTATAAGTGCTTGGGTTTTGGCAGAGTGATTGGATTAGTACATGGTACTGGCTGGGTTATTGGAGGAGTGCATGGGTACTACCTGGGTAATTGAAGGAGTGAATGAGTAGTGCCAAGGTGATTAGAGGAGTGCATGGGTAGTGCTCAGGGGATTGTAGCAGTGCATGTGTTAGTGCCTGGGTCATTGCATGAGTACATGGGTAGTGACTGGATGATTAGAGTACTGCAAGGAGAGTGGATGGTGAATTTATGAGTGCATGGGTTTTGGCGGAGTGATTGGATAAGTACATGATGCTGGATGGGTGATTGGAGGAGTGCATGGATAGTGACAGGGGGATGGCTGGACTGCATGGGTAGGGCTCAGGGTATTGTAGCAGTGCATGAGTTAGTGCCTGGGTCATTGCATGAGTGCATGGGTAGTGCTTGGATACTAACTGGGTGATTGCAGACTATGGAATTAGTCAATCATTATTCATGTAGTTTTAAAATCACATAGTCACTATCTTTGCACTCCTGTAATCAGTCAGGCACCTCTCAATAGTTCACTAAGCATACATACAACTGTATAAATAGAATCTGAACACATAGATGAGTCATTACATACTATCTAGTTAAGTAGATAAGTACAACATGCCTGCAAGGGTAATATGTGGTGTTTTACTTTTGAGCTACATCTAGGGGTGGGCGGAATTTGCGTAGTCGCGTTACACAAATCTCGGCGAAATTGTTAAAAATCTCCGCGAGCACATAGAAATTCTGCGGAATCGCGGAATTGCTTGTCACGCCCGTTCGCGATGTGTTTTTGCGTGCTTGCGGGGAAATATATCGCTAACTTGCCCATGCGGTCGCTAATGGGCGCGGCCATCTTGTTTTTCACTTGTTCCGCCCGCTCGCAATGGTTATTTCCTGTTCCAGGTCGCGTATTGCATGCTCCCGCCCGCTCGCGATGCTTATTTCCAGTTCCGGGTCGCGTATTGCATTACGTGTTCGCAACGCTTTTTGCGTGCTCAGGGGGGGGAAATATCGCGCAACTTGCGGCGCCAAAAAGGGGTGCAGGCACGGGCCTTATTCGGTGAGGCGGAGGTGGCCGCACTGGTTTTTTTTGTTCAGCGCCACCTCCCCTCAACCCTGGCAGCAGGCGGCAGGCCTGGGTCCGGGTACGGGCTCCTGGAGCGTCGGCAGCGGTAGGGCAAGGTGCGTCGGGCAGTGTTTTGCTGCTCTGGTGTCCGGCGCACCAATAATCAGCTGACGCACCGGTGGTCCGATATTCTGGACCGGGAGCAGGACCTGCTGGACCTGCTAGGAGTGGAGGTCCCGGGGCTTGGTGAGTAGCTATTTAATATTACTACTTTGTGTTCTTCTGCTCTGTGTTATATATTGCGAATATTTTTTTTTTCCGGCCAGCAAGAATGCTGCTGCTTACATTGCAGGTAAATTACGTTTAAAAATCTGTGATTGTTATGACACAGGCGCTCGGCGCTACTAATCTTACTTGTTTGCAACTTTGCGCTCGCTTGGCCTGATGATTATGTAAGAGTTTCCTTTAGAGAACTTAAGTTAGGTAATGCTAGAGAGACTCTAGTTCTTCCTTTGTCCTCCTGCCACTAAGAAGGGATAGTGGTGGATTGATAGGTTTAGTTACTTATTAGTTGGTCATTTTTAAGTGGTGTGCGTGACGCATCCTCTGTCATGTCACGTGCTGCTGAGTGCTGCTTACCCCAGTCCTTAGTAGAACCTTTTGTAGTTTGTTTAGTGAGTGTTAATAGGCTTATATCATCACTAGCAGAACATCAGCAGCAACCAGCCAACAATTTGGTGAATGCAAAAATGTATGCATGTGTCCTCCATCTATGCATTTTTGAGGACTAAAATAAATGGAAATGCAGACTTACTGAACAATTGGCCCGTCTGGATTGGAATAGGTGGGCTAGGTCAGGTGGTAGTTAGGCTTACTAGACGGTCCGTGAATCTCGCAATACTACTAGTCGATCAGATTAGATAGGTCAATTTTATTGCAATTGTTGTTCACAAAAATGTTTTTGGAGCATATTTTAAAATATTTTATTTGTTTCACACCAAACTTTAATTTTTGTCTCTTTCTTTATGAAATCTTACATGATCAGCAGCACCCAGGGGCAAGAAGACGGGGTCACAGGCGGCGGGACAAGAAGATCATCAAGATGCCTCCCAGGGCCTTGACCGCTCCTCTACCGAGGGCTCTGCTGCTGGCCCCAGTAAGTCCTCCAGTGGTTAATATTAATAATTATATTTCCCTAACTTTTCCTGCACCTTATTTTTTCCGAACTATTATTTCGGTATCCTAATTCAATTTTTTACAAATTCTTCTTTGATCTAAACTATCTGTTTCTAAATTCTTGTTATCCCTGCCTCTAACTGCATCTGCTATGACTCTCTGTACTACTACTATTAGTCTGTCTGTAGCTAAGCTTGCCCAGTTGGCCACTCTTTATTTAAAATATTTTAAATAAAACTCAGATTCACCAATAGCTCTAGCCATTGAGTCCAGTCCTTTGGGTTGTCCTCTTCTACTACTTCTAGTCTTCTTAATCTTGAGGCTTTTCGACAATTCCCACCAAGAAAATGCCCAACCACATTTTACTATTTTTGATAGGATAGGACATTCTACTACTGTTGTAGGGATTCTGCACATACAGAACTTTGCACAAGAAAATAGGACGTTGGTGATGGGAGGTTGGACCTTCCTCACACCTCAATCAGAAGCCACCACAATCCCCTGACCGGCTAGTTTTAGTGTCTCATTAGGTCTCCGAAACCCCCCCCAACATACCCAATGAGTAGACAACCCATAACATAACACTCCCGACCTCTGTCACGGAAGCATTGCACACCCTTTCGCTCACTCACTCGTGTAAGTCCACACCAAACACCACCGAGTCTATGTAAGTTCAAAAGGTTTATTTTCAACTGACAAGCTCTGTACGTTGTTCTATAATGCAGCAGCAACAGCAAAATGCATAAGATTAAAACAATAAACATTGTTACACTTCGTTACACTTACAACTACAAGTCCATAAAAGACAAAAGGCGAAATCATGATAACTGAACAGTGGTGGAAGAACCACCCTCCCCTTGGTAGGAATATAGTTTATATAAAATTATAAATGGAGATCTGAGAATTCTGGGGACCCCTCACCTTAGAAGAACCTAGTACTGGTTACATCATAAGCTCTGCAAAGCTCTGGTTCGTATAAGGGAATCTTCCGTCTGTTATGAGAAAAATGGTGCGCGTTTGTATAGTGCAAGCATTTCTCAGTCGTGCCAAAAAGTGTAGTATTTTTATGGATAAGCAATATGGATTAACACCAGAACTCCATAACAAAGTGGCTTGTTTTTCGACCTTGTACGCAGCGCTCAGACAGTAGCAGTATGAGCTCATGTGGGCTCAAAGGCGTCTTACACAACAAGCTGCGAGGTAACTTGCCCAAAAATAAAAGACACAAAGCTAAAATGGTTGCATGGCTCGGGGTAACTTAGCAAAGACTAGAATGACCCTAGGGACCATATAACACTACTAGTGTCTACTCTACTACCTGATTTGTACTAGTGATGTATGTTGTATATGTATTATGTATGTATTAACTTTTTTTTCAATCTTGCTAGTGAAAAATAGGGGAGGTGTATATGGCATCTGAAAAATGTGTAATGTTTTTCTAGGCGTACTACCGACCACCAGTACCGGGGCCAGCGGCGAAGGTGACGCGGCCGCTGAGGGTGCAGGAGATGCAGCAGTTGCAGGAGGAGCTGCAGGGGGTGAGCCAGCAGCAGTGGCGGGCGGTGGTAAGTTATATTCCTAATCCTTACTTATTGACATTACACTCGTTGAAGGGTGTAATGTATACTGTACTGTTGAGAGTTAAGTAAGAAGTTGTTGTGAACGGTTGAAGAAGACACCCTTTACTTAGCATTAGCAATAGCATTAGCGACGGGAGTGTACTGTTGAGTAACCAATGGCCTCTTCTATCGGACTTCAACTCAGCTGTGAAAGTTTTATGGAGAAGACTAAAAGTCAGATCAGATGACCTTGATGGATGGGTTGAATGAAAAGGGAAAGAAGGGTGGAAGGAGGAAGGACGGGCAAGATTTAATATTTATGACTGGCAGAGAAGGATACGTGGGATGCATGCATAGGTGTATGATAGGAATCAGATGCATGGGTGGTGGAATGCCTGAAACTCCCACAAATGTTAGAGGCTGAGGTAGTGGGAGGATAGATACATACCACAAATGTTATGTACTGTGCTTGCTAGTGCTACTGTGCCACTATGTGTAGAATTAATTTGTCTTACTGCTTTGCTAAGAGTATATTTTACAATAGTCTTGTTTTTTCTTCTTGATATAGCTACTCCTTCCAAAGTGAAAGTCGAGAGGAAGGAGTTGGCAGCCAAGGCCCGGCGCCGGAAGCTGGAGGCCATACAAGCTGAATACCGGCGGCTGGTGGTTCTAGAGGAGGAGGAGGAGGCGGCAGCAGCTGCAGCCTCTTCCAATGCCCCGGGCCCCAGCCACCCCCCTCCAGTGTTACGGCACCACCGTCTGGCAGCCGCCCGCCGCCACACTACATTATGCACTGCTGCCCCCCCCTGTGGATGCAATTGTCGTGCACTGAAGCGCCGCGTGGCCCGTCTAGAGGAGCGCATTCGTGTCCTGGAGAGGCGAGCCTGCTGAGACCCCGTTTATTTATTGCCCCTTTTTTATTGCTTATTTTGGTGGGTGAGAATCAGGCGTTGGGATTTTCACTTTTGGACAATTGGACATTTCATTTGTTGGACTTTTTCATTGCGGGAAATGGACATTGGTTGGGGTTAGGGAGAGGGGTGGGTCAGGTGTTGTGGGATTTTTTTTACATAGTTTATTTTTGTTAGGGTATTAAATGATATATTTATACTTTATATACAATGTTGTTAATTTTTTGTGGGTGGGGTTACTGTTTTACGTCACACTGTTTCCTTGCTGGTGCAGGGCCACAGCCAGTGTTTGATTTAAATAATTGTCTGAGTTACTAAGACACAAACAGATAGATGCGGTACCCCTCACTGAGGGACTTGTCCTACTAGTACTGTCAGTCTCTCCTCCTAGTCTATGCATTCTGCAACTGGACTCAAAGGGGTGTGTGAAATAGAATTAATGAAAAAATGTCCATTATTAATTATGCCTCCCCCAAACTTCTTCTCTTACCTGTGCTTGATGTTTAACTTGGGCACGGCGATGGCTGCATGGTAATGATGGTTTTCTTTCCCAACATGCCATGGTTGTGGTGGTAGTAGTAGTAGACCCTGGCAGTAGCATTTGCAAAAAAAGAAAATGAGACAGTCAGTCGCCTGAGAGAGACTGTGGGAGGAGTAGTAGAACGAAGTACAGTACGGAACTTACTGCCAAACAATAATATGCCAAAATACAATAAAACATAATGGTGGCGGGGATAGCCTAGTACATAGAGTTACAAACTCTAGCTGTGTCGGAGTCACTCGACTAGGCCTACAGTACACTCGACACAAGCATAACCGTTAGTGCTGTGTAGGAGGATGACAACAAATCCAATCGATGCCGGCAATTAATGCTGATGGATTAGGTTCCTTTGGTAAAAAAATTATCTCGCAAATATACTGCTCATGGGTGGGCAAGCAGAAGAAGATCCTCGCCCTGCCTTGAAATTGAATTAGTGTTGCTTTTGCCACATCCGCCCCAGCAAGCGTGTGATAAATTATTGGTGTACATTTAATTTAGTCACACCTCAATAGAGTCACACAGCCCGGGGGAAGAGGGTTAGGGTTTGATGAATGGTTGGGAAGGGGGTTTTGGGAAAGATTTGACAAAGAAAAACAGTACGCATGGACAACAACAAAACACAATCTTGGCAGACAACCATATCCATAAATCTGTTAAGGGAGAAAAGGAAATGCATGCATGATGATGATAACTTGATGGTTAATGATAAGTAGTACTTACTAACTACTACTAGACAATTAGACAGTACAGGGCAGCAGTATATTATGCAATTTGCCTTGCCTGTCTGCCCTCCGAGAGACCCGAATTACATACAGTTTCTGTTCGGTTGTACCGGCCCGGGCTTAAAGATAGCAAAGAAAATTCAAAAATAGCTGTAGGGATGAATTGAATTAGAAGCAGAGAGCAAACATAACAACAACAACAACACACAGTAGTAATGATTGAAGACAAAAAATGAATCAAATTTAAAAGGTGATGAAAGTTGATACTGTTACTGTATGTTATCCTGGTCAAAATGGGGAGTTGCATCTCAGCATTCCTCTTGGTCCTCCCTTCCATGGACGCTCCGGCCATCAATCTTGGGTGACGCCACTGCCTGCCTGGCAGATGTAGATTCATTGGTAAGGTAAGTGAGAGTTGTTTTTCCCAGTATAGCACAGGGTAAGGGCCGGCCTGTAATTGTAGATGGGAAAACAAAAGGGATATTGAAAAATCAAGTAGAAAATAAATGCATAAATTACGGTGGAGTGCAACAAGAACACTTTCAGAGGCGGCATGGATACATCATGTCTACTCTAGTCTGTTTCCAGCATTAACCTCCAACAACAACAGGACAGAGCAGGCCCACGGCACCCATGACCCATCCTCCATTTAGCGTACATTTTTTGACAAAGCAGATATACAGCAACATAGCATTTTACAAATTAAGTGACTAAATCAATGCCCCGCTGTCAGTCATACCACCACACTCGACTCCACCACTACACAGACATGTAGGTCTGCAGTGGTTGTTGTTGACTTGGTTACCTTTTATGGCACTCATGAAACGCCCTGAGTTATTCCATCAATCATCTCGGATCGTACTGAGTGACTGCGAAGATATTATGTCACTGTGGTCATCATCATGGTGTGTTGTCCAACTCAGTGTGCAGTGTACAGATTGAGTCACCTTTCCATATTCAAAATGCAATGGATCGGCCTGCAGTAGAAGTAGAAATTTGTTATTAAAAAACAAGAATGGAAACAAACATTGCATTGAGTTACTTTTAGTGTGTATATTAGATAATAGTACACAATGAATTAACTTCATGCACTACAAACAACAACAACACAAATCACTCAGTCAGCGTCCAATGCATGTCATCATTCATTACCTGTTCCTTCTCATCTTCAGTTAATGGGCAGTCTGTATCGGCTCGGAAAGGAGGATAGCTATAGTAGTCATCATCATGTTCCACTTCTTTTGGAGAGACTGAACGAGGCAAGATTTGAGTTTTTCTTCGATTATGCTACATCCAATCATCATCTGGCTTGAGGGCAATAGATTTAGGTTGATTCAGGAGGATGGAGGAGCAGGACTCGGAGGAGTGGACTGAAATGCAGACAGCTGAAACTCATATATGGCAATAAAAGATGAAGACAGTGGTGATGGATTTGTTGTGATTTGAAGTTTCCAACCAGAAAGACAGACACACAAATAAAAGTAAATAAGGGAGAACGACAGTAAGAAGTGGAAGCCTAGTTGTCAGGGAAGTATAGCTCGTCCTCAAACTCTGGGGGTTCAACCAGAAGTAGGTAATCAGCATCTAACACGCTACTTCCGTCACCTGAGCCGCTGTCCTCATCTTCCTGCGTTGATTCATGTATTGTGTAATTCGGTGGTATAAATTGCTGATTCATTTTTATCATGGTTAACCTCTCCACGTTTTTTGGTGAGAGACTGGTCCTTTTCACTGTTACAATGGAACCAGCAGCACTGAAAACACGTTCAGAAGAGACACTTGCGACAGGGCAAGCCAGATAATTTATCGCCAGCCTGCTGAGCACTGGCCATTGGCCCCTTTTGCCATACCAATACCGCAATGGGTTTTGATCAATGTACACCTCTGTTGAGTCATCCAGGTAGGCCTGGACCATCCGGTCAATGTTCAGGGGTGCTACACTTTGTTCGGCCTCTTTTGTCTTTGCATCAGCACTGGACCTAGCAAGTCCTTGATGTAAATACCAATCCTGTGCCGTTTTTACTGGGGCTGATGATCCGGTTCTTGCTGTTGTCGATAGTGTTGGTGTTGGTGACAGCTGTGAACCAAATGCACTGCCCTCAGGCTCTGAAGTTGAACTTGACACTGGATGCCCTGCTGCAGTACTTGACGTGGGTTTGAGGCCTTTAATTACCAGCCGTTCCTTTTCCAATTTACTGGCTGCCTCAGCTATCCAAGTTTTGTACCGGGCAACATCCACTTCTGAAAAAGGGAGTAATGTCTTACTGTTCACGATTTGTACCGTGGATCCAGAATTGTGGCACAAATGTAATGTTCTTGTGACAAAATCTTAGTTTGCACACTTGCATTTTCAGTTAAGCGACATGATAAGCTCTCCAACAACTCATATGCTTCTTTTTTTTCCTCCACACCTATGTACGCTTCAGACACCTCCTTCAGCTGTTGCTCTAGCATGTGCAACAATGGGATAGCTTGGCCCATAGTACAGTCCTCCTTGCTGACTTCACGTGTGAAGACCTCGAAAGGAAGAAACATCTCTGTAAGAGATTTAACTAGGCACCATTGGTCCATCTGAAGGGTCATGCCTTTCACAGTAGCATCCGCCCTTTGCATGACATATTCATTCATTGGTCTGTACTGCTCAAACAGACGGTCAAGCATGTAATACGTTGAGTTCCAACGTGTTGCCAACTCCTGGATGAGTGCTTTGACTGGCAATCTATAGTCACGTTGAATGATCCTCAGCTGCTTCCGGGCTTTAAAAGAATGGCTGAAATGAGTGCATATTCTGCGGCAGGTGGTCAGTAAGTTGCTGACTATGGGTTCTTTTTTCAGAAAGTCTTGAACTATAATGTTAATGCAGTGCGCCAAACACGGGACCCTGAAATAGGCACCAACCTCCATGGCCTTAAGTATATTACTGCCATTATCCGTGGCAACAAAACCAATGTTAAGCCCTCTTGGGCGCAGCCATTCAAAGACCTTGCTGTTAAATTCTTCCAAAATGTTTGCAGCAGTATGAGATTTCTCCATGGCGAACATGGCTACAGTTGCATGTTTCCGAGAAGCATTAAAAATCTCAGCTGTGTCAACAGCACCTACTTCAGACAGCTTTTCTCTAACGCCCACAAAAGAGACCCAGTGTGCAGTGATGCACATGTAATCAGTGGCTTGGCAACTGGTCCACATGTCTGTTGTCAGGTGGATTTTGTGAACAGCACTCTGCTGCAAAGCTTGTCCAACCAATTCCAGCACATCGTGATGTAGTGCTGGAACAGCAACTCGGGCGAAATAGGACCGGCTGGGAACCTTCCATTTAGGGCAGATGGCTGACACAAATTCAAGGAAACCCACCCCTTCCACAAATGAAAAAGGGAGAAGGTCCAGCGCTAACATTTTAGCCAGCTTCGCATTGTACAACCGTGCCGTTGGGTGGTTGCGTTGGTACTGCCCCTCCGACCTAAGCATGCTGTCAATGGTAGGCTGGAATATTTTCCTTTGTGGTGCACCTTTCTTCTTGAACCCAGCTAGGCTCACCGACGCAGCACTTTTGCTCATTGCAGGGCCCGGTTGCCTTGGTGTCTCAGGCTGACTCTTAGTACGGTGCCACTGAGATGTTGCTGAGGATGTGGGTGTTACCACACTGCTGGGGGTAGGGCTAGAAATGTCTCCCTCTTGTTGACCTTCCACCGCGATCATATCTTCCCCTACTTCTTCATCCCCAACAACAGCAATGGGTCCAGTTTTACTTTTTTCTAAGTGAAGTAGGTGAGCCTCCCACTTGATACTGTGGTGTTTTTTGAGATGACTTGTTTGTCCTCCGGTACCATAGTTTGTACCAAGCTTACCCCGCCTAACAGCCTGCCGACAAATTGAGCATATAGCAATGTTCTCCTCCTTACTGCTAACCGAAAAGAAGTCCCAAACTGGGGAGGAGAACTTTCTGGCGCTGCTGGAGGTGCCACTTTCAATACCAGATGAACTGGAGAGTGTGCCTGGAATTTGACTCTGTGCACTTACATTACCACCACCTACTGAGGTGGTGGTTGAGCTGGATGTAGGTCCCTGCCGGGCCTTTGCAAAGGCAAATATGGAAGCTGGAGGTTGTGTTGGTGTTACCTGTGTTGGTGGTATCCGTGCTACATCCCTCGCAGCGATTTTGGATAGTCTAATAATGTTGGTCTCCATCTCCGCAGGCCCAGGAGTGATGTTCATGATGACTGGCTCTTCATCATCATCACCCCCCTCGTCTACATCTACTTCCATAACTCTAAGGCTTTCTGGAACCTTCCTTTTCACTAGCCTTGTCTTGTGGCGTGCATCACTCTCAGGCTGAGCTGGTGGCTTCCAAGTGGCATCTAGATCATCAGAAGCGGGGCTTGAAGAAGTTGATGAACTAACCCTCCTTTTCCTTGCTGGGGGTCTGGAAGACAATGGATCTTCTGGAACAGTGGCTTGCTCCTCTTTGTCTGCAAAAAGCTCAATTTCCTGAACTGCCCCTACTTCAGGTGGAACAACTACTATTGTGGGCTGTGGTTCCGGCTGTGGTTCCGGCTGTGGTTGCGGCTGGGGTTCCGGCTGGGGTTGCGGCTGGGGTTGCGGCTGCGGCTGGGGTTGCGGCTGCGGCTGGGGTTGCGGCTGTGGTTGCGGCTGGGGTTGCGGCTGGTGTTGCGGCTGCGGCTGGGGTTGCGGCTGCGGCTGGGGTTGCGGCTGCGGCTGGGGTTGCGGCTGTGGTTGCCCACTTATCTGCTGAGTTTCCGCCTGCGAGTGCGTGGATTGTGTACTACTTTGCGATAATGACATTTCAACATCACTGGTCGTTAGTAGACTGGCTACCTCTGCCACACTCATGGGCTTGGGCCTAGGTTGCTGGGGTGGGCCCGCTGATGCGGAGGTGCTGCTCCCAGCTTGGTCCCAGCCGGACACCGCTGCTGCAAGCGTAAGTTTTTTTTTACCAAAAAACACATCGGCCGGCACACCAGTCTTGGCAAGTGCCACTTCCTTCTTCTGTTCCTTCTTCTTCTCACTGGCAACTTTCTTGGTACTAGAGGACCTGGTACCTTTCTTTGGGGCCATCTTCTTCAGATGTCAGCAGGATGCAGGTGCAACAGTTGCAGAGATGTCTGTGGTCACACGTGGACGTGACACGCAGCAGGACTTCTGTCTGGCAGTACAACGGGTGATGATGATGACACCTCCTCCTCTGTCTTTTTGTGCACCTAAAAGCAAAGAAGCCAGGAGAAGAACATCAGTGAAATGTTGTATTTATTGTTGTGGTTCAATTACTAGTAGTACAAACAAACAAATAAAATATATAAGTTAGTGTAGCCATTTGCGAGACTGTCAACAAGGGCTTTCATGGTATACTGTGTACACTGTCAGGAAAGATAGGAAAGAAGAGGAACAACAACAAAAATACAAATGTAATAGAAGTGGACCCTGTTTGGCATTAAATTATTTGCTCATCACATCATTCAGGGAGCTGCAGCTGGCAAAGGGGATGGATGGAAGCAGTAAGCCAAGAGGAAAACCATGCAGGCCTAAATAGCAAAAGCAGTACACTTATAACTCCCACCAGAAATGGCTACCAGGCACATGGACACTCACAAATCACAAGCAACAAGCAGGAGGCCTGGAAAACAATGTACTGAAAACAGGCCTATAATAGCCAGGCAAAGGCTGCATGCTAAACCACACTGCTTTGCCTGTAATGCAATAAAATGCAAAAACAAAAATCCACAGGGCTAAACAAGGTGTGCAGCACACAACACACAACTAAGGCATGTATTTAACACACAGCCCAAAAAACTGAAATACACCCAAAAATTCACATTTTGCAATTCAATCCAATGCCATCCATGCCCCCTAAATGATGTTTAAATTCAACAGAACACACAGAAACAGTTGTTTCATGCACCCCTGACTACCTCTGCGCCTACTGGATGACAGGCCTGTTGGCAGACTAGGCCACAAGCTTGCAGGACTATGGATAAAAGCACACTACCGGGCTTCAAAATGGCCAGGCCCACAACAACAAGAAACTGAAGACAGACAATGCAGGCCTATGGCAAAAAGCACACTGCCTGGCTTCAAAGTGGCTGCCAGCCTCATGGCCAGGCCCACAACAAGAAACTGAAGACAGACAATGCTGGCCTATGGCAAAAAGCACACTGCCTGGCTTCAAAATGGCCGCCAGCCTCATGGCCAGGAGGACCACAAGAACAAGAAACTGAAGACAGACAATGCAGGCCTATGGCAAAAAGCACACTGCCTGGCTTCAAAATGGCACGCCAGCCTCATGGCCAGGACCACAACAACAAGAAACTGAAGACAGACAATGCAGGCCTATGGCAAAAGCACACTGCCTGGCTTCAAAATGGCCACCAGCCTCATGGCCAGGACCACAACAAGAAGCCTAGGCCACAAAGGAAACACATGCAGGCCTATATGGCAAAAGCAGCACACTTATAACTCCCACCAGAAATGGCTACCAGCCACATGGACACTCACAAATCACAAGCAACAAGCAGGAGGCCTGGAAAACAATGTACTGAAAACAGGCCTATAATAGCCAGGCAAAGGCTGCATGCTAAACCACACTGCTTTGCCTGTAATGCAATAAAATGCAAAAACGAAAATCCACAGGGCTAAACAAGGCCTGCAGCACACCACACACAACTAAGGCATGTATTTAACACACAGACCAAAAAACTGAAATATACCCAAAAATACACATTTTGCAATTCAATCTAATGCCATCCATGCCCCCTAAATGATGTTTGAAATTAATAAATACATCACACAGCAAAGGAACAGTTTTTTCATCATGTTTCATCATGCACTCACCCATGACTAGCTCTGGGCCTACTGGCTACCCACAACTATTTATTTTTAAAAATGATGAAAAGTACAACAATTGTAGTTGCAGCAACTGCAATGCCCCAATCAAACAACACCAACTTACTTGTAAAATCTCAAATCCAAAAATCCTCAAATCCAATGATAATGATGCAGCAGACACAAAGAGTGATCCTTCCAGCTCAAATCCAAGTGAAAAATTAACAGGAGATGGACAAAGCACTGGGAGGAGCCTGCTGGACAGGAACAGGAAGTAGGAGACTCTGTGGCACTTCCTCCCTCTCCCCCCAAAAAATTTGACAAAAAGGTCAGCCAAATATCAATCTGAGGTTTTTTTGTCATCCAAATCATCAGTTTATAGAAGGTTTTATGCTGCTCGCGATATTATTCTTCTCCAGATTGAAAATTTTGCGTGTTCGGGATCGCGAGCTTTACCAACATTCCGCCGGATGTCCGATGGCGCGCCCGAATGACGTGTTCGCGATCGCAATATCTCTCGCGGTGCACGATGGCGCGGCGAATGACGTGTTCGCGATCGCACACTCTTGCGTTTTCCGATGGCGCGGCGACTGACGTGTTCGCGATCGCAATATCTCTCGCAGTGCACGATGGCGCGGTGAATGACGTGTTCACGATCGCAAACTCTTGCGGGATCGAGCGGCCGGCTACCGAAATCTCGTGGCGCACGCGAACGGATAGGAAAACCCGTGGCCGAACGCAGGAATCCCGGTAAGTCGCTATCGCCCGCTAGAACACATTTTTAAAGCGCGAACAAGAAAATAATTTCGCTACTTCGCGGATCGCGGAATTGTTGGCAATTCCGCATTCTCCGCAGAACGCGAAATTGCCTAAATTACGCAAATTCCGCGAGTGGAGCGGAATTTGACACCCAGAGTTAGGTACATCTTGACCATTAAATCTACAAATATGCGACATCATTAAACTATACCTCTCAACAGACTTAAGAAAGAAGGCTAATTAACAACACCTTTTATGAGCATTTTTAAAACCACACTTTTATTCTACATCTTCACCTTTGTATCTAAAATTATGTGGCATCATTCAACTATACCTTTGTTCAGACTACAAAAAGAAGCCTAATTAACAGCACCTTATTTCACCATTCTATCTTAAAATATATGGCATCATTTAACTTTACCTTTTTTACAAACTAATAAAAGAAACCTAATTATTAATAACCCTGGGCGAAGTGCTACGCTACGCTCGCGTAGTTTGCGAAGTTTGCGCTACTTCGCACAACGCGAATTGCACGTAGCACAGTGCGAGCTACGCGTAGCGTGGCGTAGCGTAGTGCCGCGGTCATTTTTGCTTGCTCGCGGTCCTCAACGTCAAGTTGGCGACCGCGAGCAAGCAAAATGACATCCCGGCGAGACTTTTTCCTCGTTCGCGATCAGCAACATCAAGTTGCCGATCGCGAGCGTGGAAAATAAACCTCCCGGCGAGATTCTCAACGCGGGGAGGTCAGGTTTCTCATTGCGAGTGGTCGCGTATGCTTGCGACCGCTCGCGATGAAAAACTACCAGTCCGCGTTGAGAAAGCTGCCGCTCGAGTAAAAATCTACTCGAGCGGCAGTAAAGACAGCTCGCACTGTGCAAGTTGCCGTTTTCAATGATTGCACAGTGCGGACAAGCATCCGGCACTGTGCAATCATTGCGAACAGTGCGCTACGCAGTTCGCGTGAGTGCTACGCGAAGCTTGCGTAGCGCGAACTGCACTTTGCGTAGCTCGCGAAGCATTACTTGCGAACTACGCCCACCCTTAATTATTAACACCTTATATGATCATCTTTCAAACAGCACAGTTGTGCTGCATCTTTACCAAACTATCTATATTTATGCAGTATCATTCAACTATACCTTTGTAGAGAGAACAAAAAATGAAGCCTACTAAACTACACCTTATATGAACATCTTTCAAACTACACATTTGTACTGCATCTTCAACCAACTATCTAAAAATATGCGGCATCATTCAACTATACCTTTGTACAGACTTAAAAAACAAGCTTAATTAATAACATCAGTAATCATCTTAAAAATACACATATTACTGTACAGACCCTTTTTTAAACAACATTTATGTACAATGAAACAAACTCCAATATACATTTCTACATTTAATAATATATTTCAAACAACACAGTATTAGAATAATGTCAATTTTTTTTAACTAAACCTCACAAATGTATAACTCAACTTGCAAATAAATGTGTTGAATGAAAAATCTCACAAACTCTGACAGGATTTTCTTTTACACACAATCAATATAATGCACTAGACTTAGCAAGGTAAAACCAGTAATGGCAAGGTTTCCCTCTCTTTCTCCATACAAATACACATAAGCAACAAATTACATTGCTTCCCAGAGTTTTTCAAATTGTAAAACACATTTCCATTGGTTACACATAATAACCCTTAGCAACTGACTTCTTTCCCCATTCTGCATAATGCCAGTTTCCATAGTAACAGTTCATGAAACATTCAACTTAACTGACAGGTCACAAGTTCACCATATTTTCAAGTTCACCACACAATGTTGCAAATGCAAACAGCAGGTGTGGTTGGCTTTACAAAACATGACCTTATCCTTTCTACTGTACCTTTCAAATATTTTTTACTAACCAATAAGAAACATGCTTTTTAAACGAAGTAAAATGCACCTTATTTTTGAATGTACAATGTTCTTAAAGAGCCAATCAATTCTCTACTTTCTTAAAAACAGCATCTTCTCCACCATTTTAGATACCTCTCATTCTACCAACTGACTACCTCAGCTACAGACATCTTTTCATTACTTACAGACATCCCTTCAAGATGCTTTCTGTGTGGATTGTTGGGCAAAGCTATGTTTTCTGGTGCAAAAGGTATGCTGAACGCAGAGGTATTGACAAAGACCTAGCTTTGCAAAATGTAGACATTAAATGGATTGGACAGAGAGGATTAAAGTGGCATCAATTAATGCCTTTGGTTACAACCTTTTTGCACCTCCAACCCCCTGACCTCTTGATTGTGCACTGTGGTGGCAATGACCTAGGCACATTGACTGGGGTAGGTCTGGAAATGCTAATGAAGGACACCTTTGCAGAATTGATTTTGCTTTTCCCCCAAACTGTCTTTGTATACTCTAACATATGCCAAAGACAGAAATGGAAGTGGTCCAATCAATTTTGTGCTCAGATTGAGAAAGCTAGACAAAATGTCAATAAAGCTGTTTCTGCTTACCTCATAGACCATAGGATGGGCTCCATCTATAACAACAATCTACGTTTCCATATGGATGGCATCTACAGAAGTGATGGAGTACACTTCACTGATCAAGGGAACAGAGTGTTTCTCAACAACCTGAAGCTCTGCATCTGCACTTACATGTAGCTACAACAATCTCCCAATGAAAACAAGGGCTCTTTTTAGAGCCACCCAATAACCCAACATATAACCTAGGTTTATATAAAAAAAATATTAATTATTTTTGCTTGGAGTCGCGCACCCAGCGCGACTAAAGGAGCCGCGCACCCATCGCGTTCACACCAGGGGGCTGCGCTGGGAGCCGCGCACCCATCGCGTTCACACCAGGGAGCCGCGCTGAGAGCCGCACACCCATCGCGTTCACACCAGGGGCTTCGCTGAGAGCCACGCACCCATCGCGTTCACACCAGGGGCCCGCACACCCATCACGTTTACACTAGGGGGCCACGCTGAGCGCCGCGCTAGGGTTGCGACTCCAAACTTTGGCAGAAAAAAAAACGTCCACTACCATTAATTTATATTCGCCCCGGGGACCCCATCCCCTGGGGAATGCCCAAATAATTTTTTTAATTTAAAAAAAAAAGGGGGGGGGACCATGCGGCCCCCCTCCTGGGCCATTTTTGGCCCCGGGGACCCCATCTCCCGGGGCATGGCCTCACAGTTGGAGACCGTGGGGGGAGCCCCAATGCCCCCACAGTCCCACCGGCTCTCCGCCTTCTGCGGGAGCCGGCATTGCTTTTGAGCAAGGGGAGCTGCTGACATGCAGCTCCCCTTGCCCAAAGCAATCCTGCTAGCTTCATTGAAGCGAGAGCAGGTTTTCCTACTCTCGCTTCAATCAAGCAAAGCAGCGTTTGCTATGACAGGGCGGAAGCCGTGCTCCCGCCCTGTCATAGCAAACAGCAATGTTCCGGGGGTGGGCACCCCGGGACATTGCAGGAGCCGGTCCTGGTGGGTGGCGGTCCCCAGGGCCACTATGGGCTCCTGGAGGGGGGGCCGCGCAGCCCCCCTTCCTTCATTTCTTAACTTAAGCCCCAGGGAGGTGGTTGTCCCCGGGGCTTAGGGGTCCGTAACGGACCCTCGAATTTCAATTTTTAGTGCCCCGGGGAGGTAGTGGTCCCCGGGGCTTGGGGGAGCCCCCCACCCCTTATTTAATAACCCCAGACTCCGTTTTTTTTTTCTCACCCGGAGTCGCGCACCCTGCGCTACTTCTAATTTTATTTAAAAAATAAAAAATGGGGGCCCTGGGGGTCCTTGTGGGACCCCCAGATCAGGCCTAGTGGGTCAGGGTGTTCCTACCCTGCCCCCTTTTCTTGTTTTTCATCCTTTTTTTGAACAGATTTCTTCTGACTCGGTAACCGAGTCACAAAATGGCTGCCAACAGTTCCTGGTTTGGAGTGTTGGCAGCCAATGCGAATGACCTTCGTCCTCGGGAGGGTTCGCAAACCCACCGCGGCCATAGATTTTGAAACTTTTTCTTTTTCTAATTTCTAATTTCTCAGGAACTACTGAACGGATTTACACCATTGCAAAGTTCTTAAAGCAGCTGTTTACAGGTAATGTTGAGACACTGCTCACTTTCGCCATGTCCAAACGACCACGTCGTTCCAACTGCATACGAAGCAGGTCTGTGCCTTTGATTTTCCTTTGGCACATTTGGAACGACGTGGTCGTTTGGACATGGCGAAAGTGAGCAGTGTCTCAACATTACCTGTAAGCAGCTGCTTTAAGAACTTTGCAATGTTTTCTGGAAATTACGGCACCTACTTGGGAGTGTGATAAATGGCAAAAACTACAATAACCACAATGCTTAGCCTGCATACGCCTACTCAGGCGGAACTTTAAAAGCTTAAATGATGACAGCTGACCCGTTGTTTCTTTTCATGCAGAGCCAGTGATCAAGGGTATCACCCGAAACGTGTAATGCAATGCTGAGAGGATTTTGTTGGAATCTGCTGCCTGCCCAATAAAAAGATAAGAATCCACGACGTGTGTGGCTCCTTCGCTTTTTCGAGCACTTTTCATTTGGAATATATATATATATATATAGCCCACCACACTTTCTCCTGTGTGTATACCGCTGCCTCCAGAACGAGGGTCGCGTCGCCTCTCTGGACCCCACAGGAGCGGGCCCATAAATTTCCGCAATATCCGCTCCGTCAAATATGACGACGCCTTGTGTAGTTGTTTGAAAATATTTTTATTCGGCCACCATCGAACGCGTTTCGGCTGCCCAGCAGCCTTGCTCACCGATACAAAGCAGTGGGAGCGGCCATTTTTATCTTTCAAATTCGTGCTCATTGTGTGTCACGCCCACTTGGGCAGGTGTTTGGAATAAAACGTGCGTGTGTAGCGTGACTTTCATTCCCTTTATTATGCCACTGAAGAAAGGATTGAAGACTCCTGAAACGCGTCTGGCTATGGACTATTTGATGCCTGATATCGGGGGAGGTGACTGCGGGCAATTTGCCGATTTTAATAAAAGAACTGAATTGATCTTCCTGTGGCCTACCACGCAGACCACAAGTAACTTTTAGACGTGTCAGATCATTTAGACAGGCACTAGTCAGGAACACTATGAAGAAACGTCCATTAAAAGAAACATGGTTGAGCAATAAACAGGGATTCCTCAAGTGCTCCAAGTGTAAGGCATGCCTACATGGAACCAGCACTGACCAATATAGATTAGGATTGTCCGATGTGATGAGGAAAATTAAAGGCAAATTTAGTTGCAAAACAGATTTTGCTGTCTACGTGCTACAGTGCCCTTGTAGCCTGCGGTACGTGGGCAGCACAATTCTAGAAGTTCACAAAAGAATTTTGTAACATTTGAGGGCAATCAAAAATGGAGACCGTACTTATCCAGTCGCTGGCCATTTTGAAAGGTTCCATGGAAAAGATACAAAGGGTCTCTCATACTATGTGATTGATGCAGTGGCAGGAGATGTACGTGGCAGGAACTGAGAAAAGAAATTGAGGAAACTTGAATCCCGCTACATCATTGAATTAAACTCTAACCAAACAGAAGGTCTCAATATAGAAGAAGATTTGTATACGCACTTGTAAATAATAAAATAATTGTGGATTTCTGCCCATAGAGTCGCAAAAATAAGAAGTTTTTAATTGTATTATAAAATGTTTTTATGAAAGTTTGACAAAACAGACAGAATAACAGCAAAGAAGACTCTTATAATAGGGTTGTAGGTGAAAATGCTCGTTGAGGCAGTGTTTATGAACTGTTGACAAATTAACAAGGTTGATAACAGCCCACTTGGGCCTGATTGCAAAGAGTGAAAAAATGCCCACTTGGGCTGAAAATCCTTGCAGCTTTGAAAATTTTAAAATTTTAAAATATTGAGCTATAGAAAACGGTTTATACATAAGCGGTCATAGCAATGAAATTTATCATTTGATATTTTGATATGAATTGCCATTTTTATTGTATAATAATAATTTTCTAACAGAACAATGATTTTTGAACAATGCTAAGTTTAAAATTTCACTGCCCAATGTGAATTATAAGTACGCCATTTGAGGCGATTATTATCAGATACAACTCCACACCAAGAGTGAAAAGTGCTGTAAAAACTATGAGTCTGTTTTCACTATTCATGTTTGTAGTTTGCATGTGACACACAATGAGCACGAATTTGAAAGATAAAAATGGGTGCTCCCACTGCTTTGTATCGGTGAGCAGGGCTGCTGGGCAGCCGAAACGCGTTCGATGGTGGCCGAATAAAAATATTTTCAAACAACTGCACAAGGCGTCGTCATCCTTGATGGAGAGGATATTGCGGAAATATATATATATATATATATATATATATATATATATATATATATATATATATATATGTTGTCAGAGGGCCTGATTCTTAAAGTTATGTGCAAATCTAAGTTATACATAGTTAGCAGATGGCAGCATTTACTGGTGCATATTTAATTTTGGGATTTACAAAGTATGATTTACATTCATAAAAATATGTTTACAGGCATTTATTGGGGTTTATCCAATGCGCAGCAGAGTACTTTTCGGAAGGGAGGTGTTCAGTTTAGGGCACTGAGGGAAGAGATGGCCACCAGCGTGACCGCAGTACTAGCTGAAGACCTTCTTCAGAATAGTGATGGTGAAAGTGGTTGTATTTGAAGAGAAGGCTCTTCAGTTCCTCCTGAGGAACAGGAGCTAAGGGTGCCTTTTCAGTTTGGGTGGGGAGAGTGTTCCATTTCTTGATCCAAGCAAGAGTACTGTTGACATCTTTTCATATGACACTTGCATTTGTAATAAATTTTACTCACCCACAGAATTAAACCCATAATAGCATGAACCATACTATGGCATCACTCTTGAACACTAAGGGGCATATTCACAAGGAGTTATCGCCGCATTAGCGGCAGTTTCCTGCCGCTAATGCAGCGATATTTTTATCGCCATATTACCAAGCTGTCGCTAACAGCCGTTAGCGACAGCTTTCTGGCGATAGCGGACGCATCCAGCATCGCCAACGATGTTAGTGATTACTATTGCTAATGATATGCAATGTAGGCGTTCCCATGCAAAAACGCACGCTAACCCCACTCCGCGATATTCACAACGATCGCCCGGACCGGCGATATGTTAACAAAACAACCGCTAAGGCCCGTTAGCTGCTGGGACTTAATACCAGAAAATAGCTGGTCTTAAAAATGGAGACAACACTTTGGGCCTCATCTCAGCAGGTTTTGGTGCTGGACAGCGCTGCAAGCAATGTTGCAGCACTGCCATGCGACAAAACTACAGTGCATGAATGTGCACCATCAACAAGATAGTGCGCATTCCTGGGCCCCAGTCATAAAAAGTGTTGCAGCGCTGCGACAAGACAGCGTTGCAACAATTTTCACTATGCCCTTCTTGCGACAGCATGGATGCGCTGTATTCACTGGACAGCGCTCCATGACGCAAGTAATGACAGATACGTCTGGAATCCTGACGTATCTGTCTGCGCTAAAGTCACGCATTGCTGCAGTCGTGTCACAACCATGACGCAACTCCATCAATGCATGGAGCCAGCCTATCCCTGTGGCACTGCGTCACCCTCATGCCTGCCATCAGGCAGGCGGAAGGTACTGACGCAGTGCCGTACATGAGGGGTGCCCGAATGTTGGCGCTGTTGGAGATCCATCGGTGGTGGTTGCGCGCTGCGGTGTCATAGTTTGGAAGCATTGGCGGAGTGTTGGAGCGGAGGGAGTTGATGAGATGTTCTTCGGTGGCCTTGATCCAGCTGCAACGGTGTGCGATGATGGCGGTGGCATCCGGTGGGCAAGGTGAAGACGTGATGTATCCAATGATGGTTGGTCCAGGAGAGTCCGGTTTTGTGGCTGCAGTTGAAGTTCCCGCTGGCGGAGGTGATGTGCTCGACCGTGTGTCCTGCTATGTGGCTTGTTGAGGTGACTTGCTGCTTGCGTCTGATGTTGGGGACCTTCCCCAGGAGGGGGTGGTGTTCTGGTCACTGGGGTTGTCCAGGTGGAAGTTGAGTTCACCGAGTAGGATATCGTCTGTGGATGGGAGACCCTGGGGTGCAATGAGGTCTACAATGGTATTGGAGAATGGGGGGCCTGCACATGAGGGTGCCGCAGAGGATGTGCTTGGGCCTTGTCCGGATCTGGGAGTTGAGGTGGTCCATGGTCACATTTGGGTCATTAGAGTGCATGGTCAGTCGGAGTCTGCTTCTGTAGGTGATGGCAATGCCTCCTCCTTGACGGTCGGGGTGCTCCTTGCGGGTGATACTGCAGCCGTCAGTGATGGCAATGGCGATGTCCGGTCCGGAGCAGAGGTTGGTCCTGGCAGGCGAGGTGGTGTCCGGGGTTGATGGCAAGGAGGGTGCTGGCGTCGTAGCGGTGGAGTGTCCAAGAGGAAGGCTCCTTGGTGCTGAGCGTGGTGCAGGGGCAGACGGACGGAAACTGGCCTGCCTATGGGTTGCCTTTGGCACGGGAGACGTCCATTACAATGGAGGCAGTACATCGTTAACAACGCAACTCTGACAACGCAGGTGCCTTTACATCGCTTTTGATTACAACACATTGTGAGGTCAGTAATGGGGTAATTTTAAGTGTTTTGGGTGGGTATGGGTTTAGGATGTCGGATCAGGAAATTGGGGTGTATTTTGGGGTAAAATATGAAAATTGGGGTGTGCATTTGGGGTAAAATATGAAAATTGGGGTGTGTATTTGGGGTACAATATGAAATTTGGGGTGTGTTTTGGGGGCTCAAAAAGGAATTCCATGGTTCACGGTTGGGTTTGGGGTGCAAAGGTTAGTTTAGGGTTGCACTCACTGAAGTGGGAATAGTGATATTTATGTCTCCGCTATGCAACACCTACCCTACTGTTGCAATGTGCCTAGTATTGGAATGGAATGTTATGTTATGTCATGCGTCGTAACTACGTATGTGCCTTTGGCACACGAGTGGTATGCCCGCTGTGCATGGGCACACAACGGCCGCCATTGAGAAGAGCGGGGGGGCTGGACAGCTGTTAGGTGGTAAACGTCGGAAAGAATACTGGATGGGACGTGGACGCATAGATGTGTGTGTGAGCAGGTGTTGGAAATATTTTAATGAGGGAAGTCTTACGTTGAAGCCGGGCCCTGTGTCTTCGTAGCTCCTGCTCTCCTGCGTCTGCTTCCAGGGACAGGAAGTAGGCAGCCAGGCTCCCTCCCCTGAGTCAATCACAACGCAGCAATACGGCAGTGGGATTGGTAATGGGCAACGGGAGAAGGCATGCAGCCAGGGGCTGGAGGGGTGGGCATGTTCTCCATGCAGGCTGTAATGCAGCCTGCATTGCGAATAGGGAACTGCGCATGCTGCTTTGTGCGGCCTGAGTGGGCCGACCAAACAGTCATTGCGCACTTTAGTGGGCATGCCAATCCGCCCATGCCCTGCTCCGTGCTTGGAGCAGTCCGACCCACCCTCCAACCCCCTAAGGATACATAGCATGATTACATCAGTAAGTTATCATCATGTGATGATTTTCCCTCTTCTGCACTGCTTGAAGGCAGTGGGGCAACGCTCTTCTGCCATATCAGATGAGCCGCCACCGAAGACATCTGCATGCTACTCGACCAGGGCCACACTGCGGCCCTCATCCTACTGGACCTCTCTGCAGCATTCGACACCGTCTCACACCGCCCTCTCGCAGCCAGACTCCATGACGCCGGTATACAAGGAACCGCCCTCGACTGGATTCACTCCTTTCTCTCCGGCAGAACCCAAAGAATCAGTCTCCCCCCTTCTTCTCCGAACATACAGAGATCAACTGTGGCGTACCCCAAAGATCCTCGCTCAGCCCCACGCACTTCAACATCTACATGGCCCCCTCGCCGCCAACGTCAGACAGCATGGGCTCAGCATAGTATCTTACGCCGACGACAACCAGCTCATCCTCTTTCTCACAAAGAAACCCGAATACACCGGACTCAGCTTCCAAGAAGGAATGAAAGACATCGCAGCATGGATGAACAACAGCTGCCTAAAACTGAACTCGGAAAAGACTGAGGTCTTCGTCCTCGGACCCTCCCCCACTACATGGGACAGCTCCTGGTGGCCCCCTGCGCTCGGCAACCCACCCACCCCGACGGACCACGCCCAGAACCTCTGCATCATTATAGACTCCTCCCTCACCATGACCCGCCAGGACAACGCCGTCGCCTCCACCTGCTTCAACTCCCTCCGCATCCTCCACAAGACCTTCAAGTGGATCCCCCCCGAATGCAGATAGACCGTCACCCACGCGCTCATAACCAGCAGACTGGACTACGGTAATGCCCTCTACGGAGGAATCAACAAAACCCTGCTACACAAGCTCCAAACAATCCAGAACACCGCAGCCAGACTCGTCCTCAGAACCCCACGACATGAGCATATGACCCAGCACCTACGAGACCTATACTGGCTCCCCATCAAGAAGACAGTAACATTCAAGCTACTCACCCACGCCTACAAATCCCTCCACAACATCGGACCCAAATACCTCAACGAAAGAGTCTCCTTCCACGTACCCAAAAGGAACCTCCGCTCCGCCGACCTGGCCCTGGCAGAGACCCCACGCATCCGCAGAACCAGAGCAGGTGGAAGGGCCTTCTCCTACCTCACAGCTAAGACCTGGAACGAGCTCCCAGTCAACATCAGATGCTCCCCCACCCTGCACACCTTCAGGAAGAGCCTCAAAACCTGGCTTTTCGAATGATCCGGAGCTGCACCCACCCCCTCCCCAGCGCCTTGAGACCCTCATGGGTGAGTAGCGCGCTCTATAAACCCCTGATTGTTTGATTGATTGATGGACATTGACACCATGGCGCAATCCACTGCACTCTCTACAAATCTGTGACTCATCCAGCAGGAGCCTCAGCCAGGTGTGATTTCACTAGGCCTGGTACATCCGTCGCCACCTAGTCCGCTGGTGGACCTCCCGATGAGGTTGATGCAGCAGGGCCCCCTTAGGCATGAAGTTGCAGCACTCACGCCACACAAGTTCGGCGTAGCACAGGGGCCTCACCTCCACAGCGTACGGCCAACCCAACATCAACCGGCCCATGATGCAGGGATACGGCACCCACCGTTGGTAATCCCCTCCATGCACCCTGGTGTAGTAGTGGATCGTAGTATGCGATGCGGACCTCACTACATAGGTGCGCAGGAGCGCCTCTACCATTAACAGCTCCAAGGGGCGTAAGGCGGTCTTCTCACACAGGTCAGAAACGTGTCTCCATGCAACCTGCCAGACTTCACCACCAGGTACGGGCGATCGTCACACCTCAATGTCTACTGCCGCGGCTTATCGACTCCACAGCTCATCCACATCCCACTCCAGGATCCAGACGCAGGACCAGCGAGGCATCCAGGCTCCAGACGTAGGTCCAGAAAGGCATCCAGGCTCCAGGCGCAGGTCCAGCAAGGCATCCAGGCTCCAGGCGCAGGTCCAGCAAGGCATCCAGGCTCCAGACGCAGGTCCAGCAAGGCATCCAGGCTCCAGACGCAGGTCCAGCGAGGCATCCAGGCTCCAGACGCAGGTCCAGCGAGGCATCCAGGCTTCAGACGCAGGTTCAGCGAGGCATCCAGGCTCCAGACGCAGATCCAGCGAGGCATCAAGGCTCGCATCCTGGTCATCCTGGATGTTGGCTGGCTTGCAGGGGTTGTTGATGTGTGCTGCACTTGGCCCTGGCTGCCCCATTCTGCATGTTATTGTTGTTTATGTCTATTTTCTATTGGGGGTTGACTGATATGCTATTTTTTGCTTGAGAGGCAAGAAAGCTCACGTTGGGCTGACTAACGTGAGTTTTTTTGCAGCTAATGGGCCTATCGCTGGTTTTCGCCCATTAACGCCGGAATTCCTATCGCCATAGCGCTAATGTTAGCGGCAGTTTTCACCGCCGTTCCCTGATACTATCGCCATGTAGCGACGGCTTGGTAATACACCGCTAACATGGCGATAGTTTTCAGGGTTAAGCGGCGATACAAAAACTGCCGCTAACTGACGTTTGCGATAGGTATCGCCAGTCCTTGTGAATATGCCCCCTAAGGTGCCTATAAGAGATGTGTATTATTTGAATAGTAAGAAGACGTTTTCATGTTGTAGAAGCGTGGCATGGTTACGGACACTGATCACACAGTGAACTGATATTAGCTATGCTTTGAGATAGCCGTTGATGAACTGTGTCAGTGACTACGCTCTATGCTGTGTATTTAGGGGCTCACAACTGAACTTTTAAACTATGCATATTGAAATAGGTCTTGATGAAGGCTTTCCTAATGCAGAAACAAAGCAAATTAGTTGCATGAAATTCTCTGTTGTTATATTTAGATTTCTGAGAAAAACAAAACTAAACAGTGTATTAAACTGGGAAACATTGTTTATAACGCATGTGATACATCGCATGCCATTACAACGCAAGTCGTTACAACGACGCGTTGTTACATCGCATGCCATTATAACGCAAGTCGTTACAACTACTTGCTGTAGGGGGCAGAAGGTGTTGGATTTGTTGGATTTTCAATCCAACACCTTCCCTACAGTTGCACACACTGGAGTTGGAATAGTAAATTATACTATTCCAAACTCCAGCGCCCCCCCTACAGCAAGTCGTTGTAACGACTTGCGTTGTAATGGCATGCGGTGTACCAACGCGTTGTTGTAATGACTTGCGTTGTAATGGCATGCGTAGAAAATGTATGCGTTGTAACGAGTACTATCCATAGCGGGTTCTGTAAATAAAGCCTTCATGGTGTTGGTAAATAAAAAAGAAATCATGAGTAAAGTGCACATAAAAACATTTTTATTAGCAACGTGGGAATGCTGTTAATTTAAGTGAGGAGTGCATTTGAATATTCCATTGGCCATGAATACTATGAACGTGTTTTGGCACTGACATCGATTACAGCAAGATAACTACCCAGAATACTAAGAGAAATGCAAGCCATGGTTTCAACTTCTTATAGAAATTAATACAATTTGTCCTAACGGTCATGCCTAGGGGGTGACTATTCCACAGCTAGGCGTCACAAACTGAAAAAGAATGCTCCATACACTTTCTCCAGTGAAGGCAGGGTGTCTCTATTAGCTTGCCCCGGAAAGAATAGGTAGCATGGCATATAATAGCAGCCTTAATTCATCTGCTCAGAGAGAGAGAGGGCCCGAATCACGAAGAGTGCAACATACAGTGAAAACGATTTTACTTTTGAACCACAGTTCATGTTAATGCAGGCACTTCATGTTCTGCAAGTCTATTGAATGCAAACTAACTCTGATGTTTCTGTCAATACTCTCAGTGTCATATTCATTTGGTTCCCACTGAGTAACGTCATCAGCCCTTCGTCCAGTCTGCAATTTGTTTGGGTTTATGCCTCTTTGGGGAGTCTTTGTTAAGGTATTATAGAGCCTTCCTTGTTAGTGTGTGAGCCTTCCAAGTAAAGTGAGCCTTTCTTTTGTTTTGAAAGTTACTTTTCTACCATTAAAGATGTACACCTTCAATATATTAGGCACCCCACTCCTGATAATGTCAATGATCCACATCTATATACTTACTTGTTTGTATAGGGGCCAAAGCATGGACTTTCTACTCGACTGACATATATTCTATGAAATTTGCATTCAAATATTCTTATTTTGAATTACCATATTATCCACCACTAAATCAATATAATTGTGTTTTGGTACTACTTAACCATATGGGCACCCATTATTCGTTTCTATAGTTTTACTTTTGCTTTTGTAATCCATTATTCATGTGTTAGTTGCTTGAGCATTATGCTGTGACTTCACTCTGTTAGTAGCAACCTACATTTTTGCAATACAATTTCAATAAATGGTTTTTCTCGGTTTATGATTTATATTGAGTTTGTTTGGGTCATTTTTGTAGTATCTTGGATGATTGCTTTTCATTGTGTTGGTTTCTGTGATTGTGCCAGTTTCTATCGAGGTCTTTCGTAGAGTCTTATACAAGATTGAGAAACATATTTTCGAAATGTCTTTGCTACCCCTAAGCACAACACCCAAATAGACCTTCTGGGGCATATTCTCAAGGACTCATCCCTGATTTATCGGCACTTTAGCGCCGCAAAAGTGGCGATAGATTTATCGCCCTATTCTCAAGCTGGTGCAAACTGCCAATATCGTCAGTTTTCCAGCGATAGCTGCCGCAAAAAACATCGCCACGGATGAGAGCGACAACTAACTCTAATGATATGCAGAGTAGGCGTTCCAGTTCAAAAACACTCGAAAACACCACTTCGCAATATTCTCAACGACCAGCCAGATCTGCGATGCGATCCAAAAACAGGCGATAAGGCGCGTTAGCAGCAGGGATTTAACACCTGCCTGTTACTGGTGTTAAGCAGGATGACAACCTGCAGTATGAAAGGGAGCCCAGCCCAGAGCCACATCTGAAGACCAACACATGTCATGGAGCTACTGATCATGCAACTCGGAGACCCAAGAGGTCCACAACACCCACCGCCACCACCCCCTGGCCCCCCCCGCACCCCTTCCCGGGACTACCACCGAGGCAGCGCAGAACAAGACAGCTGACCTTCCGAAAACGGCATGGCCCCTCAGCCACACAATTGCAGAATGTGGAGAGAGGTGGAAACCAAGTATGTGTGAAGGAGGCAAGTCACCCATGAAAAAGAATGTACACAATGCCAAGTGTGGCGGTGATGTGCTGGACAGACTTCAGTATGCAGAGCACAGACATGTCCATGTGGACATATACTGCTGGTGTTTGTAGTGTTGTGGACAGTGGACGCAACCATGTTACCTCAGGCAGTGGGGAAGACCTCAGTCATGTAGCTGTGTCATCCCCCCCTGTAAGCGTAAGCGGAGTGGGCTCGTCCGGCGTACGCCAGTCCAGCATAGGAGTGTGAATAAATAGGCCGGGGCACTGGGCGTGGTTCACTTCCGGGATGGCCAACGCGTCTACCAGGGCGGCGCCCCTCACCCTGCCACGAGTCCGCCACCATGACCGCCAGCCTCCTCAGCCGATCGCTGGCTCCCGTGACACAGGCCCCCAGCGCACCCAGCGGCACAGCACCACAGAGTTATGTGTGCGCTGACTACTGGCTTTGGCCTACACTGCGGTCAGCAGGTCCCCCAATTCAAATTGAGTCTTGATTTATTTATGGCGCAGTCCAGTAGGCAACAGACATTGCTTCCAGTGCAGCCCGCCCGGACGAAGCATCATCACTGGCTGCACACCCGCTGAGCGCTACAGGTGCCACTAACTCTGTGCAGCTCAAGTCAACGCCACGTGGCTGTGGGCCCTTGCTGACCGCTGCCTCTGGCCTACACTGTGGTCAGCAGGGCTCACACATATCGAATCCAATGCTGACTTGCAAGGACACGCCATCATCGCTGGCTGCACACCCCGCTGAGCGCTTCAGGTGCCACTAACTCTGTGCAGCTCAAGCCAACGCCACGTGGCTGTGGTCCCTTGCTGACCACTGCCTCCGGCCTACACTGCGGTCAGCAGGGCTCACACATATCGAATCCAATCCTGACCTGCAAGGACACGCCATCATCGCTGGCTGCACACCCGCTGAGCGCTTGAGCTGCCACTAACTCTGTGCAGCTCAAGCCAACGCCACGTGGCTGTGGGCCCTTGCTGACCGCTGCCTCTGGCCCACACTGCGGTCAGCAGGTCCCCCAATTCAAATTGAGTCTTGATTTATTTATGGCGCAGTCCAGTAGGCAACAGACATTGCTTCCAGTGCGGCCCGCCCGGACGACGCATCATCGCAGGCTGCGCTCCCGCTGAGTGCTTCAGGTGCCACTAACTCAGTGCACCACAAGTCATGGTCCCTTCATGATTGAGTCATGTGTGTGTGATGTCTGAGCTGGTGCCCCTACCTCAGTGCACCACAAGTCATGGACCCTTTATGATTGAGTCTTGTGTGTGTGATGTCAGAGCTGGTGCCCCTACCTCAGTGCACCACAAGTCATGGACCCTTTATGATTGAGTCTTCCGTGTGTGATGTCAGAGCTGGTGCCCCTACCTCAGTGAACCACAAGTCATGGACCCTTCATGATTGAGTCCTGTGTGTGCAAAACGTGGATCTCTGTTCTAGTTATTGCCAGCACTAACCACTCCCTGAGGGCTGGCTTACACTCACCCCACACCCATCCAACACAGGCGTCACTGGACATGTGACCCTGGCAATAAAAAGGGGCTGGGTGCACGTGCCCGTAGCCAGTTCCACTATCTATCTAAGTGTGTCCGTGTGGTAATTATGTATGCATGATGGCCCCGGGCCCTACCACATTACATTGTGCTGTGGACAGCGGACGCAACCATGTCACCTCAAGCAGTGGGTAAGACCTTGGACACGTAGCTTTGTCGTCCCCCCTGTAAGCGTAAGCGGAGTGGGCTGGGCCGGCGTACGCCAGTCCAGTGTAGGGGTGTGAAGAATTTGCCCGGGACTCTGGGCGTGGTTCAGTTCTGACCTGGACAAGGAAGTAACTAATGCGTGTGTCTCTGTTGTAGTGTCGGCGCCACCCGGCCCGCAATCGACAATGTTGCAATGTAGCATGCACCCGGAGGGCGGGCTCGCATGAACGGAGAAATGAAGGAGCGCAAGACCGCTCGGGGTCTTGGCTCATACAAGCCAAGTGTTGTGTGTATCTGTATTGCTGCAGCCTGAGCCAAATGCCTAGCCTTAATCGCAGCACTAGTTCAGCCAGGCATGAACTCTACATCTGTGTCCGCCCTATCCTTACCATAGGCCTGCACTCACGTGGCCGCCCACCTTCAATGGCCAACATCACAGTGTCGTTGTCAGGCTTGTGGACATGCGCAGACAGGCATGACAATGGTGTGCCGTAGGAGTGCAAGTGATGCAACCGCACAGCGTACACAAGTAAATAGGCCCGGGGTGAGGGAGGAGCAGCTGTGAGGCAAAGTAACACACAGTGATGCCGCTCATTTGCCACCTGCAAGACATGTCAAACATGAATCCCAAGGTCGCACACATCCCACCCCACCCCCAACAAGCCACATCACATTTCCTGAATGCAAGCAGATGACAAACTGACATTAAGGATGAAAGCTTCTTTGCCAGAGCTATCAGGCGGAAGCACATCTGCACCTCCGACCTCGGAATTGCATGTGACTGGCACCCCCTGACAGATACTATAGAAGCTGATGACGACTCCCACACTACGCACAGCCCAACGAAAGACCAACGTATACACACCCCACACACAGAAGTCCTTGCTCGAAGTTATCTTGCATGGAATGGCCTTCACCCTTACTCCCACACTATCCCAGGTGTACAACCGTTGCACACTAAAACAACTCATTGATCCGAGCTGTGGCATTTCATCCACAGAACTGGCGCAGGTCAGAACAGTGCCGCTTCAACCAGAGCCACTAACGCAATGGCAGAACATCCCGGACACATGCACAACCCCTGTCACGTGGAACTGTACCGTGCACGTTTGCTGCATTTACTGGGGGCACTGCCATTGGCAGTGCTGCGGATCAGTTACCGGCTAAGCTTCCGCCTTGCCAACGTCACCTGCGTTCAGCCTGTGTTGCATTGTCGATCGTGCATATTCGAGTGGTCCATGGATGTCTGCCTATCCAACAGGACGGTAGCTGAACTGGATTTTGACATATGTGTGCGCCCCCTGTTGGCCCACGACCAGGAGTGTCACTGTGATACCCGTTTATGGGATGCCTTGATACTTGGCATACATGCTGGCAGCTTGACCTGGGAGATTGCACAACTCCTCGTGTGCAGTGACCACATTGAACTGCTCCCCTATTGGGCTGTAGTGCTAATTGGTGAAAGGGGGTAGACGCAGCACATCTGTCCGGACCTGCTAATGGATTGCCTTGCCGTCCTGTTTGATGAAGTCGACAACGACCTCATGTTGGAAATGATAGCCTACGAAGCTGCAATCGCTTTCATGGATGAGTAACTACGTACCTGCAGCCACAACAGTTTGGAACCCACTGCACATGTCCCAACACCTTGTTGCATCTTGGAGATCTGGTCACATATCCCACGACAACAATGGACATGGCTGCATTCGCCTGGACTCCGAATACATGAGCGGAAAACAACGCGGGTTAACACACACCTGTGAAAGGTGATTCACTCCCCCGGAGTGGACAGCGGCGCTTGGCAACGTTCCTCATTCTGACATACTGCTGCATTGGTCTGCATGTTGTGGCACTTATCTTGCCCGTACTGACACGCATATGCTATTAAAGTCTACGCACCTTCACTTGTATTCAACTGTGATGAGTGTTGATTTGAATGACAATGTGTGTCTCACTGCCTAACTGGGTCACGGCCATACATGCGCATTGATAGCATTACCCAGGGAGTAGCTTTTTGTGGAATCACTGTCCCTACATTCATCCATACTTTCATACTTGATTGATCATAGCCATGACACATCTGTGTGAATTACAATGTTTTATTCACATTCAGTGGAGTGTTGAAGCTGGACCAGTACAGGGCCATGCAAAGCCCACTTTACATTGTTGCCCCGTGGAGGGCCAGCCAGAGTCCTTTAGGGATTGACAAGTTCATCGGAAGAGGAAGACTTCAGTCCGCAGTGTGATTGCTGTGTCATTGGTAACCAAACAAAATATGGCAGTCCATGTCGAGGTCCAAGGTGAGTGTCGCTGAGTGTATCGGGGGACAGTGGAAGGTGTTATTCCAGGGCATGATGCAGAGGGCAGAACCAAGCTGAAACAGGCCATATGGCGGAGGTGAATGCTACCACTTCATTCTTACCACAAAGCCAGATTCATCATCATCTTCGTCCTCTGATGTGTCAGGTGCCTCACATGTGGGTGGTGGTGTTTAGTCTGCATCACTGTGTGGCACCGACACATCAGGGGGCGGGGATGTGGATGGAGTAGTAGCAGCAGAATTCATCCGCGCCAGGCCTTGTGGCGGCAATGCCATGACGAGGATCTGCAGGGCATGGAAGATCACAGCTACATCTCGCTGGTGTGCAGCCGTGGCAAACATTCTTTCCGCCTGCATCCGCTCCAAGCTCTCCATCATTCTCCTTATGTGTCCCAACTCCCGGCTGACATCGCTGGAGCCACTCTGACTAGACAGTTGTTCTTGGCTCAGAGTCATGACTCCAGCGATGTCAGCCATGGATTGTTGGAGAGCATGGAGCGGACAGTGGGTGTCCGTTAGGGACTGTAAGTCGTCCCTGATGGGACTTAGACACCCACGTATGGCATCTAGTTTGGCCTCCATGAGGTCGAACCCCACCCGCAGCTGATCAGCCATCTTCTCCTGGCACCCTAACACACGGCGTTGGAATGCCATGTCTTGGTCGTGGGGGTCCTGGGAGACAGCCGTGGTGGTGGGTGCTTCCTGCTGTGTGGTTTGTGCAGGGGGTGGGGTCTCCTCGATGCAGCTGGGCTGCCCTGCTCCTGGAGGTGGGGTGCCGAAGCTGTCCATGAGCTGTTGGAGGGCGTCGGTGTCGATGTTGGGGAGGTCCTCTTCATCATCAGTGCTAAGTTGTTGGGTCTGCTCTGCAGGAGGTGTTGATTCTCCCTCTGCAATGTGAAGGGGAGATGCAGATTGACATTGTGTTCACATGTATGTTCACGCATTGTACAAGTTTACTAACAGACTGCATGACAATGTACATTGTGACTGTTTGTGAGGAGATGCCTATTTGATGCGGGACAGTTGACATTTCTACACCATCAGGGATGTGAGGTTGTACTTGTACATTATCATCTCACAGTTTCCTGCAATGCCAAATGCGAATGGCCATTTTCTACACACAATCGGCAGCAGTTGTGTCCTCTGTTCTGTTGTGGAAGTGTTGCAGTTTGTACCACATTGTTGTCAATGTTGAGGTGCTCTGATTCTTATGTGTGTGTGCTGCATTGTGGGTGTGTTGCCCCTTCAGCTCTGATTTGGCTGGCCCTTGTAACTTTCAGGCGGTGTGCCTTTCACTTCTGTGCTTATACAGTGCTGAGATATTGCAGACTTGGGTAAATTGGGCTCTTAGTCGGAGTTGTGTCTCTTGGGCATGGGTTGTCTTCAGATGTGCTATACTTAATTGTGCATGTGTGCCATTGTGCCCATCTCCCCCCGTGCCCCCAGTCCCTGGCCGTTACTCACCCTGTTGCTGTTGGCTCAGGTCATGTTGTGCAGTGTCCGGTCCCCCAACTCCTGCCACCGTCTCCCCAATGATGACTCGGGTCACCATTTCCTCCATCTCATCCAGCTCCTGGTGTGTCGCTGGACTCCCACCTCCAGTCTGCATTGCTGATTTCAGGTTGGCTGCGATTTTCAGCTTGGTTTTGCGCTTCACATCAGTCCAGCGCTTCTTGCAGTCGTCCACTTCCCTTCTCTTCACTCCGACTGCATTCACCTTGGCCAGGATGGACTGCCATATTGTATTTTTAGGTGCCAATGACACAGTGGTGGTGATGAACAGTTGGTGGTGGTGTTCTATCACCTCCGTAATGAGGATCTGGTTTTCCTGCGTACTGAAAAGCGGGTTCCTCTTCTTCTTCTCCTTGCCCTTCCCTGACCCCAAGGTCCCAGGCTGGTCCTCCGTGGGGCTTGTGGGGTTCTCGTTGTCCTCTGTACTTGCTCTGGCTACCTCCATGGTGCTTCGCAGTTGTTTGTGTTTTTTGTTGCCGCTTTTATAGTGGTTGTTCCCGTCTGAATTGTAGGACTTGCAGGCCTGGCGCTGCTTATCGCTGAATTTTTTATCGCAGTTGGGCCCATCGCAACTTTTTTCACGTTCAAGTTTAGATTTTTATCGCCGTCCTGGAAATTTTATCGCGGACATTTGACGCGTTATCAGGAAACTATCGCATGTTACCGCTGTGTTGTGAATACGACGTTGACACAGAGTTATTTTCCCGCGATAGACGGCGATGTGAAAAATTGCGTTAACCTATTTTGGCGATGATTATCGCACGTTCTTGAGAATATCCCCCTCTGTCTTTACTACCTGTTTCTACCCAAGTACCTAGGGTTTTGGGTTTATCGCATTTTTCTTTTTTGTCACCATATTTTGGAGAATTAGGAATTATTTAAGCAGATAGGTCAACATGTCAAGATTTATACCCAAGATAATTCTGCATGGATAAACAGACATCCCAGCAGGATGTGAATTTGATGTATGCTTACAGGGATAACATAGGATTAATTTTATGGTGAGAGTGATGTGGCTGAACCTACTTTTAGTTATGGAGGGATGGACAGTTACTTACAAGACAGTTTTGTAGTAAAGATAGTGTGGATCCCGGGGGAGTATTGGCTGCATCATTTTTCCATTTTATTTGGGGCAGGGTAAATGTCTAGAATATTGAATTAAACTTGTTAGGAAAAATGAATGTCTGCATTCAGTGCTGAGCACAATTATTGTCAATTGGAATAAGCCATAGCCCGGCATTATGTTTTTCTATAATATGTGCCCCATTCAAAATGTGTGCTTTTTCCTCCACACATTGGGGATTGTAAAGGTATTGAGTGTTTGTGATATCTTTTTGGAGGAAACTGGATAATACCTTAAATGTGCATGCTGGTGTGCAAGAAAAAATGAGATCATCAAAAGGCTTACTGTGCCAAGATCACTCTCTTACCATCTTTCAGAAGGAGACAGAAAGTAAAAATATGTTCACCCTTTTTTATACATTTTATGTTTCAATAAATATTTTTCGTTTTTTCAGTTCCTACATATATTTACCAATCAAGGGAGAAATTGCTTACTATTTTGCATTCCAGTGTTTTTACCACTAAAACCTGCACCACATGTGTGGTTGGGCCAATTGCATGTGATTGAAAAGACCCAGAATGTGACAAGCGAAGAAAACATGTTTAGAAAAAAGAAACTTTTCTGGGGGTGGTTGCCTGACACATTCGGACCACTTCTGAAATTAAGACTCTTAGGGGCATATGTACAAGCCCCTATCGCCACAGGAACGTCACTTTTTGTGACGTTCCCGTGGCGATAGGGGCCTTGCCTTATGTACAAGGCAGTGTTAAGCCACTTAACGTGGCTTAACGCTGCCTTGTACATAAGGCCCCCTTTCACTCTATGTTTAGCGTTAAAGGGGCATGCAGTGGGTGTTGTGGTGGGTGTTCCACCGCAACACCCATTGTATTTGAGGCTGCCCCCTATGTACAAGGGTGGCGTACATAGGAGGCAGCACCAAAATTAAGACCAGGAAAACCCTGGTCTTAAGTGGGCGAAACGAGGAGAAATACATTATTTCTCCTCGTTTTTGCTTTTTCCATGTGTGCTGCCTTGTGCAGCACACATAGAAAAAGCAAAATGCCATGGTTTGTTTATGTGTAGGAAGGTGTCCCTTGCTGTACATAAACAAACCTTTTAAAAAAATGCCATTTTGTAACTTTCATGTGTGCTGCATGAAGCAGCACACATGAAAGTTACAAAATTGCATTTTAGGATTGTTTATGTGCAGGAAGGGACACCTTCCTACACATAACCAATCCTCCCCTGCACGCAGACACCCTTGAACTCTGGTGCAAGGGTGCCTGCATTGGCGCTAAGTTGTTAAACTTAGCGCCATCGCAGGGGGAAACACAAGGCTGCACCACATTCTTGTAAATATGGTGTAGCCTTGCCTTTCCAAAGTGGCGGAGCTTAAGCCCAGGAGGCTAACAACACGCTCCGCCACTTCTATTGTACATATCCCCCTTAGTGGATGCCTGGGTGATGTGCCCTGTGTGGATCCTATTTCTTGTTTTTATAAAGAACTCAGATATCACAACCGCGCCTAAAACACACAATTTCCTGTAAATTTCCATATGGAGTGGCTGCATTATACTGGCGCAGTGTTAGACAGCACCTTTGGAAACTACGCAACCCTGGGCTTTACTGAAACCTAGACACCCAGCAAAATTCAAGGAGGTGTGGCCTGTATGGATTTCAGTATGTTTTATTACCCTGAATGCCCTTAAAGGTTATAAGTCTAGCAAAAAAAATTCTTTCCATGCGAATGGCTGCATAGAATGCAATGTGGACAACCAGTTACCAACTGTGGGGCAGATTTACAAGCCCCTTGCGACACATTTTCGCCGCCGTTGCGTCACTTCTGTGACACAGCGGCGTTGTAAACAATGCGCCACGTTGCGACATATTTACAACGTGACGCATCTAGGGAGATGCATCACGTTGTAAAGCCCTGCGCTACATTATACCTGCATCAGGTATAATGTATGCAGGGTGGGCGTTCCGTCGCAAGAAAGCCTCGCAAAAGTGACGCAGTGAAATTTACTGAGTCACTTTTTCGACGACGCTGCGTCAAAACCTTACGCCTGCTTGAAGCAGGCGTGAGGAGTGATGCAGCACAATAAGTATGGGCCGCCCCTGAGCATTGCTGGAATTGCGTCGCACTTGCAACACGACTCCAGCAATGCGCTGCCCTTGCGACAAAAGATGCGACACGCATCTGTCTATCCTTGCACCCTTGCATCCTTGCGCCGCATTGTAAATGCAACGCATCCGTGGTGGCGCGAGGGTAATTTTGCGTGTCGCATCTTTACTGGCGCATCCCTGCTAATATGCAGAGATGCGCCAGTCCTTGTAAGTCTGCCCCTATATTTCTGAAAACTAGCAACGCAGGAGAATTTCGGGTAGTGTGTCCGAATCACTGACAAAATATCGACTACAACAATATCGAGGTACAAAAATATCGTGACAAAAATATCGAAGTCAAAAATATCGAAATCCTATCTACATCATGGTAAGTACAAAAATATCGAGAAACAATTATCGATGTCAAAAATATCGTTGTCAAAAATATCGTTTTTTTTAAATGTTAAAAAAATAATGTAAAATAAAGTAAATAATACATATAATTAAAAGAAACATAGTTAAAAATATTTAAAAATGTTTAAAAATAATAACTAATACATATAATGTTAAAATAAATTAAACATATACATATAAAATATAATATATATACTTACTTAATAATATTCATAAATAGTTATTATAACATAAATTGTTAAAAACATTTTAGAAATTATAAATACATATATAAACATACAAAAATAATATAAATACAATTACAAAAAATATATATAACAAATTAAAAAACTACAATATTTTTAATGTTTTAAAAACAAATTATACACAACATTAACTAAAACAATACAGAAAATATTGGATAGCGGAGGGAAAAAAATTACTATTCCCACTCCAAAGAGTGCAACAGTAGGGAAAATGTTGGATAGCGTAGGGGTAAAAATTTCTATTCCAACTCCAGAGAGTGCAACAGTAGGGAAAGTGTTGGATAGCGTAGGGGTAAAAATTACTATTCCCACTCCAGAGAGTGCAACAGTAGGGAAAGTGTTTGATAGCGTAGGGGTTAAAAATAACATACTTATCAATTAAATAATTATTTAAATTAAATAATGATTTATTAATAAATTAACAATAAATTAATTATAAATACCAATAAATTAAAATTAATAATTACTTTAATAACATTAAATTACTTCCCACACTATTCCCCCAAAAACACACAACCCACTCCGCATACAATTTAACACAATTAATATACTTATCAATTAATCAATTAATAAAAATTAATTACCAGTTAATAATTAATAAACAATAAATTAAATATCAATACCAATAAATATTAATAAATAATTACTTAATTATAATACATTACTTCCCACCCTATTCCCCCATAAACACACAACCTGCTCCTAAACTAAATCAACACAATTAATATATTTATCAATTAATTATTTAATTACAATTAATTACCAAATACCAATTAATAAACAATAAATTATCAATACCAAAAAATAATAATTAATAAAAAACGAATTACCAATTAATAAGTAATTAATTAATTATCAATATCAATAAATATTAACAAATAATTACTTAATTATAATAAATTACTTCCCACCCTATTCCCTATAAACACACAACCCACTCCTAAACTAAATTACCACAATTAATATATTTATCAATTAATTAATTGAAAAAAATTACCAATTAATAATTAATAAACAATAAATTAATTATCAATACCAAAAAATTAAAATTATTAATTAATTTATTATAATTAATTTACTTCCCACCCTTTTCCCCTATAAACCCACAACCCACTCCAATAAAAAATTAACACAATTAATATTATAATCAATTAATAAAAATGTATTACCAATTAATAATTAATAAACAATAAATTAATTATCACTACCAATAAATTAAAATTTATAATTACTTAATTACAATTACATTACTTCCCACCCTATTCCTCTATAAACCCACAACCTGCTACAGAACTAAAATACAAAATGTATTTAAAAATAATTAATAATTTCTAAAAATTATGATTTAATTTACTATAATTAAATTACTTCCCACCCTATTCCCCTATAAACCCACAACCCGCTACAGTACTAAAACGCAAAATTTAATTTAAAAAAAATTACTAACTTCAAAACAATTAATACATATATTTAAAAAAAATACAAAACATAACAAAACATGTGGAACACATACATATAAAATACATACTAAAATACATAACACTAACATAAACATCGATATTATTAACATCAATATTTTTGCTAGCGATATTACTAACTTCGATAATAACAAAAACGATATTTCTTACCTTCTGGTTGATATTCTGGTCACCGATATTCTTCATGTCGATATTCTGTCCCTACGATATTTAAAACTCGATATTAATGTAGGTCGAAATAAAAAACTCGATATTATGTCTGTGCACCAGTGTGTCCTGCGCCCAGTATGCTCTACAAATGTCATAAAACAGGTTAAATGAATCAATTCTTTGTTTTGGAACTCATAGAAAACAGCAAAGTCCTATATCATGCATTTCCATACTTACCCTGACGAAAATGGTGCCACACATTTGTGGACTGGCCCATTGTACTGTTGAGGTAAGACTTAAAACTAGGATGGTATGTAGTAAACGTAGAGTCAATTTGGTCTTTACATGATCACTTATTCAGTCCATGCTTTATGCCCACCTACACATCGGGTACTGTTTTTCTTTGGGAAAATGTGCAAATGCAGGATGGTAAGATTTTTACCACTGGCTCGAATTTCCCAAGATATCTGTCACATAAATTTGGGGAAATTGTATTTTTGACCCATACTTTTATATGTTTAGGATATTCTAGGTAAGATGCTGGGATTCAGAAAATTCACTCTCCCTGGATTCCCTACGCTAGTAGTTTTCAGAAAAGTCTGGGGGTTTTTCTGGTCCGTGGCTACCATCTGACAACATGATTAGATACAGAAACCACCTCATTGAAATTTAGAGTAAATTGGATGTTTTCAAGCATAGTTTCGCCATTTAATGGGCCTTCTGAGTAGGGTGGTTGGATACATGTAAGCCACACTGCCCTTGATTGAGCTTCATTTCTAGTTTTCAGAAATGCTTAGTGTTGGTGAGGATTCCTTGGTATCTGCCAACCCTGAGCACACATGCTACATCCTTCCCCCAAGAAAAATGAGAGGGGATGAAAATTTCTTTGATTGTACTTTTTTTAAACGAACTGCCATTAAGAGGATAAACCTACATTTTCCTTCCCCAGAGTTGCAGAATGATTATTGCTCAGGCTTCTGTCTGTAGCACAATTCAGCTCTATTTTATCTTTCATATTACTGTCTGGTGTCTAGTGTGCATTTTGCCCCCATGGAGCAGGAATATTGGATAAGGCTCCTCAATATTCCCCAAAAGAGCAGAAAGACTATCTAGCTCCCAAGGTGGTGGTAGCAGTCCAATTCTAGATGGGCAATCACCCACCCCATTCTATATTTTATTTCCCTGGTGTCTAGTGGGCTTTCTGCCTCCCCTGCTGTTCAGGAAGAGCAGCTGTAAATCCTCAGATCTTCATTCCAATGGGTCACAAAGAATGCTGCAACCTTGGATTTGTGAGAGGCCACCCAGTTCAGTAAGAGCCAGCCCCATAAGTATTTATTTTCTTATTTTACGTGATGCTGATGATCTAATGGGGTTCCTGTCCCCTTGGGCAGACAGATTTGGATAAACCCCCAATCTGTCCTCCAGTGGAGCAAAAAAGACTGTCTTGTGCTAGGTGATCGGGGCAGTCTAATGTCAAAATGAGATGCTCCAATCAGTATTTTTTTATTTTATTTTCCTAGATGATCTTGTTAACAATCTGCTCTTTGGGTTAGCATATATTAGCGTTAACCCTCTAGCCTCCTCAACCTGTCTTACTCCTGAGTGTGCAGGATAACTGTTTTGGGCAGGAAGGGCTGGCGCAATCCCACACCTTTTTATTTACTTTTATTACCTAATGATCTAGTGGACTTTCTGACCCCTGAGAATGCAGACTGGGAGTAGATTCCCAAATGTAGCCCTGTAGGGGAAAATAAGACTGTACAGTGGCCAATGTTTCGGAGGTAGTTTGATGCCTGAATGTGCTTGCCTCACATCCCATTCTTTTTTTTTAAACTGGTGTCCTGGGGCTTTCTGCCCTCCCCCATAGGAAACAGATTGGGGATAACCCCAATGTTCCCCTCCCCATACCAGGAGGGCAATTACTTTATGATTCCATTCCTGGTTGTCCAGTGGTAGTGATTTCTGGTCAAGGATCCCCCTCCTGCCATGATGCCTGGGCAGGAACCCACAAATGAGTAGTTGAAGGTGAGACTCTCCCCTTTCCAGTGGTTCCTTTACCATTAGAAGCAGTCATTGGGAACTGACCTGTGACCCTAAGCACACAGCAAACTGAAAGCAGCCAGGACTTTCAGCTTTGGCTTCTTTCAGTTTCACATTTAATGATATCAGTGTGCATGGCACGCTGATTGTCATTGATAAATGCCTCGAGCTTCAGTTGAATCTTTTCCCTTGCAACCAGAGGTCGGGCTAAAATAGGCAATCCCTTTGTCATGAGCACCAGGGGGACTCCTACCCATCAGTTTGAGAACATGACCTTTACATCTATAAAGTCATGTCCTCAGCATTAATGGGATTAAAAGAGAGATTGGTGCCCACGTGTTGCAATCTGTAACATATGGAATGATGTCACTGGGTGTCAGCTTTGTACAAAACATTTGCAAGTGGCTGAAGGTAGTAGCCATTGATTAGCAAGAACGTTTTAGCAGTTTATGCTTAAGAAAGTCAGAGGACATCCACGGTTGAGTAGTATCAAGGACGTTTCTGGGCACAGGATGTAACTAGCCAGTAGAACCTTTAGGCATAGTTTTGTTTGATTATAGTGTAGAAGAGTGTAAAGTTTCATGTTTTTTTCTCTCAATTAATAGCCACAACTAGAGTGCCTAATGCTCAATCTTTTGATAACAGTGAAAAGTTTAAAGAAACATTGGCTTTGGAGACAGAACAATCCTTTTCGGAAGAAGCAGTTGATGGTCCACTGCATTTTCAACCTTCTATGACTGGATGGTTAATTTGGCTGTACTGAAAAACACTCATCAAGAAATAACTAAAAATACTAGATTGAAGAAAGTGGATTTTTAGTTGGGGAGGTGATAGTGTACCAAAAATAACACTGTCACTAATCTTGTTAGGTTGAGTAAAGGTTTCAGAAAAGTGTTTCCTAAACTCAAACCCTGGTAGCTATGTCACAGAGCAGACAGGCTTAACTTAAGAACAATAGTAAAGCATTTGGAAGTACCAAAACAGTTAAAAAGTCAAAAACACAACACTATAAAAATCCCAGCCAAATTTCTAAAAATAGAAACTATTTTAATGGAAATAAATGACATCAAAATGACAAAATCCAGTAAGTGGAACCTGATAGGACTTTTAAAAGTTTTCAATAAAGATCGTGCCAAAAAGCACAAAGCAAAAACTGCGGTCAACTGGTCATGCCAGACCGGGCCAAAGATAAGTTTTAGGGCCGATCTTATTGGAGCACTGATCTGATAGAAGGAAGAGGTCGGTCCTGGTCAAAGAGTTCCCTTTGGACTTAGACACTTTTGTGGAGAAAAAGTTGAAGTCAATGAGTCATCGACGGGCAAGCTGCAAGCTGGACCTGAAGCAGCATTCAATGACGGTGGGTTGCTGAATAGCGGGCCCTGGTGTAGTCATCGACAAAGGCAGAAAAGCTCTAAGTGGGTGAAGTCTGAATTCCGTGCCCAGTAAGGGCCTCGACATCGATCGGATGCTGCTCGGGCTCGGTTCAGTGAAGCCTATGTGATACGACTTAAAAACCATTCTGAAAGTCAGATTTCCTTCAGTAGGGCAAACCAGCAAACTGAGGCCAACTGGTGATTCACCGTTGACGGCTGCAGCTTTGATGGCAACCAAGGTCTCCATTGGTTCTCCAGGCAGATAGTTAGCAAAAACCTTCTAAGTCCCAGCATTTGCATTTTGGGCTGGAGGAGTACACTCTATCACAAGCCAAGGATTCCAGGATCTTAGGAACATCACTTGGGAATATGGAGTCACTTCAAAAAAGCCACAATCAGGGTTCAGGGGAAGGCCAGTTAAAACTGGTCAGTTGGGCTCTTTCCGAAAAATGGGCTTCTTGTGCCTTTTTGTCCATGTAGCTTAATAGGAGGTCATCTAACTGACCAGAGAGCACACTTCTCAATCCTGAGTACAAGTGGGAGCAGGTCCTGCCCCTAAGGTTCTCCTCATATGTCACAACAGCATGTGCAATCCTTCCTCTGTCTTGAACAGGTCCAGTAGTATTCTGATGTGAGGGTGAGTCCTGGCCACTCCCAAATTTATGGGAAAAATGTTCCCTGGGTAACCATTCCCACTATTGCAGCAGTTACTGTGTGCCCTACTGTAAACAATCCCATGGTGCTGCTCTCTACCTGAAAACAAGATGGCAAAAACGTTCTCCCTTTGTGCAGAGCTCCTGTGCACACCGTACAGATGTGACCAGGAAAATGAGCAAACCCTTCCCTGTGATCAATCAATACCAGTTCTGACGGCAGCTCCTTTTCCACCAGGATCGGTGCCAGGCTGACTAGTTAGAAAAAAGGGAGTCAAGACCAGGTATGAGCTACATTTGCCAGTCACAAGGTAGGCATCCTTTCAAGATATGTAAGGGGCTGGGTACAGCCCCCAGGCTATCCTGTCTGAGGAAGGGCAACTTATTCTCACACCCATTTTCTTTATCTCAGCTCTGGAAGCAAACTCACACCAACTGAAGTAGCGCCTTCTAAAAAAATATTTGTCAAAAATCCTACTTTACCGTAAATTAGATCTGTAATAAATATTTTAAAATGGACAAGAATTAACTTTTTATCTAGCTTCTAGGCGTAGACAATATCATTTAATTTTAACATGAACACCCAGTGCTTTCTTTTTTAGGCCTTTTCACTATAAGTACATCCTTTACTTTAAACTTTTACATGTTCTTCTATTAAATGAACATTGCCCTATGGGCACTGAAAGGTTAACTTGGAGGTGACTTAACAATATTTACAAGGAGGATATATGCCTGTGAAGAGGGGCAGCAGTTGCCCAGTGTGCAGAGTGGAAAAAACAGCAGAAAAATCTAGCAACAAAATAGGGGTTAACTGACACTCCACTCCATCCCAGTCAGCTTGATGTCTCACATAAATGTTAATATTGAACAAGTCGATGTACACAGTTATATATGTATAGAAATGAAATTGCATCACTGTGTTCAAAATCACCCGACATGACCTTTCCATCAACCCCCAGTCAGAAATACGTGGGCAGGCAGGCATGCCCTGCGACCTAGGCCTGAGGCAACTGATTGACAGATTACAGGTAGGGTGGCACTCAGACAGCAGAACAAATGCGCAAACAGGAAAAATCGAGATCAATCCAACAGATAGGCTGAGACACCACAGTGGTCCAGGGAGATTGGCCCCAATAAAGCCCACATGGCCGGACGGACGCATGCATTCCCAAAACACCATAAAGTTAGATACCTCATGAAGTTAGAGACACTCAGCCAATCAGGATACAGCACACACAGCACACACAGAAATCACGCACTCCCCATACTGGACATCTGGAAACGTTACCCATTGGCCCTCAATGTGTCCACTCAAGGATGAGACACACCTGCATTTGCTATCAGGTGGGAGTCATTTATGGCTCCATAACTAGCCCTGCATTCCTCTTCCTAAAAAAGATCTCTGAATTGTTTTATGATGCCTCAGAAATATATAATGGTGTCCTGATCGATTGTACTTTGAGACAGTCCTCAGACCCCGACTCTGTAACTGTTCTCCCTGCAGAAGAGGTTAATTAAACCAGCTGTTCCTAATTTGAAAAAACACCTCTTGTCTTTTTTTTTCAAGGATAATTCATATTCGAGCAAAATTTTGACAAGCCAGGTAGAAGAGATTAGTACCTCGGAACTGACTGCAGCCAAAAGACAAGGGCCCCAGATTCACATCTGCGCTGCAAGGAAGGTGAGCAGATGCCACAATTGATTGAATGTTCTTCTGAATCTGGGGGGCGGAGGTCCATCCAGAAGTGACCGTCAGATGGTAAGAGACCACATCTGATCCTTATTCCCCAGCATTTGGCATATGGCAAACTAGGAAGTAGCGCAAAAATGTAACCTTAGTGCGCTGCCACTGACAGAAATCTGACATGTTACCTATTTTATGTATTTGAATTGAGTAGTCACAAAGCGGCGTCGGAGGCATTCCCGATAGTCACTTTTTTTCCGATAGTCAGCATGGTAGAAAGGGGGAAGATTGTTCTCTTGGAATGCTGGGTGTGACTCAGATCATATAGTTGTCCCCTGGGTGTGATACAAGTTTCAGGCCTCACCACTTGAACCACTAGGCGTGACACAGATGGCATGCATAGGCCCTGGGTGTGATATAGGGCCAGCACCTCAATCTTATTTTTTAGTCTAAAAGGGTTTTGCCAGTGCTTCAAATTTCTTAACACTGTTGTATCTTAAAGAAGTGAGAGGTGTTGTTCACTTGGACAGCTGGCCATGACACATATGGTACACATGAACCCTGGGTGTGACATAGGGTGTAATTCGGATGTTAGGGAAAAACTGGATCTTGAATATTAGATGTAGCTTGTTTTTGCCAAGGAGGGCAAGTGGTTGTCAAGTTATTTCGTCTTTCCGCATAAATTGTTGTTATCTTGGCCCCGGAGCTGATATTTACATACTATTGGGCTCACTTAGGGGCCCATTACGATACCCGGCGTAAAAAAATCCGCCAGGCATGAAAGCGGCAAAAATCCGCCCGCACACACCGTCTGAACACCGACCACGCCATTACGATTACACAAACCGAAAACCGCCATCGGCGGAAAAATCACACAAAATACCGCCCGCCAACGTCCGAGTTGGAGTCAAACCGCCCGCCACGGACGGAAACACGCACGACAACACAAAAGCGCCCGCCCTCACGGCCGACACACCGGACGTGAAATTACGATCGCACCGCCATGAGCGCGTGAAAACTACAAATATACCGCCCGCCAGCGCAAACAACGCCGATGAGAATCGACACGGCAGAAGCCATGGCGCCCACGTACCTGCACAGAAACCATCCGCTCACAAAACCAATAGCACACAACATGGCCAACAAGTCCACACAGCAAGGCACGCACAAATACACAAGCACAGTACACATCCCGAAAACACCCCCCGGACAAACAAAAACTACAAAGGCCAGAACCCCAGACACAACACACCTGAAAACAACAGACCATGAGGACACACCCACATAGGTAAGTACAAAAGCAGCACTCCCACAGACCACAACCCCTTGCAACATTGCAAACCAGAGAGGAGAGGAGAGGACACAGTGACACAGCAAGGACAGCAGCACACCACAGAAACGCACACATCACAACCACCACCACCACCACCACCACCACCAAACACCTGCACCACAAACCCCCTGCACATTACACAACACACACCGCACCAGCACCACAAACACCATGGCACCACAAAGGATGCCCAAGTTCACGCCCATTGAGCTGACGGTCATGGTCGACGAGATCATCAAGGTGTACCCACAAATCTATGGGAACATGGTCCAGCACACACCACTAGCCACCAGAAACAGAATGTGGAACCGGATCGTAGACCAGGTCAATGCAGTCGGGACCCTGCCCAGGAACAGAGGAGAAATAAACAAACATTGGAATGACGTCAAGAGCCTGGTCAAGAAGAAGGAGGGCAAAAACAGAGAGCTGGCTGCCGTCACTGGCGGAGGGAATCCCGCGCTCTTCAAGACCTTCAAAGCGTGGGAGGAGAAGGTGCGAGTCATAATACATCCGGAGATCCTCACCGGATTAGCAGGGGGAGTGGAGGCTGGTAAGTACAAACTAATGTATACCAGCACACCGCTATGTACTCACATGCACTACCACCATGCCACAGCTCCCTGGGACAAACACCCCCATGTCCAGCACACAATACACAACACATCACACACACATGCAACAGACACCACCACACACAGCTCAAACCGAACAACTGTAAGATACGTGGGGACATGTGTACACTCAGCCAGCCACGTAACCACCAACAGGTCCCCAAATATGCCAGAAGCGCCACAACGAGCACCCACCACACCCATGTGTCCGCCACAGCTGCACTAACCGACAAGTAACAGGTAAGTGGCAGGAACACAAAGTGCAGTGGGTGGGACGGTGGACAGCCCAAGTACAACACACACCAGGCCCCTAGTCCCACAGCACAGCAAGGAGGAGCATCCCCCACACCCCACAGCCACGTGTCAGCCACCGCAGTGCACAACGACAGCCGAAAGGCAGACATCACGGTCCACAGCAATCGGTGTCAGTGGGTGTCCAGCCACCCCACGACCCACAACACCCCCCCACCCCCACAGACCTGCAACATGGAGCACCCCCCGCTTAGAGCCATGTGGCATCCAGTACAGTGCACGCACGAACAACTTGCAGGTGGGAAACTGGACAGGGCTGGATTACTGGAGGCATGAGGACCGGAACACGACCAACACATGGGACATGTCACGTAGCAGACGAACACGCAGCACCGCCCACCGTCACGAACAAGTGAACAATGTGCACACGGACATGAACAACAGACTCACACCCCACATGACCCATCACAGACATAGCAACACCCAAGGAGCCACGTCTGCATGCACAAGCCACACTGAATATAGTACCACACGGCAGCCACTGTGCAACTCATCACACACAACCGAAACACCATTGAAGTCCTGTCCATGTAGCTCCTACTGCCTGTCAACCACACACCCCACAACTACGCCTATGTAAGACAAACAACACTAGACGCAACAGAGCGGAACAACATAAATGCACACGAACACCACTGAACCCATCAAACACACAGACACACCATGCACATACAACATACCATCCATCCCATCCGTCAGCCCCAGTCTCATGAAAGGCATGTCATCCGCACAGCTGCCACACATACAGCAGTCACGCTAAGATACATGCCCATGACCAACCATGTGCCAGAAGTCAATGAAGCGCACGACACACTGTGAGCAACAACACACAACATGGGCCACACCCCCGAGCACTGCAGTGATGCACATGGCACAGGGCAGCACGCACACCAAGGAGATGGGACAACTGCAATACGTTGGCTGGCACACAACCATCACTCACTCATAACGATGCGTCCAATGCCATGTCCAGTAATCACAACAGACAGCAAATATGCAGGCCATGTCAAGCATGCACACACCTCAAACCATGCACTGTCATGCTGCCACAACACATGTCACGTTCGGCACCCATGGCTCACAGCATGTACCCCAAAAGCATATTCCCTCCCAAATGCGAATCTGGGGCATGGCCCCCATGTTGCCATATGCGTTCCTAAGCGTTCCATTTGAACCCCAAAAGCATATTCCCTCCCAAATGCGAATCTGGGGCATGGCCCCCATGTTGCCATATGCGTTCCTAAGCGTTCCATTTGAACCCCAAAAGCATATTCCCTCCCAAATGCGAATCTGGGGCATGGCCCCCATGTTGCCATATGCGTTCCTAAGCGTCCCATCTGAACACCAAAAGCATATTCCCTCCCAAATGCGAATCTGGGGCATGGCCCCCATGTTGCCATATGCGTTCCTAAGCATTCCATTTGAACCCCAAAAGCATATTCCCTCCCAAATGCGAATCTGGGGCATGGCCCCCATGTTGCCATATGCGTTCCTAAGCGTCCCATCTGAACACCAAAAGCAAAGTACAAACCAGACCCAGGATGGGCCAGGAGCCCGCATACACCAGAGTCACAATAAGTAGGGGCACAGCAACACACCCATCGGCATGGCCAATCCGTCCCATGCCACATGTGCACAGCACACAGTCCCATTGCCAAGCACACACAACTACAGATGCTACAGCCACACACACGCCTCCGGGAAACCCATGTACGAGATTGCACGAACTGTTAATGTCAGACGACAAATACATACTTCGCCAGGTGCAACACAATAACAAATCTCATTCTCTCCACAGGTGACGAACTGCTGGATGCTGGGGATGGAGCCAGCAGCCAGCACAGCCAGCCTACAAGCCCCCAACGAGGACACACGGATCTGGAGGATCTGTCCTCCTCTTCGGACACGGACCACCAAGCAGGCCCATCTGGTGTGGCAGGGCCCAGCCGCTCCCCAGGACCCCTCCTACCCACCAACCCATCATCCAGGGCTGCTGAACATTCCCAGCCCCCTGCTGCCACTGTCGTTGCGGCCACACCCACGGTCATTGTGGCCACTACCACTGCCGCAACCGCCACCATCGCCGCACCGACCACCACCGCCGCCACCACCACCACGTCTTCGCTGGCACCAGCCCCAGCGCAGGTGGTGGCCCGGCCGACTGGATCCACCCTGGGAGCCACAGCGAGGACCGTGGTGAGCAATGTGGCTAGTGGGCAGGCCGGTGGCAGCAGGACTGGTAGGAGGAGCAGGGTCAGGGAAACGCCAGCCTCCCCTGGGAGCCATGCCCTGCCTCAAATGGCCAGAGTCCTTGGGGCCTATGAAGAGGCCCAAGGACAATGGGTCCGGTCTGCTTCAGACACGCGTGAGGTGCTGGGGGTGCTGAGGTCCATGGACGCCCGTATGGGCCAACTCGTGGACCTCATGGGCCAGCTGGTGGTGGCGGTGAGGTCACAGCCAGGGACAGCAGCTCCCCTCCGCCACCACCTGCCGGGCGCAGGGTCGAGCAGCAGTGTCCAGTTCCCCTGCGTCCACAGCCAGTGAGCACACCTCAACCACCAGCATGTCGCAAGCAGGCACCCCCCCTCGCAAACGTGGAAGGGGCCGTCTGAAGTGGAAACAGATCTCCCGGGAGGACTTCGCACGCTCCAAACGCAAGTGAGGCAGCCAGCCAGCCTTCCGCCAGCCTTCCTTGACCAGCCACTGCATTGACTTGGACTACGATCCCACTCCACACAGCCATCTGGATGGCATGTGTGTGTTGGACTATGGACATAGAACCAGTGGGTACACCCTGAGCATCACGCAGCCATGACCGACAGCTCATTGTCACTGCACGCACCACTTTTGTCATCACCTTACACACAATCACATGTCACAGTTTGAAATAAATGCACCTTTTACACTAACTGCTGTTTGTGCCCTGTGTTTTATTTGTAGGAATACAACGGCCACCTTGGGCGGAAAGGCACCTGATGCGTGGCATGGCAATGGAATCCGGAGGGCCTGTAGGGACCTAGGGGTGGGAGACAGAACAGGAGCACATTCAATGAGTGTGTCACACACCCATCACACAGTACATGTCAACAACTACAAGCAATGTACACACATCGCACAGAGCAATAGGGCACAATGCCACAGCCACCAACAGTGGCATACTACCCTGGCCATGGAGCGTTGACACACAGCACGCAGTGAACAAACGGCCACCCTGACACAGCACACACACACCTGCACAGATACAGCCACATCAGCCGTCGTACATGGACACTCACCGTCAAGTGAAGTAGCGGGCGATGAGCTGCTGCCGCACATTACCAGCTTCCTCCTCTCCGCTGTCCTCCTCACTCGAGCTGTCCTGGTCTGCGGGCTGGGGCCCTGGTTGATCTCCGTCATCCACGATGAGGGGGATCTGCTTCCGAATGGCCAGATTGTGCAGCATGCAGCACGCCACCACTATCCGGCACACCTTCTGTGGGGAGTACGCCAGCGCACCCCCGGTGCGGTCCAGGCACCTGAACCTGGACTTGAGGAGGCCAAAGGTACGCTCGACCACACGTCTGGTCCTCCCATGTGCCTCATTGTAGCGATCGTCTGCTGGGGTGCGAGGATTCCTCAATGGACTGAGCAGCCATGCCCCATTCGGGTACGCAGAGTCACCTGGGTGTGAGGGACACAGAGAACCGTTGCTATTCCAACTGGACAGGGGACAGCATCGCACAACCAGCACGCTACACCACTCCACATACTCACCGACAATACAGCCACGATCCTGTTGCATATTGGACATCAGTCGTGGCAAGATGCTGTTGCCCATTATGTGTGCGTCATGGGCCGAGCCTGGGAACTTTGCACACACGTGGGTGATCACCATGTCCGCAAGGCACACCACTTGCACATTCAGGGAGTGCGTGTGCTTCCTGTTGCGGTACAGGTGCTCAGTGGCCTGTGGTGGAACAAGGCCGACATGTGTGCAGTCAATGGCTCCAACGACGTGTGGGATTCTGCCAAGGGCATAGAATGCACCCTTCACTGCCGCCAATTCACGAGCCCTGGGGAAGCGGATGTACCTGTTTCGGTACAGCATCATGGCTGCCAGTACATCCCTCAGCACCTTGCTGAACATGGGCTGAGACATCCCTCCTCCAATGCCCACTGTGTGCTGGAATGACCCAGTGGCGAAGAAATGCATGGCGGCCATCACCTTAGCCGTGGGGGTGACAGCAGTCGGATACACCCTGCGGGGACGGAGATGGGGTTCTAACATGGCACACAGTCGATGCAGGGTTGGCCTGTCCAGCCGAAACTTCCTAATAACCTCTGTATCGTCCATGTCCGCCAGCAATTGGTATGGGCGGTCAATGTTCGGTCTCCGCATAGGGACAATGGCAGAGGACACATGTCAAAGCAACACGACACATAGCAATTTCGCATACACATCACTGACATGACTGAGCAAGCACATGAGCCACAGCCCAGCTGTCAAGCTGGGGCGGCACGGCCACAATACACTTACACAGGTCTCCCAACAATGGCAATGGCTAGTGATACAAACCACTGCCATGTGCATGCACATGGGGATCTAGGCCCCAATGACTTGCGGGGCGTGCTGATGGGGACTGACTGCATATCCGTCAAGCAGCAACGCCACGGCAACATGAATGTCTGCTGAGCATGGAACTGCTTCCGCGGCTGGATGAGTATGGCACACGACGACGACGATGTGGGCACAGGCTGAGCGGCCAAAACAAGTGGGACCTGTGGCACGAGGGGATATGAGACAGTAGTAGGTGTCAGCACTGCACCCTATGTACAGCACTGTACGGATCACACCTCCCGAAACATTGACAGGTGTCCACATTGACAGCCCCATGCCAAGACGGCTGTGTGCTTGCAGTCACACGTCACAGGTGAGAGGTTACATTGCACGTGCCAGGTGGCAGACGTACATAGTGGGAGCTGGCATGTGTGTGCATGTGTCTCCTGTTCAGGATCCACCAGATGGGCGCTGACTCTGTACTGACCATTGGACACAGCATGTTCCGTGGAAGGCTTGTGTGTGTGGGATGGTGGCACTGGATGTGCCTCCGTTGGGTGGGGGGCCATGCACAGGGCGGGTACGTCGATGATTGCGCATTGTTGGTCACGGTGGGTGCACCCACTCAGATGTGTTGCCCTGTGTTCAATTCCTATGTCCGCATGATGATGGACTGTAGATGTGGGCAGACTACACATTGGTCGATGTGCTGTCTATATGCATGTGCCTTCACACCAGGCACAGCTGCCCTTCACATGTGACCCCTGCTGGACTCGCTGCTGGGTCTGTGGAGCTGATGCACCTTCTGCGCGTGGGGCGGACAGCTCTCCTCACTTCCCTCATTGCGCATGTCATGACTTTGCCGCAGGTGACATGGATCATGGAGGGCCCACATGTACGCGTGGGTAGGCTACACATGATTGTTCACTGGTCGCCACCCCCAGTCAGTGTTTCGAATGGGAAGGTTGTCGTGCTGGTGGTATGTTCGATGTGGCGGATGGGCGGGCCTAGGTGCGGGCTTACATTCCGGACATGGGGGGTAGTTGGATTGGCGACTAGTTGCAGTACACACGGGACACGTCTCTTCCTTTCCACATCTGGGTCATCCCTTGTACTAACTGACAGTGATACAGTCATCTTCGCCCCAGCCCTCATGTCCTCCCCTCGCTCCCCCAATATGCATGCTCACCTGCGAGGCTAGCGCTTGAACAGGCAGCCCCAAGCTCGCACCAGAGAGGGCAAGGAGTGTATGTGTGGGTCCAGTTGCACGAGTGGGCTGTCTCAGGGTATGATGTGTGGCGGGACGCCGTCCACCTGCGTGGTGCCCCAAATGGAGACCCGGCCTGCATGGACTATGCATCACAGTCTTCGCCTTCCGGATCCGCCACCTGCGACACCCAGTGGCTGTGGCTGCCCTTGCGGCCAGGCCGCGTCCGTCTGTGGCTGATGGCCCACACATTCACTCTTTGGCCTCTCTGGGGAGGGCTCGGGGGTGGTGGCGCACGCGCTTGCACTTAGTCGCAATGGCATGTGGCGTGGTTGGTATGATGGGCAATGGATGGGATGGTGCGAGCCATCTCCCGTGACGTCAGTGCTGCTCGTGCTGTGGTGCGTCCCCCCTACACTTCCATTTGACTTGTGCCATGCTAGACGTTGAGGTTCTATTGCCTGCGTGATATGACCAGGAGGAGCGCGAGGAGACCTCTCACACACCATGCTCCACTGCCATCCCGTGCCCTGTATCGCCTGTGCGGATTGACTATGTTGGGGTTACACCTGGTCGACTGGGGCTGTGTGTGCCTTGTCAAGGGGCATGGCGGGCGCACAACAGGATCCAGCTTGTGCACAGAGGGTGGGCTGAGGTGCGCCTGGTACCGCTTTGTACGTGTGCCCGGCTGCTGTGCACACACGTGTTCACTCCCCCCGACAGGTGTCCTCTCACAATGCCCAGGGAAGCGGTGGTGTACTGTTCATGACCCCTCCCAACACGGCGTGCTCCAACTTGGCATGTGCGCATCTACCCGTCACACCCACCCACCTGAGCACTGCGTCCATACGACTTCACACGACACATGTGTGTCTTCCACAGTTGTGCTACTCATTTGCATTGACATCCAATACCAGTGGACTACATGGTCATGTCACGACTGCCGTGTACTTCACATACTCTCATCCTCTCTCATTCGTACTTGTGAAATGAGTCAGCGGAGACAGTTTTGGTTTCAAACATTATATTGAGTCTTCTGTCCTCTGTGATGCAGTATAGTGGACACTACTGGCAGCGGAATACATGTTGAGGATATACTGAGCATGATTGCAAATGGGATAGGGTGTGGGGTTACATGTGATTGGCTGTTGCATGTGGGATGTGGGCTTCAGAGTGACATCTGCTTGGCCAAGGCTGTGCTAATGTACATTTACGTATAGCTGCGGAGCTGCGGACTTTGACACAGATGGTATACATGTAGCCTACCAGACCGCTTGGCATCATGGGCACAGTCCATCTCAGTTCCATGTGACAGGTTTGCTGCGGTTGTTCCTCATGCACGCGTGCATGTGAGATGACATCAGGGCATGTGCTTGCGTGCATGCAGCGGCGTGCCACTTGTTGTTGCACTGTGGTAGTTACTGGACATGTCACAGTCACTGGGGTCGTGTTGTTGTTGTATGCACTTGTCGTCCATGCAAAGGTCCTGGTATGGGATTCCCGGGGCGGGGGTGGGAGGGGTGCAGCACCCACAGACTCCAGGCGACCTATTCATGTCCACTGAGCGGTGTGTGTGTCCATGGGCGCTGGATCCATGTCGTGTCCTGGTTGTTCGTGCAGTTCCGTCCATGTGGGTGCGATACACAGAGCCCATGCCACTGCCTCCCACGATGCATGCGGTGTTCCTGGATGTGATGGGGAACAGTGTGCATGTCCCGGTCATATCCGATGTCATGGCGATGTCGTTGATGGTGTGGTTACAGTTGCCGGTCGTTTGGTATGGCTGTTGTGGTGGTGACTGGCCAGTCCGTGCGGAAGCTAAGCATGGGTGCGGGGTTGGACATCATAGGTCAATCGGGGAACCTGCGTTGTGGTCCGACGAATTGACAGGTTGTCAGGTATGCGATGCCGTCCAGCAGGGCTTCCATGTCATTGGTGGTGTACATGTTTGCCAGCCAATGTAGCGGATGGTGGCTGTCAAGGTGTTGTTCGTAAGTTGTCCCTTGGAGGACCATGATGGGGCATGCTGGGTGACATTCGATGTAGCTGTTCTCGATGATCCGTCGTGTGGAGGCACAGTGGTCCCATTTCAGTGCGGGTGCGATGTTGGCCATATACGCCATGCCCCCATAGGCAGAGCAGGCCCTGTCGTGTGCGTCCAGAGGGAGGAGTAGTGGTAGCAGGTCCGCCTTCAGACATGCCGGGTTGGAGAGGCATATCTCCACGGGATGCTGGTAGGGACACCTCCGACAGTAGAAGACGGGCATGACGCAGCTGAACAATGTGATGCGGTAAGTCAGTCGGTAACTTACGTTCAGCAGGGACAGGAGATCGCATCCCAATGTATGAAACAGGTTGGTTTTGTACAGCTTGAGCTGTTCGGCGTAGTTGGGTAGGTGTGTTGCGGTTGCCATTTCGCAGCGGTGCGTTGTGGTGGCGTGCTCCGGCTGTGTGTGCAGTCTGCAATGTGCACGCTCCGAGGTTGCTGTGAGCTCTGTGTAGTCGTAGGGAGACAGGACTTGTGTTCTGTTGGCTTGTTTGGAGGACACGGGCCCTCTTCCCACATGCTTCTCAGACAGTTCAAGGTCAGTGAAATGTGACTCCTTCCAATTAACTTGCATGTGGCCGACATGGGGGAGTGTTTTCTTCTTTCTTCCCCGTCCGTTGTGTGCTTCTGTGATATGCGCTATCTGCCCTGTGGTCGGTCTCCTCGGCAAGCCTGTGTTGGTCTATTCTTGGACCATGGCTGTATTCACCGGCTTCTGTCGTAGGGCTGTGGTTTCGGAGTTGGAATGGAAGGTCATTCAGTGCTGTCTGCTCTCCCTTGTGTGGGCGGCAGGCTGCCTTTCCGCTCTGCGTTGGGCCTTGTGTGTGAATGTTATTCTTGGGCCACCTGTTGTCGGTCCCCGGGCTCTTTGGTGTTCCGTTTTATATGTCTTGTTCATATGTGCAGGGTGGTATGGGTGTTTCAGTGTGGTACTGGCGTTCCTCTTCCCGAAGGGCCCTGCTTCTCCTAGTTGGTGTTGCCGCCGCTGTGTGCTACGCCATGTTTGTTACACTGGGGTGTGTCCTGCTGTTGCGTGTCTTCACTGACATGTGTGCGTCGGTTGTGTGGCGTTGGGTGTTGTCCGTGAATTGGGCGTTGGGGACATGTCTGTGGCAGGCCTGTCACGTGTCATGTGCGTTCGGGGTGGGGCTGATGTGTGTGCTGCTTGGTTGTGTCCCTGTGTCTGTGTGCGACGCATGCATGGCGCTGCGGTTGGCCTCTGCGTTGTGCGCATGTGTGGCGGCGTCATCGCCGCTTTGGGGCCGTGACGGGGTTGTTGGTTCCTAGTCCCAGGTGGTGTGTACACATGTGTTACGCGATGTTACGATTTGGCCTGTGTGTCATATGTGGATGCAATGGTGGATGTGTAGTGTACACGCGCTGGTGGGGGTTGTCCGCTTTTTCCGCCCTTGCACTGTGTGCGCTGTTTGCGTGCACTTGTTGTGTGTGTGCCTACCTGCGTCTCCGCGGTACGTTGCGTCCTTGGTGGTGCATCAGCAGGAGCATGGGGAGGGCCTGCAGTGCTGGATTCATGCTCGGGGGAGCCGCTTCTTCGTTGTCCGTGCTCGGCGTCCGTGTTACCGCTTCGGTTTGTCGTACGGTATCTCTTGGCCGTGGGAGCCGTTTGTTTGCGGCATCGTAATTTATGCGCCGGGCGGGACGTGTTTCGTCGGACGGTGTGTGTCAGTTGGGCTGCGCCGCTACGTGTATGGGCGCACTTTGATGGCGGACGGTGTTGCTGGCTTGCCGGCGGTGTTTGGCCTACTTTTCGCATCGTAATTGGGCGGGCGTGTGGACTGCTGCGTGCCGGCGGTAACTGGTGGTTTTTGCATCCGCCAGCACGGCGGTTGTGCTTCCGCCCGCCATCGTAATGAGCCCCTTAGTGCCATATACCGTGTAGAGAGGTTTCCCTTGTCATTGGGCAGCATGCACTGGAGCGGGCTAAGGTATATATAGTTTTTTTTAGACAAAGTCATTCTTTTTTCTCTGAAACTTTTTTCTCTCTTTATCTTCATTGTGGTTTTTAATTGATGCATTCTTGATGTTGTGGTGATGGTAAATTATTGCAACTGTACTTTGTTTTGAATATTGTGTTTTGTCAAAGACTCAATGTACTTATGAAGGCGTTGCTATTTCTCACAATCATTATTTCATCTCAAAATAGAGTCTGCTATTTTACTGTTAAATTCACAAGTTTGATTTAACAATTGTACTTTCTTTCAGTTTGTGACCTTTCATATGAATTGTTATTTGTGTTTGTGAAATAATTTGTCATGATGCATCGTAGAAAGTAGTTATAATTAGAAATTTCTGTGTATTTATTTCCCCACCACCAGAGTAGAACTTAAGATTAGTTAGTCCTGTGAAGCTAGAGAGTATCAGCCCCTTAAAAAGTTCCCAACTTATCATGGAGTCGCTGCTAAAGCACATGCACACTAGGTTCCGGCTAAAAAACTCAGCAAGTATTGCCACGACTGGAACACACACACAAAGACATATGCGCTCCTCTGGCCAGAGGGGGGAACATTTGACACTAACATAATCCAACACATGAGGACAAACATTAGGACCAAATACGAAGGCCAGAAGAGAGGTACTGTTAAAAATGTGGGCCATCATCAAGGAGGCCCAGACTGACAATCCAATGCCAGAACCATCAAGTAAGGCTTCTGCACCTCCCCCACCATATGCAGGAATGGAGGTGCTCTCCCCAATGCCTGCCATCCCCGCATTAGGTTATATCAATCTGCTGGTCGAGGGAGCCAGGCAGTCCCCTACCGAACAACAAACTGCTAGATCCTTACATGAAAGGCTAACAGACCAGCAGACCCAGGCAATCCCAGCATCAACCCAATCCAGTGCTAGAACTCCCCGAAGTTTGATCCCCCCCGTTCACCGCGCTCAGCTCATTGAACCCCAGCAGCAAGGAAAAAATGCATTCCCATCGGTTTAGGTTGACACAATTGGGTGACAAGGGGATTCATAGTGATTCTGTAAAGTGACACGACTAGTGGGGGTGAGGAAACGGGTTCCAGTCCCCCGGGATTCAATGACACAGGCGGAACCTCAGGATATGCTCAGGCAGCCGAAGGGACAACAGAACATGAGTTTGAGGGCAAATTCCTTCCAAGAAGAACAGCTCATAGCTCAGACTCAGGAGGCAACCTAGGTGGGAGTTAGAGGAGGGGCGTTAATTAGGAATGGAGAGAGAAAGAGCTGTCACCCTGGAAGCACAACGAGAGAGCAGAGAAGCACATTCTCCACCTAAAGAGAGCAGGGTCAGGTATAGAACACCACTCAGAGAAGAATCTGGGGCAGAACTAGAGGGGAGGCTTCTGTCTGTGACCCGAGCCTCACCAGATATTCAGTGTAGGACAGGGGCCGACTAAGCAATAAGAGATCAAGGTAGCTTGGTGCAAACTCAATTAAGTCGCTGGAGAATCAACATGGCACCTTTGCAGATGCATGAGGAGAGGAGCGACAAAGACGTCTGCTATTCACCCTGGAAGCCTGGGATAGACAAACTGACACCAAAGGAGATGGTGACTAGAGAGGAAGACAAGATCTTCGTGTGACCATCTTGCCACCTGCTGGCCCACTGGACTGAAAGGGAGGGCCAGTATGATAGACCCTGGCTGGAGAATGGATGCTTCAAACCAGAGGGCATGGCCATAGTGGAAGACTGTATCCGGCATGGAATGGGAGATACCAAGTGGAACTTCCCCTACAAGCAAGATTACCTAAAAAGATGGGAGTGCTAGTTTGGGAAGAAACCAGTGGTGCTACGCCAAGCCAAAATGTGCCTGCTACTGTAGAAGGGCACGTCAGTTACCATCTATGTGCTTAGGGCCCAGATGGATAAAGAAGGCCTCAGGAATGAATTGCCGCCAATGTTAGATGGGGCGGGGAAATGGATCAAATTTTTTTAGAAGAACACTGCGGGAATAAACCTAGCGATAGCCAATGTCAAAAGTCTGCTAAGCAGTCTCATCATAGCAGTCTAACATGGTGTTCACCCGAGCCCGCATTCCAGCAGTCATGCTGCCAAACAACGAGCATAACGGGCCACATTCAATTCGTACGGGCACCAGATATGGACGGCCATGAGGGAAATATTCTCTGACTACCCAGATGTAGGAGGATTGATGGCAGAAAGCATGAAACCTGGGGAGACCAGAACTGAATTCTTGGACAGAATGAGGGAAAAATGGGGACAAGAGACAAGATGGCCATGGACCGATATGGGCCCCCAGGCTGCATTCTTCAATAACAGGGGTCTCCAACCTTTTTCTGTAGTGAGAGCTACTTCTGCTCAAGGAAAGTCTATCTGAGCTACTAGCAAATTTTATAACCGTAAAATAGTGACTGCACTATGACCAACCTAAGCAGGATTATCAGTAGTGACAATACAAGTATTCTAGGTGTGGTTACCAGCAGACAGTTCATTAGTATAAATGTCTCCAACGGAATTATGAAGTGACATTCAAATCTTGGCGTTCCCTGTGGTACAAAGGACATAAGTACAGCAGTAGGTCTCCCCACCTCAGCCTGAGTGATCATTCATCCGTTCCTGAAAATGCTAATTCTTCTATCAAATACCACTTTCCACTGTGGGCAAACAAACTCAATTTTCCAGAAGAAAACCCATGTTAGGAAATAAAAACCGCCTTATGAAATATCAGTTTTAATTTTTAGGAAATGCAGAGTCCCAAAGCATCAGCTTGCCATGTTCATCAAGTGGTCCCATGTACAAATGCTTCTTATGGACAGACTGCTTTGAATACCAAGGTATTTCAGTCATGTGCCATGGATGCTCACCATAGCACCACAGTGCCTGTATTATGCCAGTAATGGCGACCATTGCACTAGGGCCACGGTTGTGAAAGACTGGAAACCATAAGGGTCCGGGCAGAGGCCATATATCAGTCATTCTTATGGCAGGAATAGATAGAGGGAGGCCAGTGATGCTCTTAGTATGTCAACGATGGCTGCCAGTGTACCACAACTAGACCAAGAATACCCAAAATGCTCAAGGATGACCATTATTACGCCAAAGCAAACACAAGGAGATGATGGACGGAGAGCGCTGAAACTTTATAGACACTCACCCCCAGTCACAGATCTGGGTTGAATCCATCATCGTTCTTTAGCTCACTTTGCCACCTCAGTTCAGACCCAGCTATATGCAAATCAGTCTTGAACCTGTGCCTCATGGGAACAGTTCTGCCCGAACTGCCAAGCCAGGTCTTCCCTGAACCAGAAAAAAGCATCCTGGGACCAGTTTCTGGGTAACACCCTTCATCAGCCAGGCTAGCTTGAATCCAGTGGCAAAGTGAGCAAGGGACCCACATCTGGGCATACCCTGTCAACTTAGGGCGAACAAAGAAAACACAAGGAGATGATGGACGGATCGCTGAAACTTTTCAGACACTCACCCTCAGTCACAGATCTGGGTTGAATCCATCATCGTTCTTTAGCTCACTTCGCCACCTCAGTTCAGACCCAGCTATATGCATATCAGTCTTGACCCTGTGCCTCATCAGAACGGTCCAGACCGAACTGCCAAGCCGGTCTTCCCTGAACCGGAAACAAGCATCCTGGGACCGGTTTCTGGGTAACACCCTTCATCAGCCAGGCTAGCTTGAATCCAGTGGCAAAGTGAGCAAGGGACCCACATCTGGGCATACCCTGTCAACTTAGGGCACACAAAGGAAACACAAGGAGATGATGGACGAAGCGCTGAAACTTTTCAGAAACTCACCCCCAGTCACAGATCTGGGTTGAATCCATCATCGTTCTTTAGCTCACTTCGCCACCTCAGTTCAGACCCAGCTATATGCAAATCAGTCTTGACCCAGTGCCTCATGGGAACAGTCCAGCCCGAACTGCCAAGCCAGGTCTTCCCTGAACCAGAAACAAGCATCCTGGGACCGGTTTCTGGGTAACACCCTTCATCAGCCAGGCTAGCTTGAATACAGTGGCAAAGTGAGCAAGGGACCCACGTCTGGGCATACCCTGCCAACTTAGGACGAACAAAGGAAACACAAGAAGTTGATGAACGGAGCACTGAAACTTTTCAGACACTCACCCCCAGTCACAGATCTGGGTTGAATCCATCATTGTTCTTTAGCTCACTTTGCCACCTCAGTTGAGACCCAGCTATATGCAAATCAGTCTTGAACCTGTGCCTCATGGGAACAGTCCAGCCCGAACTGCCAAGCCAGGTCTTCCCTGAACCAGAAAAAAGCATCCTGGGACCAGTTTCTGGGCAACACCCTTCATCAGCCAGGCTAGCTTGAATCCAGTGGCAAAGTGAGCAAGGGACCCACATCTGGGCATACCCTGTCAACTTAAGGTGAACAAAGAAAACACAAGGAGATGATGGACGGAGCGCTGAAACTTTTCAGACACTCACCCTCAGTCACAGATCTGGGTTGAATCCATCATCGTTCTTTAGCTCACTTCGCCACCTCAGTTCAGACCCAGCTATATGCAAATCAGTCTTGACCCTTTGCCTCATGGGAACAATCCAGCCCGAACTGCCAAGCCAGGTCTTCCCTGAACCGAGAACAAGCATCCTGGGACCGGTTTCTGGGTAGCACCCTTCATCAGCCAGGCTAGCTTGAATCCAGTGGCAAAGTGAGCAAGGGACCCATGTCTGGGCATACCCTGCCAGCTTAGGGCGAACAAAGCAAACACAAGGAGATGATGGAGGGAGCGCTGAAACGTTTCAGACACTCACCCCCAGTCACAGATCTGGGTTGAATCCATCATCGTTCTTTAGCGCACTTCTCCACCTCAGTTCAGACGCAGCTATATGCAAATCAGTCTTTAGCCTGTGCCTCATGGGAACAGTCCAGCCCGAACTGCCAAGCCAGGTCTTCCCTGAACCGGAAACAAGCATCCTGGGACCCGTTTCTGGGTAACACCCTTCATCAGCCAGGCTAGCTTGAATCCTGTGGCAAAGTGAGCAGGGGACCCACGTCTGGGCATACCCTGCCAACTACCCTGCAAACACAAGGAGATGATGGACAGAGCGCTGAAACTTTTCAGACACTCACCCCCAGTCACAGATCTGGGTTGAATCCATCATCGTTCTTTAGCTCACTTTGCCACCTCAGTTCAGACCCAGCTATATGCAAATCAGTCTTGACCCTGTGCCTCATGGGAACAGTCCTGCCCGAACTGCCAAGCCAGGTCTTCCCTGAACCGGAAACAAGCATCCTGGGACCGGTTTCTGGGTAACACCCTTCATCAGCCAGGCTAGCTTGAATCCAGTGGCAAAGTGAGCAAGGGACCCAAGTCTGGGCATACCCTGCCAACTAAGGGCGAACAAAGCAAACACAAGGAGATGATGGACGGAGCGCTGAAACATTTCAGACACTCACCCCCAGTCACAGATCTGGGTTGAATCCATCATCGTTCTTTAGCTCACTTTGCCACCTCAGTTCAGACCCAGCTATATGCAAATCAGTCTTGACCCTGTGCCTCATGGGAGCAGTCCAGCCCGAACTGCCATTGGCACTATTCTGCCAGGAACTGACACAATTATGCCAGAAATAACACCATTATAAAGGGGGCTAGCATAGTGTTTATTATGGACACACACTAATGCTGAGGAGTCTCTTAATTTTCTCTGGTCTGGATCACACCCTGTTCTCCTCAGGTCTTGGGCTGGTCATGCACCCAACTGACACATTTTCTGTATCTGATTTGAATCGTGCAGTCCCACACTTTGGTGGGTCAGCACTGATTATCGCTCAGGCTACTGCTGCAATGCCTCTTTAATGGTCCACTGTTCACACACATGCTATGACTGATAAAGCAGGGACTACAACATGATCAGTCTCCTTGTGGCTTAGCTATATTGAGATTGGATGCAGACTGACATATGTGAGGCCCTACTGGCCAACACAATGTGCGTTTGAGTGTTAGTATGAGTTACTGCCATAGGTTTAGCTGGCTGTCACTGTGAGGGTCTTGAGATGGTTGTATGATGGTACAACACTAGTAAAAACATTGCATGCCTTTAAAACGCATTTGTTACCCCACATTTGTTTAGCACGCATATACTTTTACCGTGCGTGCCATTACCATGCATTACTAAGGTAAGTTTAAATATATATATATATATGTATATATTTATTTATTATCTTTTTGGGGGAGATTCCCCTGAACCCACATATCTACCTTAAATGCGTGGTAAAGACATGCGTGGTAAAGACCTATACGCGCTAAACAAATGTGGGGTAACAAATGTGTGGTAAAGGCACTGAGCTGTAAAAATCGCATTGCAAAGACTGTTTCCTCTTGAGATGAGCAGTGCTGCCTTCTTTAATAAGCACCTACTCTCTGAAATAGATACTGGCCTTGACTTCACCTCTGAGAGCTACTTTGTAGGTACTGGCGAGCTACCAGTAGCTCCCGACCTACTTGTTGGAGATCCCTGTTCTATAACATCCTCACTAATGGGCTGCCCACTGAACTACAAAATGGGTTGGACAGCGTAGTAGGGTTAGACACCAAACCCTGGTGGGAGATACAGACCCACATATTACATTATTACAGAAAAAAATAGGAAAAAGAGAGGGAAAAACAGGAGCAAGCCCAGAGAGACAACACCAAGTTGGTCCAACACAAATTGAAAAAGACCGCCCTCAAAGGGGCTGCATTGGCCGTAAGCATGCAAATGGCACCAGTCTTGAAGGGTGATCCACAGCAGAACCCTCAAGGGTTTCAACACAGTTAGAATAGCAGAGGTCAGGGAGGTTGGCAGGAGCCAGACCTTAGATGATTCTGCTATTGCCACAGAATGGGCCACCTGGTCGACTGATGCTGCCTAAAAGCATTTCACAAACAAAGATCGGTGAGCTTAGCCCAGTCCCCGCAAAATCCCCATCCTCAAAACCAAGCCTAAGGTAACCTGAATGCACCTTACACTCAGCCACAGGGAAATCAGACAACCACTGTACCACCACAACAGGGATCAGGTGATTGGTCGAACACGTGGCAACAGCAGCACCAGACAGGGAACCCTGCCCAACAAGGACCGGGGTCACAACCACAGCAGGGAGGGGTAACTGTCTGGGGAGGTAATGCCTTTAAGCAAACACATGACCCAAATCCACAGTAAGTTAAAATCCCCAATGTGAAACATCCACTTCACGCACATTTCAAAATTCATTTAAAGAATAAAGACAAATGAGACAACATTAGGAAGTCGAGCCTTTTACTTGCCTTTGGGGAATTCCGGGCTGCTTTACGTTGGGTAGATCAGGAATGTGCATCAGAGTTTGCCATTTGGGGTGCCTGCAGGAGCCTAGGCCCCACTCTGCTGCTCAGCCCACAGGGTGGGGCTGACTGACCACACCCCAGGGGGAGGGCAGTTTGATGAGGACGGCTGACGTCTAAGTCCTTAAATGCAGGCACCCGAGTCCAATTGGGACAGGTTCTGATTACCAAATTGAAAGGACCGCATTCTCGGGCCTCCGGTTCTGGACTAAAATTCTTTCATGGCATGTGGTTCCAAGCACAGCACTCGTAAAAGCCAGAAGCATCTAGCCAGTGGAGGCCCCCTTTCAGTTAAAAAAATGAAGCTGTTCTCCAGTGTCAGGAGCCAGTTATCCCGTACACTCCAGATAGTGAAGTCCCATAACCTCCACCGCGCAAAATTTGGCAGGTGGTGAAGCGCTGCGCTGCGCAGCGCCGAGTCAGTAGGGAGGTGAGGTCTGTCCGAAAAACCAACTGTCCCAGTCCATCACCCCCTTGTTAGACAAATTTTGACAAGTTCTGGCTTTGCAGCAGACTCTCAATTTAGCAATATTCTGCCTCCTCCTGTCCCTGAAAGTTTTTCAAACATTCAAAAGCCTGCTTGTCAGGTCATGTCACTCCAAAACAATGAAGTAGTGTGCTGCCAGTTAGACGTCCCTGGCCGCAGCCGGGGACAGCAGGCTCAAATATCCTGTATAAGATGCAGTCTGAGGGAAAGGGATAGGCCTGGGCGGTGAACTTCGCTCCGTTCGCGGAGTTTGCGGAGTTTTCTGCACTCCGCACTCCGCGGAGCTCGAGGAGTGCAGAAAACTCCGCTTTGCGATGTGCAGCAGAGTTTTTTCCCCGCTCGCGTTCGTGAACGGTAAGTTCACGATCGCGAACGGTAAGTTCGTGAGCGCGAGCTGCTGCTCGGGTATACCAGCACAAACTGCAGTTTGCACTGCACTCTGCCACTCGCGGAACTTCGCAGAGTTTTTCTGTAACTTCGCGGAGTTCTGCGTAGCAAAACTATGCGAACTACGACCAGGCCTGGAAAGGGGTGCTGGGAAAGAGAGTCAGCAAAAATCCTTCACAGCTCCATGCAAGATACACAGGAATATGACCACCACCGTACCCGGCCTAGGATTGGCTAGACACACAAAGCCTTGTACACACCATCTGGGAGAGGCAATAAGCCCAATCTCGGACTCTGCCACATCAGAAACACATGGTGGCGACGGAACAGCTCTACTAACCCCCTCTGGTACATGACAATAAAGACTTCAAATCACATGAAAACCTAGGGAAACGCCCAAAGACCAGTAAAAAGAAGCACAAAGCTAGCGAAAAGGGCATAGTCAAGACATCTGGCACCATTAGAAAGAGTCCCACTGCACAACGCGTGTCGGGACTAGAGGGGTATACATATGACCTCAGGGCACATTGCGATCACTAACAACACCCAATTACAGCACACCCCCTTGTATACATCGCACTGCACACGTGTACGTCAAAAGGTATCCCCACGTACACACTAGGGAAGGTAGGAAATTGGAAGGCTGGTGACACCCCTAAAACATTAGTTAAATATGCGAGATCATCCACATTCTCATGAAGACCAGCCCTTAAAATGTGCTTTTCTGTCATGGTGAGGGGGGAGAACTAATGACCAATAAGTGAAAATTAAGGCAACGCATGAATAAAAACCCACTGTTTCTAAAAAATAGATACTGCAATTGGGGCCACCTTCCGGTGTTCCACTAAAATGGCACGATTGAATGTAAAAGCACACCCCCAAAAGAAAGACACAGGAATCCCCTAGAATGATTGATGATGATGTATGTAAGGATGCAAATGTATTCTGAACTAACCAACGAACAACAGCTTTTATCCAACAGGTCTGCAATCGAGCCACCAAAGTAAACCACCTTTACAGCGGCCCACCACCTCTTCAGCGACCACTTCCATAACCCCAACAGGACCCCAGTGTGCGAGTCAAAGACCACAAACTTTTACCACAGACTTTTTTTTAACTTTTCCAAAATTAAAGAAACCCCCGATCACCAGAGGACTACTGCAGGCGTCTCCCCTGGAAGTCATCCCAAGACCTGCAATGTTCAATAAGTTAGGTATTGTTGCACAATTGTATACCCCCTGTTTACTGTGCATGTGGCCGTATCCATACGTTGCCAAAGACCTGCCTAGTCAAATGGAGTCCACATTGACATTTTTCCTGCACTTGTTTAGTCACCTCTCCCATGTCATTTTTTATTACACTGAACCCAACATTAGCATCCCACAAGTACTGCACAGTGCGCTCTTAAACAACACGTGGTATCAGCATATGACCACCATGGTTGCCCAGACATCACCCAGGTCATGTTACGTCTGTTTGCTGATATTGCATGTAGTAGGTGCAGACATGCTTTACATGTCCCAAGAGCTAGCCACTAAAATAGCAAAATGCCTTCTCCATCTGTACCTATGTAGGATTAGGGTTAAGATACAACCCAACGAAAGTAGAACCCCATAGAGTAGTCATGAATGTGCCCCGATACGAGACCAATCCCACAGCACTGCACCTTTTCACAGAGCCTAGCAATATTCAACCTGATCTAGATACGATGCACAGGAGGGGCACCATAGGGGAGGAAAATAGTTTGGCCCTAGACTTTCCAGAAAAGAGATTTTTGGAGGTAGCATCCCACCACACCAGTGCAAAAACACGTCCGCTCCCAATTCTGTCTGTGGTCCCAGGGTGGCCCTTAGCGGGTCTGAGGTAGTCTTCTTTAATAATAAATGGACCCCAGACATGGAGTTCCAGTGTAGGGCCATTCACCTCGCTGATATTAAGGGAAATAAGTCTTGTAGGGGATGTCTGAGCACCAGAGTAGAAAACCCATGTCAGAAAATCTGGGATACTGAGATAGATAGGCGCACATGGTTGGAAGGGAAGGAGCAACCCCTAATTGTACAGAAACTTACTCTGTATTCATTGTGTTTCAGAGGTAAAGGAATGATTCCACTTCGCACAAATGAGAACTGTGGGGCAATACTATACATACCAGACATGCAATGGAGCACTTCCACGCTGTTGGATACCTACTGGCAGTGCAGCAAATTTGCCTACACCCAACTCATCCCCAGATGGCGGGCCTCTGCTCTCTTGTCACCATACACACCCCGACCCTGGTCATTCCTTAAGAAGATCTGTCAGAGGTGTACCAATATCTGCTACAGAAGAAGACAACTCTGTTGCATCAGGCTTGAGAAAAAAAACAACTGCTGATAATTTTTGTAAGGACATTCTGGAAGAATTCAGACTGTTTTTTGACACACAAGTAAATGCAGGAGGGTCCGTACCCTCCTTCACCATGGGGACCAAAGTGAATACCCGCTTGTTGAAAATTACAAAATGGGAAGTGTTGAAGATGATGAACAGTACTGAGCTCGGCCTTAATGCGATCAAGGAAGAATTAAGAACCATCGCTAATGGTGATGCAACATCGATATGTGTTGGACTTGATGACCACAATGGAGGGAGGGGTGTTTGTCAAGATCGATGCATCCTGCTGCACATTTATCCCAGACAATGACATAGACAATGGGACTCTGACTCTTGCATCCAAGCACTCCTCTGTTTACAAACAGAGAATGTGTAAGGAGGGAGATGCTCCTCAGCAGGAATGGCATGCAAATTGTTTTTCTGGCTCCCCCAGTGGTTAACTGGTCTGTGTATGTCATTGCTGCCCATTCTCATCTTCATGCTGTTTTTATGTGTTTTCGCGCAAGTGGGGGTTTCCTGCTGTAAAAACACAGTCCTCACATTGGGTAGAATGCAAGTAATTAGAGAAGTAGTAATAGTTAAAACTGAAGCATGACTAACCCATAATAATGTGACAGTCATTAAGTGTGGGGTAAATGATGTAGTTGTAAATTCAACTAGTGGGGAGAATGGCAATATTGAAAAAGTCAATGTCGATGTAAGCAATGGTACTTGTATATATAGAAAGAGATACGGAAACTGCACTGGCTGCCAGTTAGGAAGCGTACCATGTTCAAGGCAATGTGTCTGGTTCACAAGGCACTTTATGGAGCAGGGTCGGCCTATTTAAAAGAGCGCCTGTACTGGTACACGCCAAACAGACTATTACGCTCATCTGATGCCAAACTGGTTTTATGTGCCATTTGTAAAAAGGCCACCTGGGGTGGAAAAAGCTTTGTAGCTAATGCAGCCAAAGCTTGGAATAAGCTTCCCCTATATCTTAGAGGTATGTCGAGCCTTATGGCCTTTCGAAAAGCTTTAAAAACCTGGCTGTTCACTGATTAGAATGACACTGGTTCGATCCTCGGGTAAGATTTCACATAGCGCCAGGACACCTACGGGTAACAGTAGCGCTCTACAAATGTTATAATAATAATAATAAATCGCATCACTGTTGCTGAAATCACCTGACATGACCTCTTCATCAACTCTGAGTCAGGAATACATGGTCAGCCTGCGACCTAGACCTGAGGCAACTGATTGACAGATCACAGGTGGGGTGGCACGTAGCCAGCAGAACAAATGTGTGAACAGAAAAAACCCTGATCAATCCCACGGATAGGCAGTGACACCACAATGGTCCAGGGAGATTGGCCCCAATAAAACACACATGGCCGGAGGGGTACACGGGTTCCCAAAACACCATAAATTTAGATTCCATATGAAGTTTAGAACGCTCAGCCAATCAGGATACAGCACACACCTCACATGCAGTGATCACGTGCTCCCCATGCCAGACATCTGGACACTTTACCCACTGGCCCTCATTGTGTCCACGCAAGGTCGAGACCCACCTGCATTTGTTATCAGATGGGAGTAATTTATGACTCCATGACTAGGCCCACATTCCTCTTCCTAAATAGGATCTCTGAATTGTTTTATGATGCTCCAAGAAATGTATATAATGGCACTCAGATCGATTGTACTTTCAGACAGTCCTCAGACACCGACTCTGTAACCCTTCTCCCGGCTGAAGAGTTTAATTAAGACAACTGTTCCTGTTTTGCCAAACACCTCTTGTGTTTTGTTTTTCAAGGTAAATTCATTTTCGAGAAACATAGGTTCCGTTTTACTGTGCACATTGGCTCAGATTGGCGCTTTCTGCTTTTGTAGTACTATTTCCCTTAACAATTTAGAAGTGAGTATCTCCAGCACTTATCAATTTGTACTTATTATTTTTCTTGTTTTTTTTCTAAGCTGGTGTGGCAATTTTATTGTGCTGAGTTCTTAATTTTGTCTGCACTGATTGAACTTAATAAACATTTCCTAAAGGTACTGCCTGCTGCTTGAGCTATTATTACCAGGAGTTGAACATATAATCACTTAAAATGTATTGTGTCCTAACCAGAATGTGTTTATTAGCTTGTTAAAGGTATAAATTAATAATTCACAATGAAGAGCATGTGCTAATTAGCTATAGGTAGAATTTCAATTATATTTGTGAAATTCATGAAATTCACAAATTTCTCATTACTCAAATGCATCTGACATTAAAACGCCTCTCAATATAAGTGCTGCAGACTGGTTTGCTCAGAAAATGTCTTGCTGAGATTACTGGTATCTTATAACACTTTTATTGTGAGGTATGTGTTCAGGTAAAAAAGTGAAATGAGATACCAGCAAATCACATTTTGCTATGAAAGTCTAATTTCGTGAAAATTGCATGACATTTTTATGGGTTTATGAGAAATTTCCCAAGTTAAAATTATGTGAATATGTGAAATTCAGTGGTTTGGCCCTACTTCCAATGCTAAGCCAGAAGTTCAAACAGTCAGATTATGAAAACGTCCTGAGGCAGGCCAGTCAAACACAGATCACCCAAAGTAGATGCAATGAGGGGTAGATGACAATTTATAAGTGCAGGTGTGTTGAATGTCATGTGTCTGGGCACAAGAGAGGAGAGTCCTCGTTCCCCAAGAAAACACTACTTTGTGGGCCTTAATAACAGAAGGCTAATGTAGTATTGTAGGGAGGTAGTTTCAATGAGGAGATACTAGAATATGCCCTAGTTCCCACTAGTGGCAAGATACACTGGGAAGGTACGCTGTGATTCCTCAGAGTTTCATGCAGTACATATGTCATTCTGAATGGGGTTCCTGTGATTGCTGTGCCAGCCAAATACCTTTGGTGGAATGACTGGCATCCCTAAAACAGTACCGAAAGGAGAACGACCTTCAAAACGCGGTTGTTACACCGCAGTATGTTTACATTGCGGGCATTACAACGCAAGTCGTTACAACGACTTGCGCTGGATGGCGCTCTAAGATAAGGAATAGTATGATTTACTATTCCAACACCTTCCCTACTGTAACGTAGGCTGGAGTTGGAATAGTAAATCATACTATTCCTAAGTCCAGCGCCCTCCAGCGCAAGTCGTTCTAACGACTTGCGTTGTAATGAACGCGATGTAAAATACCCTGTTGTGAATGTATGTGTTGTAACGTCATACATTCGTACCAAAAAGGTGAGATATTAGCTTAAAAAATGGCCATTGTGGAGAATGACTGGCTTATAGCGATATGTTTAATGTGTAGGTGGGGGGTTGCCCAGAGGACAATAGCTTTATGTCCCCATTTACCTATAGCTTTTCTCTTGAGTATTGAGCTAGTACAGGTAGGAGGATGCAGAAGGTGAGAGTTTTCAGGCTACCCTACCATTTTTCTCTTAAGGAACTGATTGAAGAGGACTGTAAGGGGTAGGAGGCAGGTGTTACCCACAGTGGAAGGGCCAATTGGTTACATGCTCAGACAGGAAAAATTTCAAGACTCCCACTGGTGAGGTCACTCTTGTCCTGTTCACACTATCTGAACTCTCAGAGTGCCTGGTGACAAGAGACCTAGACCAGACACCTGCATGGCAGAGACAAAATGTGCCACCTTTGATGTGGGATGTGTGTCCAGACCAGAATCCTTGGTGAGCCAGATATGTATTCAGTCTCAGTAGTGAGACTCAGAGCTGAAAGCCTAATGCTAGTCATTGATCCTGAGGCAGTTGATGTACAAGTTAAACGAAGGTGCTCCACTCTGAGTGCACAAGTAGGACTACCAGGCGTCTGAAATGTTGCCTTAGCCTTTGACTTAGGTGCAGCAAAGATTGGCCAGGGGAATAACTGTTAGGAGTTTCTTATATTGCTCTTCAGGTAAATTACATGGACCACTGTCTGGACCTATCACTGACAGGCCAGAGGGAATATAAGGCCTTGTTCCAAGCTCTGGCTAGGAAGATGTTGCATTGGGATGGTCGGTTCCCGCAGGGTTATGTGAGCTCAAAAGGTATGGACAGTGTCCAGTTAGATCCCAAGGAAGCTCCTTGCCAGAAGATAGAATGGAAATTAGGCCTACTCAAGGCTCTAGATCTCATTATTCAACCATGGGTTGTGAGTTGATAGCCAGTGGCCTGGTGCAGAAAATTGGCTGCTGCCAGTTGTTAAAAATCCAGGTACAGTCAACACGGGAAACAACCATTACATCGCAGTCATTACAACGCGATGCCACTACAACGCGGTCGTTACAACGACCACGTTGTTACCACGCAATGCCATTACTATGCAAGTCATTACATCGACTTGCAGTAGATGGCGCGCTAACATAAGGAATAGTATAGTTTACTATTCCAACACCTTCCCTACTGTTGCGTAGGCTGGAGTTGGAATAGTAAATTATACATTTCTAATGTTAGCGCGCCATCTACTACAAGTCGATGTAATGACTTGCGTAGTAATGGCATTGCGTGGTAACAACGCGGTCGTTGTAACGACCGTGTTGTAATGCCACGCGATGTAATGACTCGCGTAGTAACGAGTCATATTCGTCAACACACTGTGTCTATTTGTTGTTCTTGGTCAAACCTCTCTCTTTGATGGGGACAGGGATCATACCACATAATGTGATTGGCCACTGTAATTTTGTTCACATTTTGGGATGCATCCAGGAATATGCTATGCTTAGACCTCTCATAGGTGGGATCTGCAGTTGAGAAGCATGGGTCCCCTTGGACGGGTTAGTAGTTAGGTCAGAACTAGACAAAGGGATATTGGTAAGTTCATGAGGTAAAAAATAGACAAGTGCTGTGCACTATTAGTGAAATGTCCTTGTTCTATCACCTGAGAAAGGAAGCCCAACAAAGAGTTATTGGACTCCCCTGTATTAAGGCTAAAAGGGGAGTTAGCAGCAAATAACTTTTCAGCATGTTCTCCTTGGATTTCTTTTTCTTTGTGGGTGGCTTTCTTGCTATTGTCATGGCTCTGTGCCCTGTGACACTGTCACTGAGTGCCCTAGTGCATGTTCTCTACCCCTAAGTCTATACTTTGAAATTGGTATTCATGGCATGCAATGATCATGCTCTTCATTTCATCATCATGCTCTTCATTTTATCATTATTATGTAGCATTATAAATGATTTCCACCATGGATTTTAGTTGATTATCATTACATGATCTCTATTAATAGCTGTTTTTTTGTATTTATTAGAGTGACACACCTCATAACTTATATTTTTCTGTGGCCTTTCTGTATATATAGATATATATAAGTGTCACACATTGGTCGTTTTCAATAAAAAAATCAATGAAGTAAAGATAATTAAATGGGGGGCGTGGCCACGACGTGCTGCAAGATGGCCGCCTGTTGACGGGGCTCTGCAGGTCGGGCTTGCACATTCGGATAATACCATCACCAAATCACTGCAAATCTGATGTAATCCATGGCGAGGCTGTCTTAATATCCCCTAAACCTGTGGCGAAACTTTCAGCACTGTAGGTGCGGAGAAAACAAAGAAATCAGCGATGGGACGCTGCGGCTGAAACCTGCGGTGCAAGATGGCCGCCGGGCGCCTGAGATCGGACGAGTAGCCTGGCTGTCCATGCCTGCGGTGGCGCTTGGGGCTGCTGCCTGCCTGCGGTCTGGGGCCTGAGCCTGCGGCGCTGGAGCTGATGACCCACCATTGCTGTGCACTGTGGATGTGGTTGCCTGGCCACGGTGACGGACCGTAGACACTTGGGGATGCTGGTCGGCTCCCGGCGGGGGTGGAGCAGTCCGCTCTGGATCCTGGTGGCGGGGGCTGCACGTGGTGGCGGGGGCCCGTCGGCTGCTGGATCGACCCTTATCGCACTAGCTGGTGTGCAACGTGATGGACGGGGTAAGTGCCTCGTAATACTCCCCCAGTTGTGTCGACACTGTGCTGCGTCACGGGGCCTGGGATAAGGCGGGCTTGATTCACCTTGCGGGGCCTTGGCGCCTGACCGCGGTTTGGGAGGCGCATGCTGGGGTGTGCGACTTGGCCTGCCCCCGCCGAGCGGTTAGGTCCTAGGGGTACTGCTGGGGGCGGGCTGGTGGAGGGCTAGGCCGGGCCATCCGTGACTCCGTGCCCCTCCCCCATTGCCACACGTGGGGTGGGCCGGGAGCTGCTAGGCCCGGGCGGGGCCCACTATCTCCCCTTCTCCGGTTGTCCCCAGGCCTGCTGGCCTGTATCTTCAATAGAGGCGGCCGGGTGTTCGACGCCGCGGAGGCGTGCTGCCTTGCCATTGCCGGCGTGCCCTTCGCCTTCAGGACATCTCCCCATCGCTTGGCGCACCGTGCTTGCTGGTGCCGGTGGACGGGCGGTGCAGATGCGGCTGAGCCCATACTTGCCCCCATTTGCTACAGTATGGTGGCCGCTGGGGGGGGCGTGGAGGCACCTAGCTTCCTTTGTCTTCCTGGTGGGCCCCCCTCCATTGGCACATAGCTCTGTCATTCGTCCCCTCTATAATGGGTAGCCACATCCAATGCCCTGAATATATTCTCTAAACGGTTCGAGCTCAAATGGCTCTCACACCATTGGGCAACGTCTGGACGCCACGTTGAGTCCTGTGGCCTTCGCTCTCTGCTGACCGCTGGGTGCTCGCCTGGTACCGACTGTGCCTCGGTGCCTCTTGTTCCGGGACAGGTACCCATAACGGTGCTCCGGGCCTTTGGGCCACAGGTCTGCTACTATGGGCAAGGCGGATCCCAAGCAGCCCAAAATCCCTTTCGAAACTAAGCGCCAGACGCGCACAATGGAATCCGCCGCGGAGCAGAGTGCTGCCAGCGAACGCGCTGACCATCCTGAAATCTCAGAGGAGGACATGCGCTCTATCTTGCTCGACGTTCGCACTAGTCTCAAGTCCATTGATGGGAAAATAGACGCTCTGACTTCTAGCTTGAACGCTGTTAAGGAAAAAGTCGAAATTCATGAAACTCGGCTGGACGTGCTCGAAAACAGGCTTTCGGACACACAAGAATCCCACTCCGAGACCAGAGCGCAGATATCCAGCATGGAGAAAGTCCTAGAAATCATTAAAGCCAAAAATGAGGATTTGGAGGCGTGCTCCCGCCGGAACAACCTCCGAATTACAGGCCTGCCCGAGTCAACAGCCATCCAGAAAATGGAAACCTTCATCACAGACCTACTGCAGGAACTTTTTGGCACAGCCTTGTCAAAGGTTATGATTGTGGAGAGGGCACACCGTTCATTAGGGCCTAGACCTGTTCCGGGCACACCGCCGTGCCCTATCATTGCGCGTTTGCTCAACTATGCTGACAGAGACGCTATACTGAAAGAGGCGAGAGCAAGAAGCCCCATAGTACATCAAGGAAATACACTATCTTTCTATCCCGATTATACCCCAATGGTCCAAGCTGCGCGCCGTGAATTCCAACCAACAAAACGTATACTGCAGAACTCCTCAATACCATATGCCATGCTCTATCCCGCCAAATTGAAAATCACTCACGACGGCAGGGCCCACTTTTTCACGGATGCGAAGTCGGCTCTCAAATTTGCTAAGCACATTTGCCCCAAGCACTCTTCCCGCAGTCCACAGCGTAATGCGGCCAACACAATGACCCTCAGTGACAATGACCTCCACTGATGTTGTTATCTATTGTCATATTATGTATTTCATTGTTCTTATTGTACGTGGATGCCGCAGCAAGCAGCTCCGTTATTTGTAGACAGCGGCCTTAATGACTATTTCACCTTTAGGAAATGTGATTCGGAGACCATAGCCTTGTTGCCTGACCACCCTGCCACTGGTGGGTGTATGCCGTCGTTCCTTGCCCCACAGGGAGATCTCCCAAGCATTTCACTCAATATTGGTTATTTTGGGGTTGTAAAGGGGGTAGGGGGGGTTTGATTCTCAGCCTGTTTGGGAGGTTGGAGTGGGAGGGGGAGGGTTTAATGGGGTCCGGGTTCTAAGAGACAGCCTTTATTCTTGTTGGAGACAGTTAGCTTTGCTCACAATGCTTGTTGCGGGCGGTGTGCGTTCGCTGGGTGGTATTACTATCTACACCGGGTGGGATGCTGGGAGGTATTTGATATGTGTCACTCCACGAATTAGTTCACAAAGCGCTTCCCTTACTCACTATGTCTTACACAAACTTTCTCACGTGGAATATTCGTGGCCTCAATGACCACAAAAAGGCCAGACTGGTGCACTCATATTTACGTAGACACCATATTGATATATGCTTTCTACAAGAAACGCACTTAAGCAATCCTGCAGACTCTAAACTATTTCCTAGATCGTGGGGAGAGGTCCATTCCGCCACCTTCTCTAATTACGCTAGAGGAGTAACAATACTTATTAGACGTGGCCTGGGCTGGTGCACTCATCACGCTCTGATAGATCCCGAGGGGCGCTCTGTTATATTAAGTGGCCAACTTGTATCCACTCAAGTCATATTGGTTACGTTATATGGACCAAATACTGACGACCCTCAGTTCTTTCAAACGGTGTGGGCTAGGATCGTCTCGCTGGGTTGTGGCATGGTGATATGGGGGAGACTATAATGTTGTACTTGATAACACATTGGATAGGGAGGGCGCAGCACGCAACCCACATCGAAACGCCACGACACTCCTGAATTCCATTGTCCTGAAGAACAATCTTTATGATGCCTGGCGCCTCTTTTCACCAATCTTGGTCACGCCTTGATTATTGGTTAGTATCTGCAAGCATGATCATATGGGCGTTAGACACACAGCATCTTCCCCGCACGCTATCGGATCATGCCCCGGTGCTTTTAAAGTGGCGACTCCCTAACACACGACCACGCGCATTCACGTGGAGACTCCCCCCACATGCGCTCCTGGATTCGGCATTTAAGGCTGAAGTAGCCCTTGAAATTCAGCATTATTTCTCTACAAATGAGGGCTCAGTGGACTCCTGTGAGAAGTTGGCCTGGCATATGCTGTCCACTAATTATAGTGGGCACCTTGCACCAGTCCAAACAACCCCTTATTGGAGATAGGTTAAAGACAACCTTATTGAAAGCTATCCTAGTGGTAGCTATGGAGAGCAGCCTTCAGGCTAAGTCTTGAAGGAATGTAAAGCAGCTTGTTTTACCAGTCTATAATCTCTTGAGTGACCAAATGAAAGAGCACCACACCAGGTATATATTCAAAATATATGTATTTATTGCTAAACACACCCCTCTAGTCTCTTTATGAGGCTAGAGTTCGAAGTACATAAGTTATAAGTTATTAATTCACAGTAATAGCACAAATACACGTTTGGGCCCTAGGGGCGTACCAAACCATATACCAATAAAGTGGTATGCGAACCACGACTGAACTAGACACTAGGCCTAGAGCCTCTAGAAGTGCTTGGACCACAAGGAACCACCCAAGGTAGTGACACAGGGGACCCACGGGAGACGCGTGCAGTGTAAATACACAACCGCGATACGCCGTTAACTTCTATGGAGAAAGTCGGGATCGGGAAAATAGAGAAAAGGGACACTTAAAAGAGGACTAGGACAAAACCCTTTGAGATCTAGGACTTTGAAGAGTCTCTACCCACGGGAGCACCGGAGTACTCGTGTTACCTCACCCAGGGAAGCCGGGTGCATAGGTGCCTTTCGGGGTCGGGTTTCGTCGTCGATTCGAATGGCGATCTGCTGCAAAGTGCTGCTGGCGGCCAAGAGAAAAGTGTCCGGGTGGATCCAAGAGTGGATCGGAGTTCTGAAGAACCTGAAAGCAGAGGGGACAGAGTCTGGGTCACTAGCCAGTGACCAGGAAGGCGATGGACAGATGCCCACCGATGTCGAGTGCTTCAGGTGCGTTGACGATCGTCTTGACTCTTCAGCCACGAGGTCCGGGAGGTGTTGTCGGCGACCAGGAGCAGGATTCGGGCTGGTACACGATGTCTGTCGAGTGTTGAGGTGTCGGCGACCGGATTGGACCCAACAAGCCTTGGCAACGGCAAGTCTCGGTGAAGATGTAGATCGTCGATGGTGCAGACCAGCAAGGTCTGTGGAACTCACCCAGCAAGGGTAAGTGAGGGCAGGCCTGGAGCAACCAGGATGCCAAGGAAGAAAAGGATTGGCATTCGTTAAGGGCTACTAGCCAACGGGCTAGCGACCACGAAGGAGCCTCGTGACGCTGCACGTGGATCTGGCTTACAGGACACTCGTGGAGTGGGGGCCAGTGATCTTCGGTGCAGGTGGTGCTGGAGGCTAGGGCTACTCGGAGCCCAAAGCATGACTTCTTGGGAGACCCAGAAGAGGATGCACTTGCAAATGTGCTCGGTGTCCAGGGGTCACGGTCTCAAGTCACCCACGATAGCCACAGGCCTCAGCTTTGCTGGGGACTCAGGGTAGCCTCGGGGAAGTCTGAGAATCCACCTCTGGTGATGCGATGACTTCAGCGTCCGACGGGAGCTTCAGAAATGCGAACCGGACAGATGCTTCTTTGGTGCCTGCCAAGCAGGGGAGTCACTCCTTGACCCCAAGGGAGATTCTTCAGTCCTCTAATCGTGAGTAGAGCGTCGAAGGTCCAGGATTCAGTTTCAGAGTTTCGTCCAGGGATAATCTAAAGTCCTAAGGACTGGGTTCCTACCTTTATTCTAAAAATAGGGGTTGGACTACTCTGTGGCCCCACCTATGGGTGGGTCAGGGCAGAGGGGTGGCTACACCCCTTTCCCTTTGTCCAGTTCATGCCAAAGCAGGGGCTGTAAGCCCCTGATCCGGTTTGAACTGGGGTATGCACAGGGACACCAAATGTGCCCCCAGTGCAGGACTTCAAAGCACCCAAAAGTGCTCCCGCCCAGCCCCAATACACATTATCCTGTCTGGGGAGGTGGTCACACCTCCCTGGGACAGGAAACCTATTGTCCAGGCCTCCTCTGCCGGAGTTTCATCCAGCAGCAGGAGGCCAGACTCGTGTCTGTGGCAGCAGCATCCATTTTGTGATGCCAGGGCTCTGGAAAGAAGTTACCGGACTAGTCAGAGTTAACATGTCTTTCCCTCTAGAAGGGTGGAATGCTACCCCCGCCACCAGGATTGGCGGGGGGGTAGTATTCCAAGATGTTTGACACCAAATACGACATGTTTAGGTGCAGCCATTCCAAAGTTAGCATTTTACCGCGAGGATATAATGCGCTTAAGAGTATATGGTCAGGCTGCACTACAAACAGCATCAGAGAGGGTCTCTGAACGCTGCAGAGGGGCCCTGCTCATGCAGGGGCACCCTCTCACATAGGAACCACGCACTCTGCCTTTAGGATTGATAAGGCCTGCCTTAGGAGTGACTTATAGGTTTATATGTGTGTATGTATTTCGTGATATAGGTAACCTATATCACAGTAAGGGGTGCATGCACCACCTTACCCAGGCTGCAGTAGCAGACCTGTGGTGTCAGTTTGGATGGCCTTCCAGGGGTGGCATAATACATGCTGCAGCCCCTGGCAGGCCTCTGAGGTACCTATGCCCTTGGTACATAGTATACCATATACTAGGGACTTATAAGGGCACTCCAGATCCCAATCAGTGATGTGCCTAAGGCACATGGAAACCATTTTAGAGAGGAAGCAGCTAGGCTGGGGTTCTGATTAGCAGGGCCCCAGCCAGACTAATGTCGAAAAACAGTGAAGCATCAGCAAAAAGTGGGGGTACCCATGTGAAGCAGATCCTACTCTCCTACACAACCCCCCAAACGTAGGGACATTAAACTAACCTTGCCCAGTTAAGTCTTCATGTTCTAAGTGGAAATACCTAGAGAGTCCATCTGCATTTGCATGGTTACTCCCAGGCCTAAGTTCCACTGTAAAGTCCATCCCCTGTAGGGAAATGGACCACCTAAGCAGTTTGGGGTTTTCACCCTTCATTTGTTTTAGCCATAAGAGGGGCTTATGGTCTGTCTGAACCAGGAAGTGTGTACCAAACAAGTATGGCCTCAACTTCTTCAGAGCCCAGACCACAGCAAAGGCCTCCCTCTCTATGGCTGACCAACGTTTCTCTCTAGGGGTCAGCCGTCTGCTAATAAAAGCTACTGGCTGATCCTGACCTTCTTCATTCAATTGTGACAGTGCAGCCCCTACCCCCAATTCAGATGCATCAGTTTGAACAATGAACTTCTTGGAGTAATCAGGACTCTGCAGAATTGGAGCAGTGCACATGGCCTGCTTGAGGTCATCAAATGCCTTTTGACAGCTAACTGTCCACTGAACCTTTTTGGGCATTCTCTTAGAAGTTAAGTCATTCAGGGGTGTCACTATTGATCCATACCCCTTGACAAATCTCCTATAGTACCCAGTCAGGCCTAAAAAGGCTCTCACCTGAGTCTGGGTAGTGGGAGCAGTCCAGTCCATGATGGTCTGGATCTTGCTCTGCAAAGGTTGAACCTGGCCTCCACCCACAAGGTGGCCCAGGTACACAACCTGACTCTGCCCTATCTGGCACTTAGTGGCCTTGATAGTCAGGCCTGCCTTTTGCAGGGCCTGTAAAACATTCCTGAGGTGGACCAGGTGATCCTCCCAGGTGGAGCTAAAGACAGCAATATCATCTAGATATGCTGCACTATAGGCTTCCAGTCCTGTGAGAACGGTATTCACCAACCTCTGGAAAGTGGCAGGTGCATTCTTCAGACCAAAGGGCATTACCACAAATTGATAATGTCCACTAGGGGTTGAGAATGCTGTTTTGGGCTTTGCAGTATCAGCTAGTCTGATCTGCCAGTAGCCAGCTGTTAGGTCAAATGTGCTGAGATATTTGGCAGAGGCCAAAGTATCTATGAGCTCATCTGCCCTGGGTATTGGATGGGCATCAGTCCTAGTGACTGCATTGAGACCCCTGTAGTCTACACAGAACCTCATCTCTCTTTTTCCACCACTGGTGTGAGGTTTCGGTACAAGGACTACTGGACTAGCCCAAGGGCTATCTGAGGGTTCAATAACTCCCAATTCCAACATTTTCTGGACTTCAGTCCTGATACAGTCCCTGACATGGTCAGGTTGCCTATAAATCTTGTTTTTAATAGGCAGACTGTCCCCAGTGTCCACTTCATGAGTGCACCAGGTGGTCTGACTGGGTGTCAGTGAAAACATATGTCTAAACTGATTGAGGACTTGCCTGCAATCAGTTTGTTGCTGGGTAGTGAGGCTGCCTGCCAAGGCTACACCATCAACTGACCCATCGTCAGGGTTCTGTGAGAGCAGGTCAGGGAGTGGGTCACTCTCTTCCTCCTGCCCTTCATCAGTAGCCATGAGCAAGCCCATGTCTGCCCTGTCCACATATGGTTTTAACCTGTTGACATGGAGAACCCTGTGGGGACTCCTGGGTGTTCCTAGGTCTACTAAATAAGTGACCTCACCCTTCTGCTCAACAATAGTGTGGGGTCCACTCCATTTATCTTGGAGAGCTGCTGGGGCCACTGGCTCCAACACCCACACCTTCTGTCCTGGCTGGTAAACAGTCAGAACAGCCTTTGGTCATGCCAGTCCTTTTGAAGTTCCTGGCTAGCCTCAAGGTTTTTGGTTGCCTTTTTCATGTACTCAGCCATCCTGGAGCGGAGACCAAGTATATAGTCCACTATATCTTGCTTTGGGGGCTTGAGAGGTAACTCCCATCCTTCCTTCACCAAGCACAGTGGACCCCTCACAGGGTGGCCAAACAGAAGTTCAAAAGGGCTGTAACCAACCCCTTCTGAGGCACCTCCCTATATGCGAATAAAAGGCAGGGCAAGAGTATGTCCCATCTACGCCTAAGCTTTTCTGGGAGCCCTTTAATCATGCCCTTCAAGGTTTTGTTGAATCTCTCAACTAAACCATTGCATTGTGGGTGATAGGGTGTGGTGAACTTATAAGTCACTCCACACTCCTTCCACATTGCTTTTAAGTACCCAGACATGAAGTTAGCACCCCTGTCTGATACTACCTCCTTAGGAAAGCCCACTCTTGAGAAGATTCCCAGGAGGGCCCTTGCCACCACAGGTGCTGTAGTGGTCCTGAGGGGAATAGCTTCTGGGTACCTGGTGGCATGATCCACTACCACCAGGATAAACCTGTGCCCAGAGGCTGTTTGGGGATCCATGGGACCAACAATGTCAATCCCTACCCTTTCAAAGGGCACCCCCACCACAGGTAGTGGTATCAGGGGGCCTTTGTAGTGCCACCTGCTTTGCCAATGGCTTGGCAGGTTACACAGGAGCGACAAAACTCCTTACTGTCTTCAGACATGTGGGGCCAGTGAAAGTGAGGGACAATTCTGTCCCAAGTCTTGTTCTGGCCCAGGTGACCTGCTAAGGGAATATCATGGGCTAGGGTCAATAGGAAGCCCCTGAACTTCAAAGGTATTACCAACCTCCTGGTAGCACCAGGCTTGGGGTCTCTACTCTCTGAGTACAGGAGTCCATCATCCCAATACACTGTATGGGGACCACTAGCTTTCCCAGCAGCCTCAGCAGCAGCTTGCTGTCTGAGGGGTTCAAGGGAGGGGCAGCTCTGCTGCTCCTGGCTCAGATCTGACCTAGAAGGTCCCCCTGCCCCCAAGAACTCAACCTGGTCAGGTTCAAGTTCCTCTGGGACAGTTCCTTCTTCAGGGCTGAGATCATCCCCCTCAAGGGACTGATCTTCCTCCTGAGCCAAGGGGAAGGCACTGCCTTAACCCTACTACTCCTCCTCTTGGAAGGCACTTGGTCCATTCTTCCAGAATCCAAGGCCTGTTCAGTGCTAGACATTTTGGCTTGTGACCTGGTCACAGCAAACACATCTGCAGGGATCCCCAGCATTTCTGCATGGGTCCTGAGCTCCACTTCTGCCCAAGCAGAAGTCTCTAAGTCATTGCCAAGCAAGCATTCGACTGGTAGGTTTGCACTTACCACAACCTTCTTAAGGCCAGTTACCCCTCCCCAGGAGAAGTTAACAACTGCCAGAGTATGGTCTGTTCTGACATTGCTAGCATTGGTCACTTGGTACATCTCACCAAGCATAACTTGCCCAGGAAGCACAAGGTCTTGTGTCACCATTGTGACACTTGCCCCTGTGTCCCTAAATGCCAAAGCCTCACGTCCATTAATTAAAGGCTGTTGTCTGTACTTGCCCAGATTACTGGGACTCACAGTGGAGGTCACATCCATGCCTCCATCACAGACTAACACAGCCTGAGTCAGTTCTCTGACTAAGTCAGAGCCCAACTCAGTTCCCAGGGTGAACCCTACTAAACCCTTTGCTGGAGCACTTCCACCAACTGTACTAGGGGGAACAGGTGCCTTAGGGGCATTGGTGGGTGCTGGACTGGAGTCTTTGGACTTGGTGCAATCACTGGTCCAGTGGGTCTTTTGCTTACAGACCTTGCACCATGGTTTTCTTTGGCCTTTCCCTTTGGTAGACTGTGAATCCCCACCAGAAGAAGATTTTTGGGGGCCTGATGAAGACTTTTGATCTTTACCCTTCTCCCCACCCTTGTCAGAGTTCTTAGCATCTTGCTTCTTGGTTTCCCCACCTTGGTTCTGTACCTTCTGCTTCACCCTGGTTCTGACCCATTTGTCTGCCTTCTTTCCCAATTCTTGGGGAGAGGTCAGATCCGAGTCTACCAGGTACTGATGCAACAGCTGATTTTGACAGTTATTAAGAATCTGCTCCCTCATTATTAGATTGTACAATCCTGAGAAGTCACACACCTTACTGCCCATCAACCAGCCTTCCAGAGCCTTGGCAGAACAATCCACATAGTCTACCCAGTCTTGAGTCTGTGCTTTTGGGTGTCTCTGAACTTCAACCTGTACTGTTTAGTGGTTAGGCCAAACCCATCAATAAGAGCACTCTTCAAGACCTTGTAATTATCAGCATCCTCCTCTCTAACAGTGAGGAGCTTATCTCTACCTTTGTCAGCAAAGGAGAGCCACAAGAGTGCTGCCCACTGCTCCTGAGGGACCTTCTGTACCTTACAGGCCCTCTCTAGAGCAGTTATCCACTTGTGGATGTCATCCCCATTCTGATAGGGAGGGACAATCTTGCTCAGGTTCCTATGGTCATAGGACCTTTCCCTATCTCTAGGGATCTGGCTGCCACCATGGGACTCTAGTCCCAACTTTCTTTTCTCTCTAAAGAGATCAAGGGACTCCCTGTCTAAGGCTACTTGCTTCCTTCTGAGTTCAAGCTGAGCTTCCTCATATTGAATCAGCCTCTTTCTTCTCTCATGAGAGGATTCCCTCCTATGAGATGAGACAGAGCTCCCTATTGAGGTGCCAGAGTGGTTGGACTCCTGAGAAGGAGACCTAGACCTCCTGGTCACACTCATAATCCTTCCTGGGGGGACAAAGGGTGCATCATTCTGATCCTCCTCTTCCTCTTCCCCAGGAGGGTTGGATTTTCCAGGTCAGGATCATTGTCACCCTCCTGGCCAGTTTCAGAGGGGGCTGGGGGTATTGGTACCCCTGGTCCCTTCCTCATCTTCTGCCCCACCCTCAGCTCCTACCCCTTCAGTCCCTACAGGCTTACTAAGGTCATAAGCCACCAACAACTCCTTGAGGTGTTGGGTGGTGGGGCTTTGGCCTGTCCTTATTTTCTCAAGTTACATAAAGCTCTCAATTCCAAGAATGGGAGTGTATCATACTTGGAGGGTGGAAGCTCAATGGCTTTCTGCAAGGATTCTTTGGATCCTGCCCTTAAAGACATTACTAGTGTGGTGTGGTGTATGCACTACCTACTCTAGTGTGGCCTACTAAACTCTCTTGAGTTGTAGAAAGGGTTGTGCTATCCCTTAACACACAACTCTAAGTTCAGTAGAACTTACTGTATTCTAAGCTTAAATTATATGTACCTTAGGTACCTTTAGTGGTTTTCAGTTGATCAATTCAATTGAGATTATCTGGTAAAACAATAGCAAGCTGGAATCCCACACGCTGCACACCAATGTGAGAAGTTGGCCTGGCATATGCTGTCCACTAATTATAGTGGGCACCTTGCACCAGTCCAAACAACCCCTTATTGGAGATAGGTTAAAGACAACCTTATTGAAAGCTATCCTAGTGGTAGCTATGGAGAGCAGCCTTCAGGCTAAGTCTTGAAGGAATGTAAAGCAGCTTGTTTTACCAGTCTATAATCTCTTGAGTGACCAAATGAAAGAGCACCACACCAGGTATATATTCAAAATATATGTATTTATTGCTAAACACACCCCTCTAGTCTCTTTATGAGGCTAGAGTTCGAAGTACATAAGTTATAAGTTATTAATTCACAGTAATAGCACAAATACACGTTTGGGCCCTAGGGGCGTACCAAACCATATACCAATAAAGTGGTATGCGAACCACGACTGAACTAGACACTAGGCCTAGAGCCTCTAGAAGTGCTTGGACCACAAGGAACCACCCAAGGTAGTGACACAGGGGACCCACGGGAGACGCGTGCAGTGTAAATACACAACCGCGATACGCCGTTAACTTCTATGGAGAAAGTCGGGATCGGGAAAATAGAGAAAAGGGACACTTAAAAGAGGACTAGGACAAAACCCTTTGAGATCTAGGACTTTGAAGAGTCTCTACCCACGGGAGCACCGGAGTACTCATGTTACCTCACCCAGGGAAGCCGGGTGCATAGGTGCCTTTCGGGGTCGGGTTTCGTCGTCGATTCGAATGGCGATCTGCTGCAAAGTGCTGCTGGCGGCCAAGAGAAAAGTGTCCGGGTGGATCCAAGAGTGGATAGGAGTTCTGAAGAACCTGAAAGCAGAGGGGACAGAGTCTGGGTCACTAGCCAGTGACCAGGAAGGCGATGGACAGATGCCCACCGATGTCGAGTGCTTCAGGTGCGTTGATGGTCGTCTTGACTCTTCAGCCACGAGGTCCGGGAGGCGTTGTCGGCGACCAGGAGCAGGATTCGGGCTGGTACACGATGTCTGTCGAGTGCTGAGGTGTCGGCGACCGGACTGGACCCAACAAGCCTTGGCAACGGCAAGTCTTGGTGAAGATGTAGATCGTCGATGGTGCAGACCAGCAAGGTCTGTGGAACTCACCCAGCGAGGGTAAGTGAGGGCAGGCCTGGAGCAACCAGGATGCCAAGTAAAAAAAGGATTGGCCTTCATTAAGGGCTACTAGCCAACGGGCTAGCGACCGCGAAGGAGCCTCGTGACGCTGCACGTGGATCTGGCTTACAGGACACTCGTGGAGTGGGGGCCAGTGATCTTTGGTGCAGGTGGTGCTGGAGGCTAGGGCTACTCGGAGCCCAAAGCACGACTTCTTGGGAGACCAAGAAGAGGATGCACTTGCAAATGTGCTTGGTGTCCAGGGGTCACGGTCTCAAGTCACCCACGATAGCCACGGGCCTCAGCTTTGCTGGGGCTCAGGGTCGCCTCGGGGAAGTCTGAGAATCCACCTCTGGTGATGCGATGACTTCAGCGTCCGACGGGAGCTTCAGAAATGCGAACCGGACAGATGCTTCTTTGGTGCCTGCCAAGCAGGGGAGTCACTCCTTGACCCCAAGGGAGATTCTTCAGTCCTCTAATCGTGAGTAGAGCGTCAAAGGTCCAGGATTCAGTTTCAGAGTTTCGTCCAGGGATAATCTAAAGTCCTAAGGACTGGGTTCCTACCTTTATTCTAAAAATAGGGGTTGGACTACTCTGTGGCCCCACCTATGGGTGGGTCAGGGCAGAGGGGTGGCTACACCCCTTTCCCTTTGTCCAGTTCACGCCAAATCAGGGGCTGCAAGCCCCTGATCCGGTTTGAACTGGGGTATGCACAGGGACACCAAATGTGCCCCCAGTGCAGGACTTCAAAGCACCCGAAAGTGCTCCCGCCCAGCCCCAATACACATTATCCTGTCTGGGGAGGTGGTCACACCTCCCTGGGACAGGAAACCTATAGTCCAGGCCTCCCCTGCCGGAGTTTCGTCCAGCAGCAGGAGGCCAGACTCGTGTCTGTGGCAGCAGCATCCATTTTGTGATGCCAGGGCTCTGGAAAGAAGTTACCGGACTAGTCAGAGTTAACATGTCTTTCCCTCTAGAAGGGTGGAATGCTACCCCCGCCGCCAGGATTGGCGGGGGGGTAGTATTCCAAGATGTTTGACACCAAACACGACATGTTTAGGTGCAGCCATTCCAAAGTTAGCATTTTACCGCTAGGATATAATGCGCTTAAGAGTATATGGTCAGGCTGCACTACAAACAGCATCAGAGAGGGTCTCCGAACGCTGCAGAGGGGCCCTGCTCATGCAGGGGCACCCTCTCACATAGGAACCACGCACTCTGCCTTTAGGATTGATAAGGCCTGCCTTAGGAGTGACTTATAGGTTTATATGTGTGTATGTATTTCGTGATATAGGTAACCTATATCACAGTAAGAGGTGCATGCACCACCTTACCCAGGCTGCAGTAGCAGACCTGTGGTGTCAGTTTGGATGGCCTTCCAGGGGTGGCATAATACATGCTGCAGCCCCTGGCAGGCCTCTGAGGTACCTATGCCCTTGGTACATAGTATACCATATACTAGGGACTTATAAGGGCACTCCAGATCCCAATCAGTGATGTGCCTAAGGCACATGGAAACCATTTTAGAGAGGAAGCAGCTAGGCTGGGGTTCTGATTAGCAGGGCCCCAGCCAGACTAATGTCGAAAAACAGTGAAGCATCAGCAAAAAGTGGGGGTACCCATGTGAAGCAGATCCTACTCTCCTACAACTCCCCTTCCACCTTATGGGAAGCCTTCAAGGTTGTCATACGGGGGGTTTGTATTTCCAAACAATCTGGTGTTTTAAAATCCATCCGCACTACACTAATTAAACTGGAGCAGAAGATCAAAGAATTGGAAACCCAATTTTATGCAACAAGTGACGCTGCCCTGTTAGCATCTATACGCACTCTCATCACGAAATTCGAACAGGAGGCGGAACGAGAGACTAGGTTCCTGGGCAGAGAGGCTAGGGCACGCGGCTACGGAGAGGGTGACAGGGCGGGCAAAACCCTACTCAATCTATTATGACAAATGACTTCTCCCACATACGTAGCGGAACTACTCGATAATGATTCCACTCCCATCCGGGGTCAATCGGCCACACACGACCATCTCACCAAATTCTATCACTCTCTATATGAAGCTAAACAGCACGAGATCCCTCAAGATCTGGTCGCCTACTTAGACTCCTTACAACTATTATGGCTGAGCCTGCAGCATAGAGAATATCTAGACATCCCTTTTACGATTGAAGACATAACCCAAGTGATAAGTGCCCTCCCCACTGGCAGAGCTCCAGGACTGGACGGGCTAACGACCCTTTTCTATAAAACTTTCGCTGAAACTCTTGCTCCTAGACTTTTGGACGTTTACCAGGAATCACTAGAATCCGGAGTGCTACCCCAATTTATGCGGGAAGCAGTAATTGTCGCCCTGTTGAAGCCGGACTAAACCCCAACACTCTGCGATTCCTACAGACCCCTGTCACTAATTAATATAGATACCAACATCCTAGCTAAATTAATCGCCAATCGTTTACAACCCCTATTACCTCTCCTGGCTCGGCCAGACCAATCTGGATTTATTCCCAGCCGGTCGACGGCCCAAAACCTACGCACTTTCTTTTCTGTCCTGCACCAAATTGACCCTAAGCTTCCCGCAGTGGCTGTTTTTTTGGACGCAACCAAAGCATTCTACTCCCTAGAATGGCCCTACCTTTTTTCTCTCCTACCGCGTCTAGGGTTTAGCCCCAATTTCATTAAGCTGATCCAACTGCTTTATGCAAAGCCCACTGCCAGACTTTTAGCCAATGGTCTCCTATCAGAGGCCTTCCCGATTTCTAGGGGTACCCGCCAGGGATGTCCCCTCTCCCCGTTACTATTCGCGATGGAACCTTTAGCAGCCAGAATCCGCCAACACCACTCTTCACGCAGGTTAATCTTCACTGACCGCAACCTCACGCTGTCCATGTACGCTGACGATATGACTCTATATGTTAGACACCCAGATGAGAATTTAAACCCGTTACTTAGAGAGCTGTTACGATTTGGGGGTTTGTCCGGGGGCAATGTTAACTGGGGGAAATCATGCATTATGCCACTGACTGATGCACCCATGGGGAGAACTCTTGAATTCCCCTTGGTATGGGCAGAGACCGAGGTCAAGTACTTGGGAGTGTGGCTTAGTAGAGATTTGCACCTCCTATGGACACTCAACCTCGGCAAAATGTACGCTTGGCTGGTGGAGAAAACCAGGTTCTGGTCGATGCTTCCTCTATCTCTGGCAGGGAGAATAGCAATCCTTAAAATGATTGTCCTCCCCAAATTCTTATACCTTTTCGTCAACATTCCTATACCTTTGACGCAGGCCTTTTTCAAAACTCTGCGCTCGGCGGCTATCTCGATGGTCTGGGCTGGTAAACAGCCTAGGATCGGCTGGGATTTGTTGTCGCGCCCTTTAGTAAAGGGGGCCTTGGAGCCCCAGACTTTGAGTTATATGCCCTGAGTGCTCAGGCCCAATTCCTCCATTATTGGATTTATCCTGTTCCATTTCAGCCCCATGTTGCCACGGAGAGGGACAGTGTGGACCCTGTCCCACTACATATGGCCGTATATCACCCCTATCATCGCACTCCTACTGAAATCAACACTGTCGAAACGGTGAGATGGGCCTGGGAGGGTTTGAGAAAGCGTGCCCGGAATCCATTACTCTACGCCCCCTCGATTCCTCTAGCTAGGCACCCTCATTTCCCTTTTCTTCAGGATAAGGGAACTATTAGTAGAGCGAAAACCATGGGTCTCACTACTATGGGGGATCTTTATCCTAATGGCGTCTTTTTAACCTGCCCTACTGAATGAGCGGAGGGGTCGCAGCCTATCCTGGAATGGCTCCTCTCACACCAGCTAAAGACAAAGTGTAGGGCTATACACCCCACTTTCCCGACTGCTCCAGCAACGCTACACTCTCTGGAAAATTTGTTAACCACGCCATCATCGCGTAAAATAGTGACCATATTATACACCTTTACACAAATGCATACACCTTGGCCGGATCCCGGGGCACTGGCATTGTGGCGCCTAGACCTAGGTGACAATTTAACCTATGAGCAGTGGGCCCACTGCTTTTCCCAGACACAATTCTTATCTCCCAACTACAAGTTAAGACTCATCCATTTTAAGTTTCTCCACAGATATTACAGAACCCCCCTACAATTATTTAAAATGAACCTAAGAGACAACTCAAATTGCTGGAAGTATAGACGCGAGGGTGCTGCCTTCCTACATGTCGCCTGGGAATGCCCAGTAGTCTCCAACTATTGGGATGGGATCTATGAAACTATTCAGGCAGTCACCGGCCAGCCCATAGATCGGTCTCCCCTGGTGATACTTCTGGGATATGTGGAACGGTTGCGCCCGGAATCCCGCCGTTTGACGGACATGCTGCTAGTTCTTGCGAGGCACCGCCTTGCCATGCACTGGGGAGCTACAAGAGGCCCGAAGGTCAAAGACTGGTTACATGACATTGCATATTGTCAGGAGCAATTGACACTATACTGGGACCTTATGCCCATGGCGTCCCGACCCACGGACATCTGGGAACCCTTTACTGTTTGGTTGCGGGCCAGTGAAACAACACTAGTTTCTAATGTACCCCCACACGCTCCAGCAGAACCCCTCATTGATGGGATTTCAGCTTGAATATGTTTCTTAATCCATGTATTGTTTTAGCAGTATTCGGATATGTTTCCTTGTATTTGTACCTGATGTATAGGACTACAACGTATCTCGTATAGTATGGTCTTTTTGTCCTTCCAGGAAATTATGTAAAGCAATCCAATGTATATACAATACAATGCATGTCTATCTCTCAGCGTCGTCCAGAGCATATGCAGGATACTGTATGATCGGTGCCCCCTGTGAACTGTATTGCCCGTATTCCTGACTGTATGTCCCACTACATATTTGTTTCAGTCTGTTTCTTGCTGTCTCAAACATCATAAATAAAACTTTTAAAAAAAGTAAAGAAAATTAAATTGGCTACTCCTACTTGGTTTATTTAATTTCTGGGAAGGCATTGATATGTAGGTGCAGGAGATGCATCAGACATATGAGGTTAAGTGTCCTACATAGGTGCAGTGTGTTAACACGAACCACATTTATTACTAAGGATCCTAGCTCCAGAGAACACAATTGTGCTCTAGCCTAGACTACATTTTTAAAACTGTGGCAGTTATGTGACATGGAAAAGTGCCATTCCCTGTTGAAAAGCTACTTTTATATGTTAGCCAACTCACTCCTAAGTGTGCATTGAAACCCACAGACCTATGTGTTTAATTTGCAATTATGCGCAAGGCTAAACTTTAAGATGAAGTATTTCACCCCAATGAACAGTTGTAGAAAGCTTTTTTGTTACAATGTAGGCAAGCCACATTTTTAATGAACAAGCCTGCTTCGGAATAAAAGTTAAAAAAGTTCTCTTTGTATTAAAAAATGAATCAAATGGGGGCGTGGCTTGTGCCCATGAGCGATGGCTGCATAGTCTGTTGGCTCAGTGCTCCCTCTGCTCATGTCGCACCCTCTAATCGTCCATCCAGACAAATGTAGTAACCCCTCCATCAGCCAAACAATGCAGCATCTCTGCAGTGCCACCGAAGGATGATCCCAGCTATTTGATTCACTGGTAGCTCTTCTTAAACCACTGGGGCCTTTGAAGACCCCATATTGGCCACAAGGCCAACACTTGTCTGCAACAACCAGAATCATACCTGCAGTGTGTATGCGACATATCAACTGCAGGAGTCAGCACTATCTTTGGTACACCATCACTTCACTGCTGGCTGTATAACACCTTCTGTACCAGATAAGTAGCGGGCACTCCCAATTGCTGCAACTGCCACTTGCCTACTTTGTTCCAGCACCTAAAACCCACTCTTCTTCCCCACTATCCAGACTGTGTGTCATAGAGCCGCTCACCTGGAGGCCGCCTCTTGAGACCAAATGGAGCTCCAGCTGCAACCAATGCAAACAGCCTACCTATTTTTGACTGCTCCCCTCCAGTGCCTCTCTACTTCCTGACTGTGTGCCACTATGTTGCACACCTGGAGGCTGCCTTTTTGAGACCCAGCTACTGTGGCATCGGCCTACATACTTGCACCCACCACGTGGCTGCCATTAGAGGCCTATGCAACTCCCAGCGGCCTAATCCTTACACCTCCAGTGTGACTCCTGCGATCCTACAAGTCCAAATGAGTGCTCTGACTACCACATTACCAACTCCCCTGGACCTCTGGTAATGGGCCTTTACCAATTTTCTTTGCAGCTTTTCTGGAGGGCACAACTCGTTGCCTGATCTCAAAATGGCGGCCATATAATAGCTCACAGTCTATTCTGTATTTTCTATGAGCTTACTTATCCGTACAAATTACTAACTTACTTATCCTGTGCTTATTCTGAGCTCTGCTTGGCTCTATTTGGCTGTGAAATCATAAACACAGAACCCTTCCAGGCCTCCCCTCTCTTGCCTACTTTTCATCTGCATATTTGTTAGTTGGCGAACAGGACCAACACCTGGAGCAAGGCCAATGAATAGGCCAGCTGACAGAAGTTGACAAACTTTTTAACTGTTTAACAAACGATCTTTCAGATAACCACACCAACAGGCAATTGGGCAACAGCCAGTAGGTCTGCAAGCCAGTACACAACAATGCAGTCAATAGGCAGCAGTAGGCAAAAATAGGCAACAACCACCAACCAACAGCCAGTAGGCAACAGTGACCAGGAGATGGTATCCCTAATCATCTCTAATCCTCTAGCAGACCTTTCTCATCAAGATGGATGACCATAAAGGAAAAGATTTAAAAGACCAGAAAGAGCACAAAGACAGCAAAGCTCCTCAGAAGTGACCCAAACCCGATTCCCCACTTCCTGAATCTCCAATTAAAACCAAATGGGGATATGACCACTAACATGGAAGTTATCATCAGATGTCTGGGTGCTCTCCATGATTTAGCCCAAGCTACTAAATCTGCACTGACAAAACATCCAAGCTCTCTGCGATGACGTGAGGGGTCTCTCCAGCAGACTCACGAGGCTGAGTATAGAATAAGTTCCATGGATGATGCCAAAACCTCAACTGTAAAATGTTTGGACCGCCTATATCGCTCAATGAAAACAATGAAGAGAGAACTCCAAGACTGTAACTGGGGAGGAAATCGACATAATTTTGGCTTACCTGAGAATGCTGAAGAAGACGCCAACTTCTACGTTGAATTCCTGGAATCTTATATCCCACTAACATTGGGCATCAAATTGGACAAAGACTTTGAAATCAAATGGGTGCACAGGATCCCTTCGGGCACTCCACCCAACTTCGCGCCTGCTCACAGTGATATTTGTTTTAGGGCATGGCAAGGTTTTGCATATTCTTCAAAGGCAAAGAAATTATCTTCTGCACTCCTGCCGACCTTTAAGCCTTTCGGGAAACACAGCCACTCAAACAGATATGTCCATTTGACCCACTCCCTCACCAGACATCTGGGTTGTTCTCTCTATGCTTTTGTCCGTGTGCATGTAATTGTGCTCTTGTATGCCTGTGTACACCTAACCGCGTGTGTCCTTCACCTCTACACTAACATACATTGTTGAGCCGCTATGAGTCTCTCACATTAAGGAAAATTGTCATGATCCTGATTGTTCTGCCATGACTAGTTTTTCTCTGTACCAAAACTCCAGTTTGGCTCATACTGTTGGTAATGGTCTAACAATATCATTCAGCACTAACCACATAACACCTTATGGGTGTTACATAATGTTCTGTTCTAATCCCATAACATCTTCTGGATGTTATGCTTCACTATGCTTTTTTGAGTGTTCTTATTCTTGTGCTTGCTTGTGTGCATGTTCACGTGCCGTGTGTTATAGCGCCTTTACACTGTTGTGCTTGCTTTAGTGCACATTTTCTCTCCCTTAACACTAAAGTACTAAAGTGCTTTGTCAAATGATTGACACTGCAAACAAGCTACTTACTCATGTATGATGCCCTGCCTACAGATTTCTCCTAGTCTATCCTGTTCGACACTTCATGGCTATGTTGTTGCATTTTGTGTGCAATTTGTGCGCTACAATAAGCTGTACATTCCACGCCAATTTGTTTTACCATTAGGATGGAGCTCTCCTGCCAATGTTTAGGCCCAGACTTCTCGTGGCCTTCCTCCCCTCTTTTCTAGATAGGGTGGGGAAATATGGTAGGTCCACATTTCAAGGGTGGGGTGGTTGGAGGGATAGGTTTTCGGGTTCTATTTGGTTTAAGTTTTCCTCTCTCTTACTCTTTCTTCTCCTCCTTCTTTCTCTCTCTCCCTTAACCCCAACCCAACCACCTAACCTATGAAGGTATTACTGATGTGCATGCTCCCCCAAGCAGGTCTGCAGGGCATCATCCATGGACCATGATCTCACTCCATCAATCCTGATACCAAGTCATTGTGACATATACCCCAGGCACACCCAGTCTAGATCTGCTCACTCATAGGCTTCTCCACCAGAACCTCAGGTCACATCACACATCCCTCTGTGGCCCCACGGAGCCCTCTGTACTCCAACATCAACTTTTCACTACCTTTTTAGCTTTTCCACTACCCAATGGCTGACATCAGAATCCTTTCTTTAAACACTAAGGGCCTCTCACACCCAGTAAAATGGAAAAAAATGGTTGATTTCTGCAATAAACTGAAAGAGGACATTCTTCTCCTACAAGAGACTCATATTGAGTTGGTCAAAGATGCCAGATTCTATTACCTCTGGGTCGTGGATATATTACTTTCCCCAGTCATAGAAAAAAAAAAAGCAGTGTCATTACCTTATTTGCAAAAAAATCTAGTATATCCATCCTTTCCCACTCACATGACCACCACGGACGATGGTTTATCACAAGGATTTTAAAGCAAAACAGAGAGATGGCTGTAGCAAATATCTACGCTCCTAACGATAACTCGCTCGCCTTTTGGCAGGACCTGGATAAGCACATTTCAGAAATTCCAGATAACATTGGCATTATTTTGAGGGGGGGGGCTACAACCGCCCAATGGACTGTGTTCTAGATAGAATCTCCACACACAATTTTTTTTGGCACCAGGTCTCACAAACAGATTAAACTATGCTGCAAGAACAACAATCTAATCGACACATGGAGACTGTTCAACCCGAGTGGTAGTGACTACACATTTTACTCCTCCCCACATCACACCTTCACAAGAATTGATTATATTCTAACAGATAAATCTCTAGTCCCCACAGCACAAAACCCCAAGATTGAACCCATACTAATTAGCGACCATGCATGCATATCACTCGAACCTTCACTCCAAGACATGCAACCACCCCCAAAAGTTTGGCACCTTAATGACACACTACTGGAGGATGACCTATCCAAATCCAAAATTAGTGAAACAATCCAAGAATTCCTACAAGAAAACAGAGCAGGTGACACCTCAGACTTAATTAGATGGGACACCCTGAAGGCCACTCTCAGGGGTTCCTTAATGAACCTAGCTGCCTCCAGAAACAAATCCATGACCAAATGTTTTGATTCTATCGAATCAGAGATCAAGTCCCTAAACAAATCCTCCAGACACTCCGCTGGTTCACAAGACATTCCTAAGCTGCATAAACTACTATAAATGAACACAACCAAATACTAAGTATTAAAACGAAGAAATGGGTGGAAATTGCCAACGCTGAAAAATCAACCACTAGAAACAAAGCCGGTAAGACTATCTAAAATACTCCAAAAACAAAAGTGCCACCTCGACCATTAAAAACAAATCAGGCCTCACATTAAACTTCCCTGCTGAGTTTCCGGAGGCTTTCCATAACTTATCATATGACCTCTACACTTCAAACAATGCGATCAACCCAAAATATTGCGTTTTGTACTTGAATACCTGCTCACTCCCATTAGCCTCAGCAGAGGACAGATCTCTGCTTAATGCTCCAATAACCTCTGATGAAATATACTCGGCCATGAAATACCTCACCCCAGGCAAGGCTCCAGGCCTGGATGGGTGCACAGTGACCTTCTACAAAACATTCCCCACCATTCTAGCAGAACCCCTTCTTGCCTTGCTTGTTCCAGTTGTACGCTTCTACCGGCCACGTCTCAGTCTCGACCTCAGCGGCCACAATAGTTGTTATCCTGAAAGAAGGGAAGGATGAACTGGACATCAAAATCTTCAGGACAATATCGCTAATTAATATCGACTGTAAAATATACGGCAACATTTTGGCACAAAGACTAGAGAAAGTGTTACAAAAACTCATTACTCCAACCCAAACTAGATTTCTGCAAGGCAGACTAGCCGCTGACATCATCCGTGTCTGTTGCCACATCTTCGAAAAAGCTTGGTCATCGTCCTCCCCCACCATGACGATGGCTCTCGACATGCAAAAAGCCTTTGATAAGGTCTCTTGGACCTTCATACATGAGGCACTCCGCAAATTCCAACCAGGGAAGAACTTCACCAGCATGGTGATGGCCCTCTATGCTGCTCCAGTGGCAAAAGTCAGGATAAACGGCTGACTATCCAACTCAATTCCTCTAGCCCAAGGCACCAGAGAAGGATGCCCCCTCTCTCCCCTCCTATTCCTATAAGTTATCGAACCCCTATTTTGTTCCCTAAAATTGAATCACAACATCAAAGGTATTCAGTTCCAATCGGGTCGGCAACTAGTTGCAGCCAACGCTGACGACATTCTGATCTTCACTGAAGATGCAGACAAAGCCATCCCATACATCATGACAGAAGTGAATAACTACTCTAGGGTATCTGGCTACCCTCTTAACCACTCCAGAATGGAAAACTTCCCCATGAATATCTACTGCACCCCTACAATTCTTGGTGACTCTGGCCTGAAATGTCAATCTGAGGCGCTCAAATACTATGGCATCTGGTTTAGCAAAGACCTACATGCATCCATCTTGATCAATAAGAGCAAAACACTTTCCAAAATTAATGATCTTTTATCCCCCTGGTCTCCCAAATGCTTAACTTGGTGGAGCAGGGCGGACACTTCAAAAATGATGATAGCATCACTAGTCAACTTCCTCACAAGTATTCTCCCCATAAATCTATCTAACCACATCTTTAGCACAGTAGACAAGGCTATTTCGAACATCATATGGTAGGGGACGAGGGCTAGGATCTTCGGTCTCATGAAAAACAAGTACATGTACTTGAAACAATGTTTACATATGAATTTTACACAATACACATTCATAAATATACAAAATTCTAATTTAACATCTACGGGTGCTTGCTTGCGACATCTACGTGTTCACACTCTTCTTGCCCACCCAATGCATTTCGGGACCTGTGTAATGTGTAAAATTCATATGTAAACCAATATGAATTCAATGTGATTTGCTAATGTAATATTGATAAAATGAAAAAATTCTGAGAACATTTTAAGTGAAGTGACAACTTTTTTTTGTGAATTGTGCACGTTGTTCCAAGTACATGTACTTGTTTTTCATGAGATTTGTTGTCTTAGAAGCATAAGGGACAGTATGCTTCCATTGTAGCACACTAAGGTTGATTGGATTAATTTGCTATTTTTTATAAATATAATAGAAAAATTGGAGTGCACTACACCACCCCCACATAGTTCTAGGATCTTCGGTCCCATCCTACAACTGAACAAAACCGGAGGTGGCCTAAACATGCCTGACGTCCATAGATACCAACAGGCTTTCCTAGCTGCTCAGGGTAAATGTTGACTTAACAAGAGCACAGACACTCCCCCCTCCTTGGCTGCAAATTGAATCACAGCTATTCTCCCCTATCCCACTAAAATCTACCCTAACTATTTTCGGTCTCATAAAACTACCTGTGGCACACTCTTACCCCATAATAGCAGACATGGTAGCAGCCCTTCTCCGCTTTGACAAAACACTCTCCAACCATCTTGCCAAATATACTATAGCTTCTTAATGGCATAATCATAAACTCAAACTAGAAGGCAGAACCCTGTTCTGGAAACAATAGGTTGAAAGAGGCGTTAACTGCAGTGGAGACTGAGGTTCAAACCTAAATCCCATCCCCTTTGCAGAACTGTTTGCAGAACTGAGTTCACAATAGGACCTGCCCCCAATCAAATTTTATACCTTCTTAAAACTTAAAAGATCAATGTGGAGATTCTCGAAAATGTACAAACCAGATCTCCCCAACCTTCAAAGGAAACTCAAAAGAATAGGTCATGCTGCATCTCACATGTATAAACTTTTAGAACCTCCAAGACTACACCTCATTAAAAACCTGAAAAAGAAATGGTCACCACATATTCCAAAAAACCTGACCTCACACTTCTCAGACTCTACCTGGCACAGAATCTGGCACTCTAATTTTCTAGCAAAAAATACACCGGCAATCGCACAATCCAGATTTTTGTTGATTCACAAATCCTACTAGACTCCATCTAGGCTACACAAACTGGGGATCCTTCAAACAGACAAATGCTGGTGCTGTGAGGAATTCACCGGGTTGATAGAACACATGTTCTTCACATGCAAATTGGTCAATCTGCTATGGTCCAAGATGCATCAAACCATTCAAGACATCTTTAAAATGCATTTCTCCCCAACCCTACTGACTTCAACAAGGCCTAGCGGCACATTGCCCTAACATCAACCTATCCTCACAAGATTTGCTTCTACTCGACCACATGCTAGCTCTAGGTACTAAAGCAATTCAACTAGAATGGACATCCACCACAGAAGTCCCCATCAAGAGATGGTGGAACATTCTATGTGCCACCAGAAGTGCTGGCAACATCATGTATAAAAAAGTACACAACACTTCATGCTATCGTGGCCAATGGGGCACCCTCGATCTTTATCTCCAAAAAGTGGACACTCCATAGATCTCGAATATCAGGGCTATTACCACAACCACACATCTTACACCTTGCAGACCTACCTCCACCTAACCTTACCTGCCTCCACTACACACCAGGTGACCGACCTCTCCTTCTCCTTCCCCTCTTGCCCTCACCCCATCCTTTCTTTCTCTCTCTCTCTTCTATCTCACTCTCTCTTATCTTTTTTGCACACTCTGGTATTTCATTCTCCCACCGATTAGAGTGCCTTTGGCTTATTCTCCTCTACCACTCGTTTTTTCTCCATGGCCGACCCATACTTGATCCTATTTTATCTCTACCTCTGGTAACCCCGAAGTCACCCCTCCTACTCGTGTTACCTCCACCCCAGATACCGCATTTTGGACCAGATGTATGATCATTTTTTTGCGGTCGCAAACAAGAAATCAGTCCATTTGCGACCGCAAAAAAAGGGAGTGTTATGTACAAATGCTATTTTGTGAGTCAGTGACTCGCAAAATAGTGTTTGTGAGTCGTTATTAGGAAGGGCCGTGCTGAGGGCGTCCCATCCTAATAGCGAGTCAAAATGGTATTTACCATTGTTTTGCAACCGCAAATGCAGTCGCAAAACACTCACAGTTTACCACCTACTTCAAGTAGGTGGTAAGCCACTCGTAAACGGGAAGTAGTCTCCAGGGGACCCCTTCCCCTTTATGAATGGGTGTGAAAATAGGGATCACTGCCTGCCCTTAAAAAAATGAAAAGTAAAATGTTCTTTTTATTTTTTTAAACACCTCCCGTTTTTCTTGAGGAAAACGAGCTGCATTTGGAAAAAAAGATGCTTTTTTGAAAAATCAAACATAGACATGGGGGTCTGCTGCCCCCAGCAGTCCACTATCTCTGTGTTTGCAGGCCATTCCCAATGGGTCGCAAATTGTGACCTGCCTCATGATTATTAATGAGGCAGGTCCTTTGCGACCCATTTGTAAATTGCGAGTCGCAAAACGTTTCAATTTGCGACTCGCAAAATGGAATGGTCGTTCATCTGGCCCTTTGTATATTATAACACTGTTTTCCAATGAAATTGTATGCTGCTCTCTACTTTACCCTGTAGTGTGCAAATATCATCCACTATGTATCAGCTTTTTGTTTTTAGATTTTTCTTTTACATGTTTTTGAAAAATAAAAAAAGGTTGAACAAAAAAAATTAATCAAATTCTGCAAGTAAACTTTTATTAAATGTTTTGTAAATAAAATTGCAGAAAAAGCTTTACTTTGTACAGTCTGTGAGTGAACTGGTTTAAAATAAGTTTGTTTGGAAGCCCTTCTCTAGAGATCAAAATATACATCCCACAATGGATGCCTCCTCAAGAACAATGTAACAGCGTCTTGGAGCAGGTAGGCTGAAGATGGGGATTCCAGCAACTGAAACTATGAATTCCCAGAAATACCCTAATCTTTCCGTCAGTACTCCCAGCAGAGGAAAAACCAGCACTGGCACGACCAGAAGACTGTGAGTGGCGCTTTGTGCTTTTAGGAGCTATACATACCTAAAACTGACATACCTCTCGGTCTACTCATTGGATTTTTATCGTTCTGGTATCATTTTATTTATTAAAATGTTCTCTATTTTTCTGAATTTATTTTGAATTTTTCATGTGCTGTGTCTTCACTTTATTAAAATGTGTCTGCTGCATAAAAACTTTACACATTGCCACTAAGTTAAGCCTGACAGCTTTTGTACCAAGCTACCCGAGGGTTAAGCACAGGTTAATTTAGTGACTTTTTTGGTTCACTTTGGCAAGTATTGTTGTTGTTGCTTGAGAAGTGTTTCTTCTCTCTCAACCAATTACCCAAGTTAACACCAAACTGTAAAAAATGATAAGTATGGAATAGGAGTTAAAGAGATATATAGAAATCAAGCTATGGGATTCAGTTGACTGGGTCCTAGGTAGGCCTGAATAGAATGTTTCATTAAAATGTATGTCCTTCTTTTTTTAGTTCGTCTTGGGAGTCCCTGGATTGGGTTGCCAGTCAAGGCTGTGTAATTAGAATTTGATGCTGTCTCCATTTCTTCATGAGGTGGCAGTACCACGAGTATGGGCTTTACAGGACTCCTCCAACGTACAGCAATCCTCCCATGTCCAATGACCCTAAATGAGCACTTAAACAACGAGGGAGATCTGTGAGATTAATTTTTAACTAGACATTAATGAATGTAACAGAAAACTTCCAGTCCTAGGACCTGCTCCATGTCCAGACTTCCTCTCTATCTTTACACTGCATGTGTATCTCCTTGTACTCCGACACTGACAAGGTGATATGGTACTTTTAAAACTTGGTAACACATAAATCCGATAACAAATGTATGAGTTATGAAAAGCAGATGCAATCATAAGGGAAGACGGATGCATGTGTCCAGTTCGCTGGACGTCCATAGGTCACTTTTAACGAGCACACCCATACCCAGGGCCACTGAAATTAAGTGGCAGGGGAGGACCAAATTATGCTGCAGGGTCGACTAAATTATATGGCAAGAAAAGGCAAATTATGCAGCCTAACAAGGCACATCTTGTGACAGTATTACTTCGTCATGTTGTCATTATTATACATGTTAACTATGTCTGGGCAAAGGATTCACCTCAATTGTGTTAGTTTAACATCCAAATACAGTAATAACTACTGAAAGATGACCATCCAATGCTGCATGGGGCCTTCCAGTAACTGGCACCACGAGTCAAGATTTTAGTAACTTTTGATCCGCTTGAATTAGAAACAATGTTTTGTTAAAATCTATAGATTATGCAATAGATGATGGATTAGGTGGCAAAGGCAGCACAATCACATGATTCCAGTGGCCCTGCCCCTACCACAGTAATAGAGGATTGTGAGCAAGATTACTTGTTGGTTTATTTGATGTACAGTGCTTCTGTAGAATGTAGAAAAGTGTAGGCTTTTACATTTTAGTATGTTTTTTTTTTGAACCAGCAATAAAGCTGCAAACACTAAATAATGTCAGACATTAAGCTGACAAGGGAGGACATTTCAGCTATTTACAAATAAACTCCACCTACTTACTTTCAGTTTGAGGCGAAGAACCATACAAGTTGTCAAGACACTTTGTAGGAAAGTAGGATCTGATTTCATGGTTACCCCCACTTTTTGCTGGTGGCATGCTGTTTTCTGACTAGTCTGACAACGGTAAGTACTTTGGTACCTCAACAATTGACTACTGGTGTACCCTTGTAAGTCCCTAGTATATGTTACTAAGGTACCCAGGGCATAGGTACACCAGGGGTTTCCCATGGGCAGCAGCATGTATTATGCCACCCATGAGAGACCATCAAAACTGTGACTACAGGCCGGCCATTGCAGCCTGTGTGAGTGGGTGCTTGCACCCCTCATCACAGATATAAGTTTCCTTATATCTGAGGTCACTACATTTAAAACCTAGAAGTCACCCCTATGGCAGGCTCTTCAGTCCTGAGGGCAGGGTGCTTGGTTACAAGTGGGAGGGTGCCCCTGCATGAGCAGTGCACCCCTACAAACCCCAGAGTTGATTCTCGAGTCTTTGTAAGTGCGGTCAGCCATTTAATACATGCAGTGGACATCAAGTCAGTTACGGGATGCTCAACTATACATTGGCTGCACCGAAACCGGTCATGTTTGATATCAAACATGCTGTATTCCTACCCCAACACCGATTACAGTGTTGGATTTAGGATCCCATGTACTGGGGGGCTCCCCAAGGGTGCCACCCTGTATTCCTGGTACCAGCATTTCAGGGTCTAACAGCAAGCTAGTGCTGCTGCCGACAACAGACAGAGTTTCTGCCATCCTGCTGCTGAGCTGATCTCGAGCAGGGGAAGGAAGAACAATAGGTTTCCTGCCACAGGGAGGTGTGGCCACCTCCCAGACAGGATTTAGTGTATTAGGCTGGGTAGGGGCCCTTGCCAGCACCACCAGACAACTTTAAAGGGCACATTTGGTGCCCTCTTGCGTACTCCAGTTTGAGCCAGTTCAGGGAGCCCTTAGCTCCCGCTCTGGCACGTAACTGGATTAAGGACATGGGAGTACCCTCCCCTTTGTCCAGCCCCTCCTCTTGGAGGGATCCTTGAATCATCCCAACCATTTCCCTAGGGTACTTAAGGGCTTACCTGTGGGTTGCTGTTCAGATTCGTCATGGGACAAGATTCAAATTCGAAACCACTTCAACTTCAAACTTCTGGGCACCTTGGACTTCACTGGACTTCACCTGGAACCGAGACAGCACCAAATAAGACTCCTGCTGCTCCTGGTTTCGCTATTTTGCAAGTCTTCCTCATCGTCTGTGCCTGTGCTTCATCCAGGTTCCTCTCCAGGCCTGTGGGCATCAAAGACACCTGAAGAGTCTCTCTTGGAGTGAACAAGTCACTCCCCTGCATCTGCAGGCACCACAATAAAGTTGACCGGTCTGCTGCTCTGGACGTCCCACGCAGTCCGAAAGGCTCAGCAACACAGGTGGTGGTTCTGTAACTCAATCAAGACCTGGCCTGTCCTCTCAGCATGTTTGAGGCCAGTATCCCTCGTCGGAACAGCTGAAACAGAACCCCTGTGCACAGCATCGACTTCCCATTGCCAAGGCTTGTTGGCTCTGTCCTCCAGAGATCTTCGGGCTACAAGAAGCTCCAGCCTCTAGCATCTCCTCCTACCAATATCTTTGTCCTGACCGCATCCTCTGCACCGTGGGCCTGCATCTTTGATGAATTACTCAAGGTCCTCTTGCGACTACTGTGCCTTCGGCCTGTGGGTCATCTTGAGGGTCTTCTTTGGCTTCAGTGGGCCCCCCTGCTTGCTCGGGCCTGCTCTGACTCTCCTGCACTTGGTGAGTCCCGTGGATCTTGCTGGTCCCAACATTGCACCTTTTTTGTTTACCACATCTGTTGCTGCTGCAAAGGCTTGTTGGTGCTCCCGCCAAACACCGACCCCCTGGTGCTTGACTCCCGATGTGGGACAGCTCATGAATGGCTCCTGATCTTCCACAGCATCACCTGGTCCTCACAGCTGCAGCGACAAGGTCACCCTCAACCCTCCTGCATCTTCTGACATCAGTGGTCATTGGTCTTCCGTGCCTCCTGGTCTCTTCCAAGTGGCATAGACTCTGTCCTCTCTGCTTGCAGGTACTTCTCTTCAAGAATCCATCCTTGGATTCCACCAGACTCTTCCACCTTCTATGCCAGTGGCATCTTTCCTGAAGTCCTCCATTGTGGTCTAAGGCAGTTTCTGACGTCACTTCGCACCTATGTACCCAGCTTCCCTGGTGTAGGTATCCTGGTTCCTGGGGTATCCATGGGTGGGGTGACTCTCCAACCTTTGGTCTTCTACGGGGTTTCTTCAGGGTCTACTGCGAAGGGTCCTTCTTCTTGAAAACTGCAAGCGAGATTTTCCCATTGACTTGCATTGAGTACGTGGCTGTGTTTCCACGCTGCACACAGCCTACGTGGGGTTGCTGGGTAGTTACCTCAGGGGGTTCCTTGGGGCCCCAGCTCTTCTTAGTCTTCTGGTCCAAGTCCCGACTATGGTCGCAGTTTGCATTCCACTTCTTTAGTATATGGTTTGGTGTCCCCCTGGAGACCACTGTGTATTTGTGCATACTTACCTGTTTACATTTGAAGTAATGTGTGTATTGTGTTGATATCTTCGGGTAGGAGATATACCAATATGTTAGTGAGTGTAAATAATAAATATATTTATTTTTATAACTACACTGTCTGGTTCTTTTTCGTTTAACCAACACTATATTATTAGTTCTGGCTAACACTCCTTCTGGACTAAGCCTGAAGGCTGCTCTCCACAGCTACCTTTTAAAAAGCTTTCTATGATTGTCTAAGCCCACTAAAATCACCATAAGGGTTGTCTGGTTTAGTGCAAGGTGCTTCACTCAAATAAGTGTGCACCATATACTAAGCCAGCCTCATACACACATATTGTAGTGTTAAATATTAAAGGCCACCATGTTCTTTTTACGCAACTTATTGTTGCTTTTAGCATATGTCTTTTCCTCAGAATATGAAAAAAGGAACTCTATTTGGAGCCAACATCTCTGAAGCCAAAATTCACGTATCCACTTGCGGTTTCTGGAAATGTATTTGTTCTGATCGCTCCAAACCATACACAGTTCAGCATCCTGACTAGTAACAAGAGAAAGGACACTATTCCCTCACTATGATTTACCCAGATTTTCTGCAGAGATATGGGGGTGAAATCTATTATACTGGCCCATATCCCAACACTGAAAGAAGCATGGGTTTCCCCCTTGCAGTTCTGCTGGGAGTGGGCATGGGTCAGGCGGTGCTCCTGCTTTCAGCTCCAGTCCTGCTCACTGCAATGGATTTACCGGGTGCGCTTTGGAACCGGGAAAAGTGAGCCTCAATGTTTTCAATCCCGGGTTTCCTGAATTCTATAATTCTGTACCAAAAGCACCTAGCTACTTGCAACTGAGAGTTCTAGAATTCCACCCGGAGACACCACTCCGGCTGGATGACCGTTAATTAGTGCTGATTGCACATTTGTCCTATTCTGGTTTAGGTAAGTTCCCTGCCATTCCCAGCCACATTTTGCACATATCTGCATATGCTTTTAGACATTATAAGCTTAGGGATAATATTTTTGATACCCTCCTTGCCACTTTCTCAAATCTTCTATAGAATTATTGCTTTCTATGAAGTATTTTCAGAAAATGCACGATTACGACTTTTGGTGGTGCTAGGGCGGGCGGCTCATCACCGCCGCACCACCAAGAGTCACTGCCGCCCGCTCACCAAAATACAAGATTTTTGTAGTCTGGCGGGCAGGCAGCGTGACGGTCCTGTGGCGGTGCTGTTTAAAAGACTCATTGTGAGCCTGAAACAGCACCGCCACTGGACCACCAGTGCATGTTCCTGCACAGGAATAAAAGCACCATGTTGTGCGTTTCTTCCTGAGCAGGAACTGAGGGTGCAGAAGTACTGGGGGGCACAACATGTGCTCCCCCTGCATGCACCTCCATGCACAGGAGCATGAGAGGGCCCCCTCTCTTTCCTCACCACCAGCCTTTTCATGGCGGGAGAACCTCCATGACAGTGCTGGCGGTGAGGAAAGTCGTAATATGCTTGGCGGTTCCTCAGGGCACCACGAAGTATATTGCGGCTCTCAGACCACCAAGAGACCGCCATGGGATGGCAGTTGCCTGACGGCTGTGGCGATGCAATGGCGGTCCGACTGCCAAAGTCCTACTAGAGCAGTCGTACCGCTGGTGCGGCCGTGACTGGACCGACACCACCGCGGACCCCATGAGTCTGGCGGTCCTTAGACCTCCAGACTTGTAATTAGGTCCTTAGTATTCTGATTACACAACAACATCTAGCTTCCCACAATTATCTAAGACGTAGCTTTCTGTTACAAAGCTGTTGCAAGATCGCACTAATTAGCTGATAGAAAGTGGTTTACAAAAAGGTATTACTGTAGAAGCTAACAAGATGGCTCCTGTTATTAGTAAGGTTAATTAGCTCAGGCCAATACTAAAGAGTTATCTATTTTGTTATAAGATAGAAATGGGAGGGTGATAGGATGGGGAAAAAAAGACACTAAGCATGTTTTTTTGACCCCCCATAAGGTTGCTGCGATCACAGGCGTGACCTCACCCCACAACCAACAGACTGCCCACTATGTTTAAATCCACACTATTTACTTCAGTCTACAAGCCGGAGCACTTTCATCAGAAATGGAAATAAGAGCAGTGCTGCCTTTCTTTAGGCCTGGAAAACTGCTGGCACAATTAACGCAATTCTCAGATTATTTACAATTAGGCATAATACAATTTTCCTTACTTTTTGCACGCAAGAGACTTGTTCTCGCAGAAAATGTCTCCTGTTAGTATCGTGCAAGAGTTTTTTACTGAACGTGTTGGCTTCCGTGACTAATGTCTTGTGAGATACTGGCAAACCACAGTTCACACTTAAAGTGTAATTTCACAAATGTTTTAAGATTTTAGTTAAATTTTGCAGGGAAAAATACACAATTGCACCCGACCCTTAGCCGTCTTGTGGTGGCAGTGAACTCATTTCTTGAATCTCAGAAACAAACTTCAAAATTGTGGGTTTATTTCTGATAAACAAACAAAACTTTAGACCTGATATGAGGACTTTTACCTCTGTGTGTGGAAGCAATTATTGATTTTCCCTGCCTGGGTCCATCTTGCCTCAAATGACTGACCTTGGCGTGGAGAGCCTCCGTCAGGAGGCATGCTTTAATATGACGGGCATCCTAACATATCAGTGATGGCCGCCCTGGGGTAGAGGGATTGCTGTTGATGAAGAACAGCTCGCAGAGCTTGTGGAGACTCCATCAGTGGTCAATAAATAATGGTCCTACCTGTAAAAGAGGTGGGAGGGGGCTACACGATTGGCAGCCACTCTGATTTACAGTCTAGCTCCCACTCCCTCTGTTTTTTGGATTTAGGGGAAAAAACTGAGAAGGATGTACTGGTTGAATTTTCTCTTCAGTTCTACAATTGTGGTGGAGTAAATTCAACGAGTGGATTAATAGGCTCTAAATACGTTATGAAGGAATGCTAGAAACGAATAGTCCTTAATTCTACTACAACAGATTGATTGTCTGATAAGCTGGATATATACATGTTTTCTGCAGTAGATGCACTCCCACGGGGATTGGATCAGACACAGCTAATACATTTTAATACGTGGGCTTTGCATTTTTGCACTCCTCTGTCACATAAATCTCATTGTGCTAGCATATATCTTCATTGCAGAAGGTAACACCTGAGGCTAAGCATAGATGCATTATAATTCTCTATACACAGCAACCCTACGTATCAAGGGAATACAAACTGAGAGCAGGTGTCTCACGAGCTTCAGACGGACAGTGTTTCTCCCTCCTCATGCAGCAAACAAGCTCAGATGCTCTAGTACCGTTTTTCCAGATGACAATGTATGCTGCTATTGAGTTAATATAAAACATTAGACGCAGTATTCACGGCTGCCATTTAACGTTTCTGAACATTGTTTTAAAAAAACATATGAGATATGCATTTGCTACTCGATTTCATAAAGTATATTTTTCAGAGTTCTACTGCCATGTTTGGGTGCGTACAATAATTGATGGTGCCTTTCTATGCTAAATATTAGCATATATAGTATAGCTGTATATATGTAAATGACATAGTTCAAAATTAGCTACAAAGCAATTAAGCACTTTACAAGAGTCGTGAGTAATGCAGGTGGGTATAGACATATGTGGGTTTTGACAAGAGGCTTAAATGGAAAGGGGATCCCCGGCTCAAGGAGGGGAGGGGGTATATGGGTGAGGATAGGAGGGACCACAGGTGACAAGAGAGGTGGGGTTGAGAGAGAGAGGGAGCGTTTTTCAGTGTGCAGCAATGTGGAGCATATGTATGCTGATATGCTAAGCATACAATGCTATTTATTACCAGTGGTGGCTCCTCTGCTAAGGCAGAACTGGTCAGCTGGGAAGTTGCAGGAAGAGAGGCCTCTAGAAACCTGTTGTGGCCATGTAGCACAAACAGGAAGTCAGCCAACTGACCCTTGGAGTCACTTCTGGAGTCCTGGGTTCAAGGCAAGCAGGTCTAGTCATTCTTCACATTCTTCAGACAGCAAGGCAGTCCTGCTGATTCCTCACATATCCAGGATTGTTCTGAGGAGAGGTTTGTGGGGGCAACTTTTATGCCCAATGCCAGCCTATGGGTGGAGGACAAACCTTTGTTCACTCTCTAACCAGTTCCGGTCAGTTCCTATACTCCCACTGGGGTTGGTGTCAGTCTGACTAGAGCAACAAAGCGTGACCTTCATCTGCCAGTGATAAAGTAGCTGTCCTTTGAAACTCAGGAAGGGGCTGAGCACAGTCCCCAGGCCATCCTGTCACTGGAGTAGTCCTCCTCCACACACCCAGAGCCCTTTGTCCACTGTGTGGGAGCAATACGAATCTCACCACAGGGGAGTCATCAGGGGTCAGGTCACAGCTGGACACTGGTAGGAAAGCCTTTTGGTTTTAGGCACGAAAATGACAACTTTCTAAGTACGGCAAAACCTGTCCTGGGTTGCTTGTATTCGGTTCAAGGAGGTCCTGGCTTGGCAGTTCAGGCTGATGAAAGTGGCATGGTGTGCAAAATAATGATGGATTGGGATACGGCCTGAGTAATTACCAGTGGCTGAGATTAATTCAAGCTTTCCATCCGTTACGTTTTTGTTTGCTTTAACTTTCTATAAGTGTCATTTCCAAAATAGTAATATAAAATCTGACTTGACGATTATGATTGATTTTAAATCACTGGTAAAATATTTCTTTTAACCATTTTTTGAGCTATTCCCAAACTGGATTTAGCACTTATTAAATATAATCGTATAAACCAGTGCTAACTTATGGGAGAAGCAGCCTTTGTTTCAGTGAATATGACTTTGGAGATTTATCACTGCCAGGGCATGTAAAACATCAAATATACATGCCCTACTTTTCAATACTATCTATCCTCCCCTATGGCCACTAAGGGCCTACCTTAGGGGTGACTTATAATTGTTAAAAAGGAAAGTTGAGGCCTGGTTTAAGGCCCATTCTTCAAGGTTGAAATGGCAGTTTAACTACCGCTATTTTAGTGGGTGGCCCAATGCATTCTGCAGCCCACTGGTAGCTTTTAATTTACAGGCCATGGGTTTGTGGCACCATTTACTGGGGACTTATAAGTAAATTAAATGTGCCAATTAGGGCTATGCCAACTCTAACATGTTTAGAGAGGAGAATACAAGAGCTTTACCACTGGTTAGCAGGAGTAATGAAAATATGCAGCGGTCAAATGTGCAGACCGCTATGGCTAGCAAAAACAGGTTCAGTAAAAGAAGGTAAAAAATCTGCTAGAATACCATGCTTAAAAGATTGTCATTTCCAACAGGCAGGAAGCACTATTAAGTTCTGTTCATACTCACAGATACCAACAGTAGTCACCCATTATCTTGTTTGGCAGCTGCCCAGTGTGGTGCCCGCTTGCCCTCATGCCTATATGCCTCCAGCCCTCCCACTGTTCCAAACTCGGGTAGAAGCACAACTCTGTATTGTGATCCCCGAACACTGCCACTAAATATGGGCTTGCTATAGCGCTATGGAGGTTTCACTGACAAACTCTGGGCAAACTCTACAATTGGGAGACAGACCATTTAAGAACAAGACTCGGCTCCCAGTCCTATAGCCTCCCATTCGAGCCTGTAGTCCACCCATAGCCTCCCACTAATTATTTGTGTGGTAATTTTGGGTTATCTTTTCCCACTCACTTTTGTATTTTGACTTGCATTGTGGGTGTATTTGGTTTGGTTTCCTCTTGGCCTGTTACTTTGTTGTTTCACTATCATTCCCGCTCTACCCGTTCCCACCATTTTTCGTCCAATCCCCCATCTGCCACACAGCCCCTCCCATCCCCAGGACTATTCATTAAAGCTGAAGTGTGGCACCTCCGCCGAAGGTGCGCCAAAGGCAAGCCTGCCTGCTCCCGTCCGTGCCTGGACTGCGCCCAGAGTGAGGACCCTTGACCCCCACCACCCACCGATACACCACCAAGGAGCTCTTGGACCTGAACCCTGGACATCGAAACATCAGCTGCTTCACATACTAGCCACAATCTAGCAAAGGACCCTTCACCTGCCTACACTTCTGCTTCTCCTGAAACACAGCCCGCAATGATTCCTATGACAGTTCCACTCAGAAGACCATGAACAGCCCGGAACTGCTCCAGTGCATCCTGATCAATGTCCGATCCCTCCACAAACACACCTTGGAAATCTGAGAGACCATCATCACCTTCTCCCTGTACATTGCCTTCATCACCAAAATGTGGCTCAACCCCTCCTCAAACCCCAACATCATCACTGCCACTTCCGATGGCTACAAAATGATACACCAAGACTTCACCGACAAACACGGTGAGACCATTGCCATCTTCTTCTAGGAATCCATCCAATGCTCCGTCACCACCGATGACCCAACACGTCTTATAAACACCTCAACTTCCAACTACAAACCAACGCCAAGACCACAGTGAGAGGCACCCTTGCCTACAGACCCCAGGGATCCCACCACCCTTCTGTGATGCCATCTCCAACCTCATCGCCCCCCATGCCATCAATTCCCTCCACTATGTCCTATTCAGCGACCTCAATTTCCACATTGACGCTCCACACAATGCAATCTCTACCACCCCCCTGGACAACCTCAGCAACATCAGCCTCACCCAACTGGTCACCGATCTCACGCATAAAGCCGGACATGCACTCAATGCCATCTTCATCTCTAGTGACAGAATCAAATTCACCGAAGTCACAGAATTCACCTAGACCGACCACACCATCATTCACTTCACCATCTCCGATGCCCTGCCCCCCACCAAGCACCATAGCACCCCCTACTGCAGCTGAGGCAAGGTAACTGAGACCCTATGGACACAAGCCCTCTGTGGCACTCATCCCGAAACTTCAGCGGACCTTGACCAGGCCGTCCAGAACTTCTCCCCCTGGTTCAACAAATGCACAGATAGAGTTGTCCCACTCAAACCAGCAAAAACCAACAAAATCTCAAAACTAGCGAGCTGGTACTCCCTGGAGCTCAGAACCACCAAGCACAACTGCTACGAACTTGAGAAGCACTGGTAAACCACCAAGCAGCCCTCAGCATCAACCACCTCAGAAAGGAAGCCAAGAGAGCAGCCATCATCAACCACATCGCCACTGCAGCCAACCACGTGAAGGAACTCTTCGAAATCATCACAGAACATCCTACCCGACAGCCACAGAGAACATCCACCCCTCCCAATTACTCTGCAACTCTCTGTCAGATTACTTCCACAGCAAGATTGTCACCATCTACAACAACTTCGACACCCAACCCCCCATTCTTAGCCTCAACAACCTTGACCAACCAGCGAACACCAGGCGAACGATAACCACCTGGCCTGGTCTCTGCTCACCGCCCAGACCACCACAACCATCATGTCATCCATCCATTCTGGGGCACCAAAAGACCCCTGCCCCCACTATCTCTTCAACATCAGAGCCAACCCAATCAGCGCGGAACTCAACAACATCCTCAACACCTCCATCTCCAAAGCAACCTTCCTTGACCTATGAAAATACCCAGCAGTCAAACCGCACCTAAAGAAGCCCTCTGCTGACCCCAACAACATCAAAAACTACTGTGCCTCCCATACCCAACCAAAGAACTCGCGAAAGCCATCAACCAACAGCTCACTGAATACCTGGATCAAAACCATCTACTTAATGCTCCCAATCAGGACTCCATACCAAGCACAGCACTGAGACCTCTCTCATCGCTGCCACAGATTAAATCAGAACTCTCCTAGATCATGGAGAAATGTTGGCCCTGATCCTTTTCGACCTCTCTGCTGCGTTCCACACTGTCTCCCACAACACCCTCATTGACAGACTGCACAACATTGGCATACAGCAAAACACCCTCAAGTGGATTGCTTCCTTCCTTACAGGACACACCTGGAGCATTTTAATGCCCCCTTTCACCTCTGCACCCAAGAACTTCATTTACGACGTACCCCAAGGATCATCCCTCGGCCCCACACTGTTCAATATCTACATGTCCCCCTCACATATGTCATCAGATCCCATAGACTCAATGTTCTCTTCTACACTGACAACACTCAACTAATCCTCTCACTCTCTGAGGACCCCCCCAACACCAAAGCCAATATCTGCAACACCATTACCAATGTGGCAAAATGGATGAGAGACAGCTGCCTCAAACTCAACTCTGACAAAACAGAGGTATTGATCTTCGGAAGAAACACCAGAACTCGGACCAACACCCACACGAACAGACCTCAGCATCACCTTAGATAACAAACTTACCATGAAATGACAAGTCAACATAGTTGACTCCTTCTGCTTCCACACCCTACGAATGCTCTGCAGTCTCTTCACATGGATCCCTGTCGACACCAGAAAGACCATCACGCAAGCCCTCATTACCAGCCGCCTCAACTATGGCAACGCTCTCAATGCCAGAATCCTCCATCCAGCTCCTCAAAAGACTTCAGAACATACAGAGCACTGCAGCCTGACTCATCCTGGACATCTCCAAATGGAATCACATAACCCCTCACCTCAGAAACCTCCACTGGCTCCCCATCCAGAAGAGATTCCAGTTTAAGTTCCTCACACATGCAACAAAGCTCTCCACGATCAAGAACCCTCATATATCAACCATCAACTGAACTTCCACCTGCCTGCTAGACACCTGCCTCCCCCACCCTCACACACACCCCTTGCATTTGTTGCAGCTGCACCGGAGGCGGCTCCTTCTCATTCATTACGGCCAGGGCCTGGAACGACCCACCCATCCACCTCTGAACAGCACCCTCCCTGGTGGACTTCAGAAAGAAACATAAGACCTGGCTTTTGAACAAAGATATTGCACCTTCAGTGCCCATAGACCCTTACGGGTGACAGTGCTGCGCTATACAAATACTGTTTGATTGATTGATGAGCAGTGGTGCCAGCAGTGAGCAAAACAACCAGTAATGCCAAATATTAATTGTGCTCAAGCTAATAAGTCATAAAAGGGTTTTATTTGCCTTATCAGTCTCAGTAACACATTCTATTCTGATGTTAACAGTGCACAACATCTGCAACAATCACTATCTACCTGCAGTGAAGCAATGTAGGGTGGAGGTCCCTGTCACTCGTAAGGCTTACTTGGGCTGTCAGTGGTGAATAAGGGTATTCACCTTGGTGGGTATAGGTGCAAAGCAGATATATATATATATATATATTCCTTTTTTTTTTATATTCTCAACAACGATAACAAGGTCATGACTCAGTGTCTACATTTTGATAAATAGCACATGGTCTATGTTATGATCATCTGTTCTTTCCCGACAAGTTCAATAGCCATCTACATCATATTTTAATTTCAGTCCCCTCTAGTAGTGTCCATAATTTCTGGATATTACATTAAGTATGCTGTCAGTGGATCCCAAAAGTCTTTAGGCCTTGATGTATGGGGTAGTTACTCCTCATATTTTTCAGTGTGCCTCTACAATATATCTTGTCCATTATCCATTTTCGACGAGTAGGTCTTATTCTACTGTACCAGTGTAGGGCCACTCTCCTCTTTGCCAGTTGCAAGGCCACAGCAAGGAATTTATGCTGCTCCGGCTGTATCATTTTTATCATACCCAACAGGCACACTTGTGCTGAGATTCTATAGAGCATTTTGTCTTATAGCACAGAATTTCCACTATTTTTTCCCAATATTTATACACCAATTCACATCTCCACGCCAGATGCAGGCAATCTGCATCTGGTTCCCCATATCTACAACATTTCATATCCTCACACAACCCATATTTATATAATTGTGCAGGTGTATAGTATACTTGATGCAGGTAGTTATAGTGAATAATACGGAGGTTCCCATTAGGAGTCAACATTTCCATTAATTCGCAGCAAAAGTGCCACTCATTGTTATTTAGGGGTTCCTCCAGTGTTATGTTCCAGTGCTCTTGTGCCCTGCTCTCACCCTGGCGGTTTCTGTTTGCATCACTTTATACAATCTTGTAACCATGTGCTTAGTGGTTGGGTCGGTGATCATCACTTGTAGTGGCGTTAATGTTGGTGGCACCTCTGGAAAGGATGGATATATCTCTTTAACTGCCGCCCGAAGTCTACAATATGTGAATCTAAATAGCGGTGTCTCATTGCTGATATAGGTCAGATCATTGGGGTCCAGAAATTTGCCCTCAGGGTACAGGTCTCCCATAGCTCCTATCCTCACCTGTCGTAGCAACGTGAGGCTCCCTCTTTCCTGTGTCACTGAAAGTGCTGGGTGGTATGCTATTGGCATTGCTGGTGCATATAATGGTAGTTTGTGTGCTCTAGTCCCCATGTTGTGCCACGCCTCTGTCGTGGCCTATATTGTGTTAATCTCTTTGCGTGGTATGTCCTTACGTCGATGTGGTAGAATACTATTCAGGGAGATAGGATACGCATTCTTCATCTCTACCGATAGGTGCGGCATATAGCGGGGAGGGTGAAACCAGTAGTGGGGATATTGCGCTTGCGCAAGTAAACAATATAAGTGTAAATCCGGTGCTGCAAAGCCCTCTTGTTTGTACGGTAGTGTCAGTGTTGCCCAATCAATTCTGGGCTGTTTCCCAGCCCATACTAATCTGATGATGTGTGTGCGTAGTGTTTTGAAGATGTGGGAGGACATTACAACTGAAATGTTGTTGAAATGGTATTGGAACTTGGGTAGTATAACCATCTTCATCATGGCTATCCTATCTGCCATAGAGAGGGGCATCTTATTCCACCTGTCTATTTGTTTCCAATTTCTCTATCTCTGCTTCATAGTTTGCTTTAATTAGCTCGTCAGGATCTCTATGGATCCATATCCCCAGGTATTTAACTGGGTCATAATTCCATTGCAAAGGAAATTCCAATGGATGAGGGACGGATGGTGGATTTGTTCCAGTTTATGCTAAGACCTGAGTGTCTCCCAAATTTAATGTACTCTCTTAGTATAGGTGACAGGTAATTTTTGGGGTTGCAGACGTACATAACCATGCCGTCCCTCGCCCCACTCAATACAATAACCCCGTTCTACCTACCACCAATAACTCCAACACACGTCATACCACCACCCAAACCACAACCTAAATAGCTTTAGGACACTCGCTAAACTCACTCCCCTCAACCTGCTCAGTGGTAGACACTTGGCCCACCACTACCCACAGTCCATCTACCCCAGAACCCCCCAGCCCAACTAACACCACCAAACTTACTGACCCCTTAACTCTGCTCCCTTCTCCACCCTGAACCCAGTGTTTGCAGCCAAACTAACCAAACGCATAACACTCGTGGAAAAACAACTCGAATCCCTCCTACCACAGAACCATATGCCTATTACATCCATAACTGAAAGCCTAACCCGCCTTCAAAGACAACTCGTCATAATCACTCAGGGCATAAACAAAGTCCTTACTAACACCAAAGCCTCCCCTATCCCCACCCGACACCCACATGTCCCCTCCCACTTAAACATCAGTGAACCCTCTCAGCTTCCCAAATCCAAAACGAACAGCTGGCGCACTACCCCTCTCAGCAACCAACATCACAGACCGAGATGAATGAGCCCTAGGTTGCCCCTGAGAGAGGCAATGGATCTTGCCAAGTCATATGACCTCAGGACAGCTCCGACCCCCCACCTCTAACATTCAGGTGATCACCGGAACCGGAAGAGTCATCAATCGTCCTAGGATTATAAGACCTCCATCACAACTCACCTCTATACCTTTGGCTTCCCCTCCCAAAATCACACCACTTGGTACAAGGTAAACTGCATGCTAATCAAATGTAGGTCAGCAACCAAACGCACAACAGAGTTTGCTGAGGCCATACAGAACTATGACATCGACATTGCATTTGTCACCGAAACCTGGCTCAATTAATCATCCTATCCAATCTTTGACCACCTAGTCCCCCAGATTTCTCTATCATCAAGAAGGACAGATTAGACCATTGCGCTGGTGGCATAGCCATCATTCATAAGTATAGCATCAAAATAGCTGAAATAAAAACCCTCTCCTACTCAACATTTGAATACCTCAGCACCAACCTAACACAAAAAGACAACAAAGTAATAAATGCCATCTGTTATACCCTCCACCAGGAAACTCCCCCACATTCGGGTAACAACTATCTGACCTACTAACACACTGCTCCCTCTTTAACTCTGACAACATTATCCTAGGTGACTTCAATCTCTACTGGAACAACGAGAAGGACACACTAATACAGTCGCTAAATGAAATTCGACTTAGCAAAGATCTCACCCAACACTGCAAGGGACAAACCCACAACAAAGCCTCTACCCTAGATGCCATCATAGCCAAAAATGAAATAATAAGCATCAACAACATTCTCCCAGTTGACTGGTCAGACCGGTAAATAGACATAATATCGAAAAAAATATATAGAATGGACAGAATATCGAATTCAAAATATAGAATGGACATAATATCGAATGGACATAATATAGTGGTTAATAATATCGAAATGAAGGTAAGTAATATCGATTTTCAAAATATAGAAGTACATAATATAGGCATTAAAAAATATCGAATTTTTAATAATATCGAATTTTTGTAAGTGTTTTGTATGTTAGTATATGAGTTAAAAATGTATATTATTTTTGTAATGTATGTTTAATATTTTTTAAAGTTACGAAAATGTATGTAAAATTATTTTTGCGTAATTTAATTCCATAGCGGGTTGTGGGTTTATAGGGGAATAGGGTGGGAAGTAATTTAATTATAATAAATTAAATATTAATTTTTAGGAATTATTAATTATTTTTAATTTAATTTTACGTTTTAGTTCTGTAGCGGGTTGTGGGTTTATAGGGGAATAGGGTGGGAAGTAATTTAATTGTAATTAAGAAAATATTTATTTTTATTTATTGGTATTGATAAATAATGTATTGTTAATTAATTATTAATTGGTAATTAATTTTTATTAATTGGTAATTAATTTTTATTAATTGATTAATTGATAATTATGTTAATTGTATTAATTTATTATTCGGAGCGGGTTGTGGGTTTATAGGGGAATAGGGTGGGAAGTAATTTAATTGTAATTAAGAAAATATGTATTTTTATTTATTGGTATTGATAATTAATGTATTGTTAATTAATTATTAATTGGTAATTAATTTTTACTATTTGGTAATAACTTTTTATTAATTGATTAATTGATAATTATGTTAATTGTATTAATTTATTATTCGGAGCGGGTTGTGTGTTTATAGGGGAATAGGGTGGGAAGTAATTTAATTGTAATTAAGTAATTATTGAAATTCTTTTTGTGTATTGATTAATTTATTGTTAATTAATTATTAATTGGTAATTTTTTTATTACATTTTTGGTATTGGAAATTAATTGGTTGTTGCTTAATTATTAATAGGTAATTAATTTTTAATACATGATATTTATTGGTATTTATAATTAATTAATTATTAAATGTTTTGTAATTGGTAATTAATTTTAATTAATTTTTTATTGGTATTGATAATTAATTTATTTTTATTTAAATATTAAATCATTACTTTCCCTACTGTTGCACTCACTGGAGTGGGAATAGTAATTTTTACCCCTACGCTATCCAACTCTTTCCCTACTGTTGCAGTCACTGGAGTGGGAATAGTAATTTTTACACCTACGCTATCCAACACTTTCCCTACTGTTGCACTCAGTGGAGTGGGAATAGTAATTTTTACCCCTCTGCTATCCAACGCTTTCCTTACTGTTGCACTCTCTGGAGTGGGAATAGTAATTTTTACCCCTACGCTATCCAACGCTTTCCCTACTGTTGCACTCACTGGAGTGGAAATGGTAATTTTTACCCTACGCTATCCTACACTAAAAATATTGAATATTTTTTATTAATATTAAGTTAATATATATATGTATTAAAAAATAAAAATGTATGTTTATTTTTTTATAATTGACATTAATTATTTATTAATTTTAAGGTTATTTAAGTATTTTTAAGTATGTTTCAGTTAATTATATTTATTATTTTATTAATTTTACATTACTTTTAATACATTTAAAAAATTCGATATTTTAACAAACTATATTATTTACAAACTATATTTTGGATTCGATATTTTTGTACTTACCTGTTTGTAGATAGGAATTCGATATTTTGGCATTCTATATTTTATCCACTATATTTTGGCAGGTCGATATTTTGGCATTCTATATTCTGTCAGTGATCCGGTCAGACCACCACATCATTCATTCAACATTATCCAAGCTACAGTGCCACCCAACCGAACCCAGACTACCCATCAACTGCGCAGAAACCTCAATCCTATCCCTCTCCCTGACTTGGAAGAAAAAATATCACCCTTACTCCCACCCAACACAGAAAACCTCAATACTGAGGAGCTCACTACCCTCTACACCGCAACGATGAAAACTGCCCTCGACCAACTAGCCCCCCTGAAACACAAAAAGGCCAGAGATACCCCGTCGAGAACCTGGTTCAACAAAGACCTCAACTCTGAAAGAAGACAACTCAGAGCCGCTAAAAGACTTCGGAGAGCAAACCCATCCCTAACTAACCTCCTCCAACTCAGAAAAAACGCAGGAACTACAAAAAAAACTTCCTCAAAGAGAAAGCTACCTTCTTCCAAAATACCCTAGACAAAGCCAAAAACGCCCTAAAGAGCTCTTCAACATCATCTGAAATCAAACCTCCCAAAAGTAAATCCTCCTGCCTCAAAACTACAATGGGACAATCTAGCTAAACTCTTCAATGAGAAAATCACTAAAATTGAGCTCTCCTTATACTTTCACCCACAAACTCAACCCAGCGACTTTTTGCCCAAAATGGAAATAACCCCAACACTAGCTTACTCCATAATCCCCAAAACTGAAACTCCTCCCCTCCACCTTTAACAACCAGACCAACCCAATACCAAAGACCCACCTCCACACCCAAGAGTTGGAAGGTCTACAAACCACTCACAAAAGAGGACATCTCCATGGTTATTGCCAATTCCAAACCCTCCCCCCCACTTCGCAGATCCACTACCTGCCACTCTGGCTAAAAACCTCAATCGCACCCTAACCCCTCTATGGGCCAAGATCATTAACAGCTCCTTGAACAACGGGATAATACCCAACTGCCTCAAGGAAGGCCAAATCACCCCCCTGCTATAAATACCTGCTGCAGACCAGAACGATACCAAGAACTTTAGACCCATTAACAGCCTTCCTTTCCTAACAAAAATCCTTGAGAAATGTGCTCTCTCCCAACTCAACCAACACTAGGACTCCAACAACCTACTTGACTCACACCAGTCAGGTTTCAGAAAGGGATGCCTGCTTGTCCTCCTTGACCTCTCGATGGCTTTCAATACGGTTGATCACAAGTTACTTCTAGATGCCCTTCAAAAATAAATCTGAGCTGATGGCACTGTTCTGAAATGGTTTTCTTCATTTCTACTTAACCGTTCCCAACTCATTAAAATCAACAGCTCTAATCTCTCCCATAACCCGAGGGGTGCCACAAGGCTTGGTCCTTTCTCCCATACTCTTCAACATTTACATGGAACCCCTCACTACCATTCTAAAACCAGCAAATATCTTGTACCACCTATATGCTGATGACACCCAGCTTTACCTAGATATATCCTCCCTTACCGAAATTCAACGACTTAACTCCACACTCTCAAAAGTTCAAAACTGGCTATCACTCAACCACCTCAAACTAAACCAAGAAAAAACTGAAATTCTGGCCATCTCCAATCTCAACCACCACACACAGATGCAAGAATGGATAAACAACCTGGACTCCCTAAACTGCAAGCTTACTCTATCCGACTCAACTAAATCTCTGGGGCTTTCTCTGGACTCTAAACTAAACATGAGCTCTCACATAAGCTCCAGTGGAGAGGTGTGGTGCAGCGGCCAGGGCAGCTGACTTCGGAGCACAGGGTTCACAGTTCGATCCCCGGCTCCGGCGGCAGCTCAGCTCAGCTCAGCACCATGTGACTCTGGGCAATAGCTCACTTAATGTCCACTACGGCCCCCAGCGCCTTGAGACCCGTAAGGGTGAGTAGCTGCGCTATATAAAAACGGACTTACTGCAGAGTACCTTCTATATCCTAAAACTCCTCAACAAAATCAAGCCTTTCCTGCCACCCAACGACCTAAAAACAGCAACACAAGCTCTAGTTCTGTCCAGACTAGACTATGGTAATGCCACACTCACAGGAGCACCCAAAGCATGCGTAGCCCCCATGAGAGTTACCCTCAATGCAGCAGCACGAATGGTCACAGGAGCTAAGAAACATGACCACATAACCCCTGCTCTGCAAAACTTAAAGTGGCTCCCAATCGATGCGCATTGTTGTTTCAAAACGGCCTGTCTTACCCACAAAGCTCAACACACTGGCAAACCAGACTACCTCGCAGCCAAACTCACAAAAGCTGGTCAATAGAGAAACCTAAGAAGCTCCAATACGTTCCTTCTCATCCCCCCCAAAATTCACAAACAAAAAACCCTCTCACGTTCTTTCTCAGGCAACGCCCCTAAAATCTGGAACTCTCTCCCAAAACATATCAGAACCAACCCCTCCTTCAAAAGCTTCAAGAGACAACTAAAAGAATTTCTCCTCAACTATCATCTCTATCCCCCTGGACAATAGACGCTATATGTTACCTCAACTCCTCAACTGAACTCCTGCACTCTGACTGAACGGAAGCCTTCACCACATGCTACTGAATTGGACTCCATCTAGAATCTCTTATTATTAATGTACTGTTAACTGTTTAAGACTCTACCGTACAAGTTGCTGTAAAGCGCTCTGATATCCCTTGGGTCGTGCCAGTGCTATATAAAACTCATAAAATAAATAAATAAAATAAAAATAAATATAATGAGATACCTATTGAGGGTAGTTGGAACTTTAGCACTCCTTCAGCATATTTTTGTCTAATCTTACATGCAAGGGGTTTAAGTGCAATTGCAAATATGATTGGGGAGAAGGGGCATCCTGTCTTGTTCCTCAGTGTATCTGTATTTGTTTTGATACTTGTTCGTTCACACGGATTCATGCCAGTGGCTTAGTGTAAAGGAGTTTGGGCCATTGCATCAGCACCTCTGGCACTCCCATTTCTTTTCAAATCGTAAAAAAAAAATTCTATTCTATTGTTCAAAGGCTTTGGCAGCATCCAGGAGTACTGCCGCTGCCTCCAAATCTGGTCTCAGCTAATGTTGGAGCGCAAATATTGTGCGTAGGTTGTGTGAGGTGAAGCATGCCGGGATAAAGCCTGATTGGTCTGGCAGTATAAGGAGTTGAAGCATTGGCTGCAGTCTCATGACAAATATTTTGGCTAAGATTTTAACATCCGTGTTAATGAGCGATAATGGGCGATAAGAATCGCATTTATCAGGTGCCTTATCCAGCTTTAGGAGTGCCACTATCATGGCCTCTCGCAATGTTGGGGGCAATTTCTTTTTATTATATGCATCTTCATACATCTCCAATAGGTGTGGGTTTATCAGTTCCTCATATTCTGTATAGAATTCACTTGTGAACCCATCGGGTCCTGGCGTCTTACCATTTGGTAGAGCCCTTACAGCATCTTTCACCTCCTGCAGTGTGCTTAGTTGTGCAGATATTCTCTCTGTCTGTTCGAGAGCCATGCTATCGCAATGTCCTCTAGATACTCTTCAATTTCCTACATCTCCGCAGATTTGCGGGATACATAGAGGCCTCTCCTCTATCATTTGTTTTTTTTATAACTGTCTGTGTTTTTGCCTCTGCTGGTATTTTATTGGCTAGTGTGCAGCAGCTCTGCTCCCTTCCCCGTATGCCCTGGCTAACTGCCGATGCATCAAATATTTAATTTCGCTCCCTGCAAACTCATTGTACGGGGTGAGATGTTTCCTAATGTGGCTTAGGATATCTGCGTGATGTGTACGGTTGTATTCTTCTTCCAGTTGTTTAAGTGTTGTTTCTAATTTCTGCAACTGTGTTCGTATGTCCTGTAGAATGCCTGCGCTGGTACTGATTCAAACACACCTCACTGTAGCCTTAAAGGCTTCCCACAATGTACCTGCTTTGCCCACTGAGCCCTTATTTATTTCAAAATATTCTTTTTTGGCCCCTCGAATGTTTGGCCCGATTCACAGAACTAACTTAAGACAAAATCCGAAACTTACTACCATTTTGGTATTCACAGAAGGCACTTACTCATTTTGGTATTCACAGAAGGCACTTACTTACTCATTTTGAGTAACTTACTCATTTTGGTATTCACAGAAGGCACTTACTCATCAATGAGGGGGTATGCGTGTTGGAATGTCTAATGCTAGTGTCACCAGTTTAGGGTCCGATAGTGTCTTGGGCAGGTGCTGAACCTCACTCATCCAATTACTGACTCCCCGAGTCACCAGCCAGTAGTCCAATCTGGACCAACTGGTGTGCACTGTAGAGGTATATGTGCCTTCTCATTCGTATGGGTTGTGTAGCTGTCACACATCTACCATAATGAACTCTTCCATACCATCTAGTATCAGCTTTGCTGCTTGTTTGTTATATCCTACTATTGCAGTCGACCTGTCGTAGTTTGCATCTAGTCTTACATTTAAGTCCCCACCCCATAATAACTCAGTTTGAGGGAGCAACCTTAATTTATTCCCTATAGCTTTATAGAATCCTGGATCATCTGTATTAGGGCCATATGTATTCACTATTGCCCCTCTGGGACCGTGTAATATTCCAAGAAGGATTATATATCTGCCTTGATCGTCAATCACTGTGTTCTCCACTTCAAATGGCACCCCTTTTTTATCAGGGTCATAACTCTCCTAGAGTAAGTAGAGTATGAGGAGGCTACTCTTACACCTGCCCATCGCCTCCCTACCCCGTTTTCGGTATTCTTGGTCAGGTGGGTCTCTTGTAACATAGTGATTGATATCTGATGTCTGTCTAGGTAGGCCAATACCTGACTAATTTTTCTAGGGTCATTCAATCCCCTTACATTCCAGGTGATCATTGTTAGGGGTGTAGATCATCGTGTCTATTATGCATGTACCATTTCTGTGCAATCTGTATACATTTGTGGCAGTGGCCAGGAAATCAAACAATCCATCCTCCTCCCACTCCAGCATCCCAATCTTGCCAGAGAATTGCCCAATTAACATAACAACATCTATCCGTGGTTTGAACAGTACCATGGCACAGCTATTCCATGCCATTTGGTTTTAAACAGTCTGGGGTATACCCACTGGGAGGCCCCCTAGAGTCCCATCTCACACCCCTTGGGTAAGGGGGGCTGTGAGCCTCAGTGCTATTCTTACAGCGAGGTCTAATTACTACTTTTAGATATCCTCACTGGATCACTGACAGAATATAGAATGCCAAAATATCGACCTGCAAAAATATAGTGGATAAAATATAGAATGCCAAAATATCGAATCAAAAATATCGTTGTAAATAATATAGGGGGTCATTACGATGGCGGGCGGAAGCACAACCGCCGTGCTGGCGGATGCAAAAACCACCAGTTACCGCCGGCACGCAGCAGTCCACACGCCCGCCCAATTACGATGCGAAAAGTAGGCCAAACACCGCCGGCAAGCCAGCAACACCGTCCGCCATCAAAGTGCGCCCGTACACGTAGCGGCGCAGCCCAACTGACACACACCGTCCGACGAAAACACGTCCCGCCCGGCGCATAAATTACGATGCCGCAAACAAACGGCTCCCACGGCCAAGAGATACCGTACGACAAACCGAAGCGGTAACACGGACGCCGAGCACGGACAACGAAGAAGCGGCTCCCCCGAGCATGAATCCAGCACTGCAGGCCCTCCCCATGCTCTTGCTGATGCACCACCAAGGACGCAACGTACCGCGGAGACGCAGGTAGGCACACACACAACAAGTGCACGCAAACAGCGCACACAGTGCAAGGGCGGAAAAAGCGGACAACCCCCCCAGCGCGTGTACACTACACATCCACCATTGCATCCACATATGACACACAGGCCAAATCGTAACATCGCGTAACACATGTGTACACACCACCTGGGACTAGGAACCAACGACCCCGTCACGGCCCCAAAGCGGCGATGACGCCGCCACACATGCGCACAACGCAGAGGCCAACCGCAGCGCCATGCATGCGTCGCACACAGACACAGGGACACAACCAAGCAGCACACACATCAGCCCCACCCCGAACGCACATGACACGTGACAGGCCTGCCACAGACATGTCCCCAACGCCCAATTCACGGACAACACCCAACGCCACACAACCGACGCACACATGTCAGTGAAGTCACGCAACAGCAGGACACACCCAGTGTAACAAACATGGCGAAGCACACAGCGGCGGCAACACCAACTAGGAGAAGCAGGGCCCCTTCGGGAAGAGGAACGCCAGTACCACACTGAAACACCCATACCACCCTGCACATATGAACAAGACATATAAAACGGAACACCAAAGAGCCCGGGGACCGACAACAGGTGGCCCAAGAATAACATTCACACACAAGGCCCAACGCAGAGCGGAAAGGCAGCCTGCCGCCCACACAAGGGAGAGCAGACAGCACTGAATGACCTTCCATTACAACTCCGAAACCACAGCCCTACGAAAGAAGCCGGTGAATACAGCCATTGTCCAAGAAAAGACCAACACAGGCATGCCGAGGAGACCGACCACAGGGCAGATAGCGCATATCACAGAAGCACACAACGGACGGGGAAGAAAGAAGAAAACACTCCCCCATGTCGGCCACATGCAAGTTAATTGGAAGGAGTCACACATCACTGACCTTGAACTGTCTGAGAAGCATGTGGGATGAGGGCCCGTGTCCTCCAAACAAGCCAACAGAACACAAGTCCTGTCCCCCTACGACTACACAGAGCTCACAGCAACCTCGGAGCGTGCACATTGCAGACTGCACACACAGCCGGAGCACGCCACCACAACGCACCGCTGCGAAATGGCAACCGCAACACACCTACCCAACTACGCCGGACAGCTCAAGCTGTACAAAACCAACCTGATACATATATTGGGATGCGATCTCCTGTCCCTGCTGAACGTAAGTTACTGACTGACTTACCGCATCACATTGTTCAGCTGCGTCATGCCCGTCTTCTACTGTCGGAGGTGTCCCTACCAGCATCCCGTGGAGATATGCCTCTCCAACCCGGCATGTCTAAAGGCGGACCTGCTACCACTACTCCTCCCTCTGGACGCACACGACAGGGCCTGCTCTGCCTATGGGGGCATGGCGTATGTGGCCAACATCGCACCCGCACTGAAATGGGACCACTGTGCCTCCACACGACGGATCATCGAGAACAGCTACATCGAATGTCACCCAGCATGCCCCATCATGGTCCTCCAAGGGACAACTTACGAACAACACCTTGACAGCCACTATCCGCTACATTGACTGGCAAACATGTACACCACCAATGACATGGAAGCCCTGCTGGACGGCATCGCATACCTGACAACCTGTAAATTCGTCGGACCACAACGCAGGTTCCCCGATTGACCTATGATGTCCAACCCCGCACCCATGCTTAGCTTCCGCACGGACTGGCCAGTCACCACCACAACAGCCATACCAAACGACCGGCAACTGTTACCACACCATCAACGACATCGCCATGACATCGGATATGACCGGGACATGCACACTGTTCCCCATCACATCCAGGAACACCGCATGCATCGTGGGAGGCAGTGGCATGGGGTCTGTGTATCGCACCCACATGGACGGAACTGCACGAACAACCAGGACACGACATGGATCAAGCGCCCATGGACACACACACCGCTCAGTGGACATGAATAGGTCGCCTGGAGTCTGTGGGTGCTGCACCCCTCCCACCCCCGCCCCGGGAATCCCATACCAGGACCTTTGCATGGACGACAAGTGCATACAACAACAACACGACCCCAGTGACTGTGACATGTCCAGTAACCACCACATTGCAACAACAAGTGGCACGCCGCTGCATGCACGCAAGCACATGCCCTGATGTCATCTCACATGCACGCGTGCATGAGGAACAACCGCAGCAAACCTGTCACATGGAACTGAGATGGACTGTGCCCATGATGCCAAGCGGTCTGGTAGGCTACATGTATACCGTCTGTGTCAAAGTCCGCAGCTCCGCAGCTATACGTAAATGTACATTAGCACAGCCTTGGCCAAGCAGATGTAACTCTGAAGCCCACATCCCACATGCAACAGCCAATCACATGTAACCCCACACCCTATCCCATTTGCAATCATGCTCAGTATATCCTCAACATGTATTCCGCTGCCAGTAGTGTCCACTATACTGCATCACAGAGGACAGAAGACTCAATATAATGTTTGAAACCAAAACTGTCTCCGCTGACTCATTTCACAAGTACGAATGAGAGAGGATGAGAGTATGTGAAGTACACGGCAGTCGTGACATGACCATGTAGTCCACTGGTATTGGATGTCAACGCAAATGAGTAGCACAACTGTGGAAGACACACATGTGTCGTGTGAAGTCGTATGGACGCAGTGCTCAGGTGGGTGGGTGTGACGGGTAGATGCGCACATGCCAAGTTGGAGCACGCCGTGTCGGGAGGGGTCATGAACAGTACACCACCGCTTCCCTGGGTATTGTGAGAGGACACCTGTCGGGGGGAGTGAACACGTGTGTGCACAGCAGCCGGGCACACGTACAAAGCGGTACCAGGCGCACCTCAGCCCACCCTCTGTGGACAAGCTGGATCCTGTTGTGCACCCGCCATGCCCCTTGACAAGGCACACACAGCCCCAGTCGACCAGGTGTAACCCCAACATAGTCAATCCGCACAGGCGATACAGGGCACGGGATGGCAGTGGAGCATGGTGTGTGAGAGGTCTCCTCGCGCTCCTCCTGGTCATATCACGCAGGCAATAGAACCTCAACGTCTAGCATGGCACAAGTCAAATGGAAGTGTAGGGGGACGCACCACAGCACGAGCAGCACTGACATCACGGGAGGTGGCTCGCACCATCCCATCCATTGCCCATTATACCAACCACGCCACATGCCATTGCGACTAAGTGCAAGCGCGTGCGCCACCACCCCCGAGCCCTCCCCAGAGAGGCCAAAGAGTGAATGTGTGGGCCATCAGTCACAGACGGACGCGGCATGGCTGCAAGGGCAGCCACAGCCACTGGGTGTCGCAGGTGGCGGATCCGGAAGGCGAAGACTGTGATGCATAGTCCATGCAGGCCGGGTCTCCATTTGGGGCACCACGCAGGTGGACGGCGTCCCGCAACACATCATACCCTGAGACAGCCCACTCGTGCAACTGGACCCACACATACACTCCTTGCCCTCTCTGGTGCGAGCTTGGGGCTGCCTGTGCAAGCGCTAGCCTCGCAGGTGCACATGCATATTGGGGGAGCGAGGGGAGGACATGAGGGCTGGGGCGAAGATGACTGTATCACTGTCAGTGAGTACAAGGGATGACCCAGATGTGGAAAGGAAGAGACGTGTCCCGTGTGTACTGCAACTAGTCGCCAATCCAACTACCCCCCATGTCCGGAATGTAAGCCCGCACCTAGGCCCGCCCATCCGCCACATCGAATATACCACCAGCACGACAACCTTCCCATTCGAAACACTGACTGGGGGTGGCGACCAGTGAACAATCATGTGTAGCCTACCCACGCGTACATGTGGGCCCTCCATGATCCATGTCACCTGCGGCAAAGTCATGACATGCGCAATGAGGGAAGTGAGGAGAGCTGTCCGCCCCACGCACAGAAGGTGCATCAGCTCCACAGACCCAGCAGCGAGTCCAGCAGGGGTCACATGTGCAGGGGCAGCTGTGCCTGGTGTGAAGGCACATGCATATAGACAGCACATCGACCAATGTGTAGTCTGCCCACATCTACAGTCCATCATCATGCGGACATAGGAATTGAACACAGGGCAACACATCTGAGTGGGTGCACCCACCGTGACCAACAATGCGCAATCATCGACGTACCCGCCCTGTGCATGGCCCCCCACCCAACGGAGGCACATCCAGTGCCACCATCCCACACACACAAGCCTTCCACGGAACATGCTGTGTCCAATGGTCAGTACAGAGTCAGCGCCCATCTGGTGGATCCTGAACAGGAGACACATGCACACACATGCCAGCTCCCACTATGTACGTCTGCCACCTGGCACGTGCAATGTAACCTCTCACCTGTGACGTGTGACTGCAAGCACACAGCCGTCTTGGCATGGGGCTGTCAATGTGGACACCTGTCAATGTTTCGGGAGGTGTGATCCGTACAGTGCTGTACATAGGGTGCAGTGCTGACACCTACTACTGTCTCATATCCCCTCGTGCCACAGGTCCCACTTGTTTTGGCCGCTCAGCCTGTGCCCACATCGTCGTCGTCGTGTGCCATACTCATCCAGCCTCGGAAGCAGTTCCATGCTCAGCAGACATTCATGTTGCCGTGGCGTTGCCGCTTGACGAATATGCAGTCAGTCCCCATCAGCACGCCCCGCAAGTCATTGGGGCCTAGATCCCCATGTGCATGCACATGGCAGTGGTTTGTATCACTAGCCATTGCCATTGTTGGGAGACCTGTGTAAGTGTATTGTGGCCGTGCCATCCCAGCTTGACAGCTGGGCTGTGGCTCATGTGCTTGCTCAGTCATGTCAGTGATGTGTATGCGAAATTGCTATGTGTTGTGTTGCTTTGACATGTGTCCACTGCCATTTCTCCTAGGCGGAGACCGAACATTGACCGCCCATACCAATTGCTGGCGGACATGGACGATACAGAGGTCATTAGGAAGTTTCGGCTGGACAGGCCAACCCTGCATCGACTGTGTGCCATGTTGGAACCCCATCTCCGTCCCCGCAGGGTGTATCCGACAGCTGTCACCCCCACGGCTAAGGTGATGGCCGCCATGCATTTCTTCGCCACTGGGTCATTCCAGCACACAGTGGGCAGTGGAGGAGGGATGTCCCAGCCCATGTTCAGCAAGGTGCTGAGGGATGTACTGGCAGCCATGATGCTGTACCGAAACAGGTACATCCGCTTCCCCAGGGCTCGTGAATTGGCGGCAGTGAAGGGTGCATTCTATGCCCTTGGCAGAATCCCACACGTCGTTGGAGCCATTGACTGCACACATGTTGGCCTTGTTCCACCACAGGCCACTGAGCACCTGTACCGCAACAGGAAGCACACGCACTCCCTGAATGTGCAAGTGGTGTGCCTTGCGGACATGGTGATCACCCACGTGTGTGCAAAGTTCCCAGGCTCGGCCCATGATGCACACATAATGCGCAACAGCATCTTGCCACGACTGATGTCCAATCTGCAACAGGATCGTGGCTGTATTGTCGGTGAGTATGTGGAGTGGTGTAGCGTGCTGGTTGTGCGATGCTGTCCCCTGTCCAGTTGGAATAGCAACGGTTCTCTGTGTCCCTCACACCCAGGTGACTCTGCGTACCCGAATGGTGCATGGCTGCTCAGTCCATTGAGGAATCCTCGCACCCCAGCAGACGATCGCTACAATGAGGCACATGGGAGGACCAGACGTGTGGTCGAGCGTACCTTTGGCCTCCTCAAGTCCAGGTTCAGGTGCCTGGACCGCACCGAGGGTGCGCTGGCGTACTCCCCACAGAAGGTGTGCCAGATAGTGGTGGCGTGCTGCATGCTGCACAATCTGGCCATTCGGAAGCAGATCCCCCTCATCGTGGATGACGGAGATCAACCAGGGCCCCAGCCCGCAGACCAGGACAGCTCGAGTGAGGAGGACAGCGGAGAGGAGGAAGCTGGTAATGTGCGGCAGCAGCTCATCGCCCACTACTTCACTTGACGGTGAGTGTCCATGTACGACGGCTGATGTGGCTGTATCTGTGCAGGTGTGTGTGTGCTGTGTCAGGGTGGCCGTTTGTTCACTGCGTGCTGTGTGTCAACGCTCCATGGCCAGGGTAGTATGCCACTGTTGGTGGCTGTGGCATTGTGCCCTATTGCTCTGTGCGATGTGTGTACATTGCTTGTAGTTGTTGACATGTACTGTGTGATGGGTGTGTGACACACTCATTGAATGTGCTCCTGTTCTGTCTCACACCCCTAGGTCCCTACAGGCCCTCCGGTTCCATTGCCATGCCACGCATCAGGTGCCTTTCCGCCCAAGGTGGTCGTTGTATTCCGTACAAATAAAACACAGGGCACAAACAGCAGTTTGTGTAAGAGGTGCATTTATTTCAAACTGTGACATGTGATTGTGTGCGAGGTGATGACAAAAGTGGTGCGTGCAGTGACAATGAGCTGTCGGTCACGGCTGCGTGATGCTCAGGGTATACCCACTTGTTCCATGTCCATGGTCCAACAGACACATGCCATCCAGATGGCTGTGTGGAATGGGATCGTAGTCCAAGTCAATGCAGTGGGTGGTCAAGGAAGGCTGGCTGGCTGCCTCACTTGCGTCTGGAGCGTGCGTAGTCCTCCCGGGAGATCTGTTTGTACTTCGGACGGCCCCTTCCACGTTTGGGAGGGGGTGTGTGGTGGCGACCTGCTGGTGGGGGGTGAGGTGTGCTCACTGGCTGTGGACGCAGGGGTACTGGACACTGCTGCTCGACCCTGCGCCCCGGCAGGTGGTGGCGGTGGTGGAGCTGCTGTCCCTGGCTGTGACCTCACCGCCACCACCAGCTGGCCCATGAGGTCCACGAGTTGGCCCATACGGGCGTCCATGGACCTCAGCACCCCCAGCACCTCCCGCGTGTCTGAAGCAGACCTGACCCATTGTTCTTGGGCCTCTTCATAGGCCCCAAGGACTCTGGCCATTTGAGGCAGGGCATGGCTCCCAGGGGAGACTTGCGTTTCCCTGACCCTGCTCCTCCTACCAGTACTGCTGCCACCGGCCTGCCCACTAGCCACATTGCTCACCACGGTCCTCGCTGTGGCTCCCAGGGTGGATCCAGTCGGCCGGGCCACCACCTGCGCTGGGGCTGGTGCCAGCGAAGACGTGGTGGTGGTGGCGGCGGTGGTGGTCGGTGCGGCGATGGAGGCGGTTGCGGCAATGGTAGTGGCCGCAATGACCGTGGGTGTGGCCGCATTGACCGTGGGTGTGGCCGCAATAACCGTGGGTGTGGCCACAACGACAGTGGCAGCAGGGGGCTGGGAATGTTCAGCAGCCCTGGATGATGGGTTGGTGGGTAGGAGGGGTCCTGGGGAGCGGCTGGGCCCTGCCACACCAGATGGGCCTGCTTGGTGGTCCGTTTACGAAGAGGAGGACAGATCCTCCACATCCGTGTGTCCTCGTTGGGGGCTTGTAGGCTGGCTGTGCTGGCTGCTGTCTCCATCCCCAGCATCCAGCAGTTCGTCACCTGTGGAGAGAATGAGATTTGTTATTGTGTTGCACCTGGCGAAGTATGTATTTGTCGTCTGACATTAACAGTTCGTGCAATCTCGTACATGGGTTTCCCGGAGGCGTGTGTGTGGCTGTAGCATTTGTAGTTGTGTGTGCTTGACAATGGGACTGTGTGCTGTGCACATGTGGCATGGGACGGATTGGCCATGCCGATGGGTGTGTTGCTGTGCCCCTACTTATTGTGACTCTGGTGTATGCGGGCTCCTGGCCCATCCTGGGTCTGGTTTGTACTTTGCTTTTGGTGTTCAGATGGGACGCTTAGGAACGCATATGGCAACATGGGGGCCATGCCCCAGATTCGCATTTGGGATGGAATATGCTTTTGGGGTACATGCTGTGAGCCATGGGTGCCGAACGTGACATGTGTTGTGGCAGCATGACAGTGCATGGTTTGAGGTGTGTGCATGCTTGACATGGCCTGCATATTTGCTGTCTGTAGTGATTACTGGACATGGCATTGGACGCATCGTTATGAGTGAGTGATGGTTGTGTGCCAGCCAATGTATTGCAGTTGTCCCATCTCCTTGGTGTGCGTGCTGCCCTGTGCCATGTGCATCACTGCAGTGCTCGGGGGGGGTGTGGCCCATGTTGTGTGTTGTTGCTCACAGTGTGTTGTGCGCTTCATTGACTTCTGGCACATGGTTGGTCATGGGCATGTATCTTAGCGTGACTGCTGTATGTGTGGCAGCTGTGCGGATGACATGCCTTTCATGAGACTGGGGCTGACGGATGGGATGGATGGTATGTTGTATGTGCATGGTGTGTCTGTGTGTTTGATGGGTTCAGTGGTGTTCGTGTGCATTTATGTTGTTCCGCTCTGTTGCGTCTAGTGTTGTTTGTCTTACATAGGCGTAGTTGTGGGGTGTGTGGTTGACAGGCAGTAGGGGCTACATGGACAGGACTTCAATGGTGTTTCGGTTGTGTGTGATGGGTTGTACAGTGGCTGCCGTGTGGTACTATATTCAGTGTGGCTTGTGCATGCAGACGTGGCTCCTTGGGTGTTGCTGTGTTTGTGATGGGTCATGTGGGGTGTGAGTCTGTGGTTCATGTCCGTGTGCACATTGTTCACTTGTTCGTGACGGTGGGCGGTGCTGCGTGTTCGTCTGCTACGTGACATGTCCCATGTGTTGGTCGTGTTACGGTCCTCATGCCTCCAGTAATTCAGCCCTGTCCAGTTTCCCACCTGCAGGTTGTTCGTGCGTGCACTGTACTGGATGCCACATGGTTCTAAGCGGGGGTGCTCCATGTTGCAGGTCTGTGGGGGTGTGGGGGTGTTGTGGGTCGTGGTGGTGGCTGGACACCCACTGACACCGATTGCTGTGGACCGTGATGTCTACCTTTCGGCTGTCGTTGTGCACTGCGGTGGCTGACACGTGGCTGTGGGGTGTGGGGGATGCTCCTCCTTGCTGTGCTGTGGGACTAGGGGCCTGGTGTGTTTTGTACTTGGGCTGTCCACCCTCCCACCCACTGCACTTTGTGTTCCTGCCACTTACCTGTTACTTGTCGGTTAGTGCAGCTATGGCGGACACATGGGTGTGGTGGGTGCTCGTTGTGGCGCTTCTGGCATATTTGGGGACCTGTTGGTGGTTACGTGGCTGGCTGAGTGTACACATGTCCCCACGCATCTTACAGTTGTTCGGTTTGGGCTGTGTGTGGTGGTGTCTGTTGCATGTGTGTGTGATGTGTTGTGTATTGTGTGCTGGACATGGGGGTGTTTGTCCCTGGGAGCTGTGGCATGGTGGTAGTGCATGTGAGTACATAGCGGTGTGCTGGTATACATTAGTTTGTACTTACCAGCCTCCACTCCCCCTGCTAATCCGGCGAGGATCTCGGGATGTATGATGACTCGCACCTTCTCCTCCCACGCTTTGAAGGTCTTGAAGAGCGCGGGATTCCCTCCGCCAGTGACGGCAGCCAGCTCTCTGTTCTTGCTCTCCTTCTTCTTGACCAGGCTCTTGACGTCATTCCACCGTTTGTTTATTTCGACTCTGTTCCTGGGCAAGGTCCCGACTGCATTGACCTGGTCTACGATCCGATTCCACATTCTCTTTCTGGTGGCTAGTGGTGTGTGCTGGACCAGGTTCCCATAGATTTGTGGGTGCACCTTGATGATCTCGTCGACCATGACCGTCAGCTCCATGGGCGTGAACTTGGGCATTCTTTGTGGTGCCATGGTGTTTGTGGTGCTGGTGCGGTGTGTGTTGTGTAATGTGCAGGGGGTTTGTGGTGCCGGTGTTTGGTGGTGGTGGTGGTGGTGGTGGTTGTGATGTGTGCGTTTCTGTGGTGTGCTGCTGTCCTTGCTGTGTCACTGTGTCCTCTCCTCTCCTCTCTAGTTTGCAATGTTGCAAGGGGTTGTGGTCTGTGGGAGTGCTGCTTTTGTACTTACCTATGTGGGTGTGTCCTCATGGTCTGTTGTTTTCAGGTGTGTTGTGTCTGGAGTTCTGGCCTTTGTAGTTTTTGTTTGTCCAGGGGGGGGGTGTTTTCGGGATGTGTACTGTGCTTGTGTATTTGTGCGTGCCTTGCTGTGTGGACTTGTTGGCCATGTTGTGTGCGATTGTTTTTGTCAGCGGATGGTTTCTGTGCAGGGACGTGGGCGCCATGGCTTCTGCCGTGTCGGTTCTCATCGGCGTTGTTTGCGCTGGCGGGCGGTATATTTGTAGTTTTCCCGCGCTCATGGCGGTGCGATCGTAATCTCACGTGCGGTGTGTCGGGCGTGAGGGCGGGCGGTTTTGTGTTGTCGTGCGTGTTTCCGTCCGTGGCGGGCGGTTTGACTTCGACTCGGACGATGGCGGGCGGTATCTTGTGTGATTTTTCCGCCGATGGCGGTTTTCGGTTTGTGTAATCGTAATGGCGTGGTCGGTGTTCAGACGGTGTGTGCGGGCGGATTTTTGCCGCTTCCATGCCTGGCGGATTTTTTTACGCCGGGTATCATAATGGGCCCCATAGTTTGTTAAAATATCAAATTTTTTAAATGTATTAAAAGTAATGTAAAATTAATAAAATAATAAATATAATTATCTGAAACATACTTAAAAATACTTAAATAACCTTAAAATTAATAAATAATTAATGTAAGTTATAAAAAAATAAACATACATTTTTATTTTTTAATACATATATATATTAACTTAATAGTAATAAAAAATATTCAATATTTTTAGCATAGGATAGCGGGAGGGTAAAATTTACTATTATCACTCCAGAGAGTGCAACAGTAAGGAAAGCGTTGGATAGCGTAGGGGTAAAAATTACTATTTCCACTCCAGTGAGTGCAACAGTAGGGAAAGCGTTGGATAGCGTAGGGGTAAAAATTACTATTCCCACTCCAGAGAGTGCAACAGTAAGGAAAGCGTTGGATAGCAGAGGGGTAAAAATTACTATTCCCACTCCAGTGAGTGCAACAGTAGGGAAAGCGTTGGATAGCGTAGGGGTAAAAATTACTTTTCCCTCTCCAGAGAGTGCAACAGTAGGGAAAGCGTTGGATAGCGGGAGGGTAAAAATTACTATTCCCACTCCAGTGAGTGCAACAGTAGGGAAAGCGTTGGATAGCGGGAGGGGACAAATTACTATTCCCACTCCAGTGAGTGCAACAGTAGGGAAAGCGTTGGATAGCGGGAGGGTAAAAATTACTATTCCCACTCCAGTAAGTGCAACAGTAGGGAAAGCATTGGATAGCGTAGGGGTAAAAATTACTATTCCCACTCCAGAGAGTGCAACAGTAGGGAAAGCGTTGGATAGCGTAGGGGTAAAAATTACTATTCCGACTCCAGTGTGTGCAACAGTAGGGAAAGCGTTGGATAGCGTAGGGGTAAAAATTACTATTCCCACTCCAGAGAGTGCAACAGTAAGGAAAGCGTTGGATAGCGTAGGGGTAAAATTACTATTCCCACTCCAGTGACTGCAACAGCAGGGAAAGCGTTGGATAGCGTAGGGGTGAAAATTACTATTCCCACTCCAGTGAGTGCAACAGTAGGGAAAGTAATGATTTAATATTTAAATAAAAATAAATTAATTATCAATACCAATAAAAAATTTATTAAAATTAATTACCAATTACAAAATATTTAATAATTAATTAATTATAAATACCAATAAATATTATTTATTAAAAATGAATTACCTATTAATAATTAATCAACAACCAATTAATTTTCAATACCAAAAATTTAATAAGTTATAAAAAAATTACCAATTAATAATTAATTAACAATAAATTAATCAATACAGAAAAGTTATTTCAATAATTACTTAATTACAATTAAATTACTTCCCACCCTATTCCCCTATAAACCCACAACCCGCTCCGAATAATAAATTAATAGAATTAACATAATTATCAATTAATCACTTAATAAAAATGTATTACCAATTAATACAAATTAATTACCAATTAATAATTAATTAACAATAAATTAATTATCAATACCAATAAATAAAAATAAATATTTTCTTAATTACAATTAAATTACTTCCCACCCTATGCCCCTATAAACCCACAACCAGCTCCGAATAATAAATTAATAGAATTAACATAATTATCAATTAATCAATTAATAAAAATGAATTACCAATTAATAAAAATTAATTAACAATTAATAATTAACAAAAAATTAATGATCAATTCTAATAAATAAAAATAAATATTTTCTTAATTACAATTAAATTACTTCCCACCCTATTCCCCTATAAACCCACAACCCGCTACAGAACTAAAACGCAAAATTAAATTAAAAATAATTAATAATTCCTAAAAATGTATATTTAATTTACTATAATTAAATTACTTCCCACCCTATTCCCCTATAAACCCACAACCCGCTACGGAATTAAATTACGCAAAAATAATTTTACATACATTTCGTAACTTTAAAAAATATTAAACATACATTACAAAAATAATATACATTTTTAACTCATATACTAACATACTAAACACTTACAAAAATTCGATATTATTAAAAATTCGATATTTTTTAATGCCTATATTATGTACTTCTATATTTTGAAAATCGATATTACTTACCTTCATTTCGATATTATTAACCACTATATTATGTCCATTCGATATTATGTCCATTCTATATTTTGAATTCGATATTCTGTCCATTCTATATTTTTTTTCGATATTATGTCTATTTACCATCCTCACTAGAGTATGGGCATTTGATCCACTATTGCGAACGTGAGTATAAGTAACAGTATCATATAATCAGTAATACATTTGCAATACAACGTGATCCTGTCTTATCAGCTTCACACCAGCATATTACTAGGTCCCCATCATCACTCAGTGGACCTCTGGGCTTATCAACAATTCAATGATTGTTTTTGTCAATTAGACTCAGCAAGAGCGAAGCCCCAGGTAGTCACAGAATCTAACACAGCTGTTTAATCATCTTCTGTTTGTCGCCTTCTGTCTCGTTCACTGGCCGTCAGCGTGTCGATATAATCCATAGCCGCCTTGGGCATATGAAAGATCTTTTCTTTGCACATGTGCATTATTTTTAGTCTTGCAGGATATAGCTTGGCATAAGTTATTCTCACTTTCTGCAGGCGTTTTTTCACTAGGAGATACTCTTTACTGGCCACTGTACTGCCTTTGTGAAACCTGGAAAGAAGAGTAGGGTGTTTCCCTGGTTGTTTATGTCCTTTTTTTCACTGGCCAGGGCAGAACCGTATCCCTGTCCCTGTAGTTTAAGAGTCTCACAATAATTGGGTGCAGTGACGCTCCTGGTGGAGGTCTCAGAGCAAGGGACCGGTGTGCACATTCTACTACCAACATTTGCGACAAGGACTCTGCTCCAAAGATCTCTATGAGCATATTCTCCACGTATGTCTCCATCTTCCCCATGTTCGTTGATTCCGGGACCCCCATTATAAGTACTTTGTTCCGTCTTGATCTTGCTTCCAACGATTCATTTTTGGCTTGGATAAAGGCAATCACTTTCCACATTGAAGCTTTTCTTATTTAGTGTTTGCGTAGTATCTTTGCTGGCGGATACTCTTTGTTCCACTGCAGTCAACCTGGCCACTTGCTGGTTCATCTTGGCTACCAGATTATCCATTCACAAATGCAAGTGGTCAATTTTTCAGTATATATAGGCTGTAGGCTCTGTTGAATGTCCGCCAGTGTGGCATCCAGGGCGCCTGGGGACTGGCTGTGTCCCTCCATGAGTGGGTCTGTTGCAGTTTCCCCTGTGGCTCTTGTGGTGTTTTTGTGTTCAAACGTGAGCTTGGGTTGTGCCTTGTCTGTCTTCCCCATTTGGACTTGGCAGTTGTAGCAGAGTCTCACCCCACTATATGCCTAGGTACCAGTCTATACCACTTCTGCGCTGTACGTCTCTGCTGTAGAGACCTTGTTCGTGCCCCATTCACCCTTGCTCCTTCCCGGTGAGTCACAGTTCTCTCAAGCTACGCTTTAGTTAGGCAGCCTAGGCGGCGCTTTCACCCCGCTCTACTACCTGCTCCTCGCTGTTGTAGAGCATGCAACCAGGGACCTGCATATTGGTGATGTCAGGGCAATTGTGTATATTAATTACCCAGTGCTCTATCTCAAGGTCTCGTCTGCTAGGGTAGTGCCCCTGCCTGCAGTATTGCAGTGTTTCACCATCCAAGCTCGCAACGCTTTAATGTATGCAATCTAGGCTCAGATGGACACGCAACAGCAGGCCCCATGCCTTGTGTGCAGCTGCACACCCTGTCTCCTCACCCGCTCAGGCTGCTTCAGGTTCCCTCGTTTTCCTGGGCGGCGAGTCAGGCACTTCTAGATTGTTCTTGGCCTGCTTTATTTCGTGAGGCTCCACAGGTTACTACAACTGTCAGCGGCCCGGGTCAGTTCCTCGGACCTTCCCAGGGGTCCATCTACCACGCACCCGACTCTGCCTTACAAGGGGGGGCAGGCGCTTGTCCTGTCAGCAGCTACCCAAGGCCCCAGTTACCGCAAGGGTTCACTGCAAGCCCCCAGCGACCCACGCTCACCTCTGGGCCCCAGCGGCGTGTCCCTCACATCCTCTGCAGCAGATGGCACCACCGCAGTCTGCTCCATGCATCCGTCAATCGAGCTCTAGCAGGCTGGCAAGGCCATGTTGTCTGGCACGGGCCGCTACGGCTCCAAATCACAGGGCCCAGGGTCCCAGGGCTTCGATGTTTCCAGAGTAGTTACAGCCACTGCCATTCACTGCATCTTCCACTAGCTTCGTACGCCATTTTCCATCCTATTTGGACGGCTGCTGTCAGAATGTTGTTGGATTTTGGGCTCACGGCCGTCAGAGCTGCACTAGAACTGGCCATCTTGCCCTGTGCTCTCTAGCGCTCCCCCCCCCCACACAAAGCAGAGATATTTGTTTACAGGTACCTTCCCAGACCAAATCTATTCCCTAAATCTTTTCCCAAACCTCTGCCAGTATCACGTTCAACTTAGATTTGTGTGTTTTTCAGTTGTTTCACTGAATAATACTCATATGTTCACTGTTGCATGGACACACTTTTACAAAGGCAAAAATGTTGCACTAGTGTTGGTAGTGAAGCACTAGTTCACACAAATCCTTTTACATACTGCACTGTGTTTTACTGGGGTAATATAATCACCTTTATGAAATCATGATGAACCCAGTATGATAGCTGCTTTGGAAGAATGAAAAAATGATGTCCTGAAAAGATCCATTCCGAAGATGAAAATAATTAGAAGTTGTGTTCCTTAGTATTATGTTCCATGGATATGTGGCTTTGTAGCACTGTGAACAGCAGGCTTCTCAAAACTACAGCATGCATTGTAATTCAAAAAGGCATTATGTCTCATCAAGGAGATGATGGCTCTAGAAATCACAATACACACAGAGAGGACAACAATGTCAGTACCGAAAGAAAATTGCTCCTTCAACATATATTGAGTCTAAGCACATCATCCTCTTGAGGAGCCCCGAAGATTGTCAGGACTTAATTTACAACATAACATAAGTATAAGTTAAAGAAATGCCATGTGAAAAGGCATGTCTTTAAGAGAAACGTAAGCACTGGTTTCTGCTGAATTCAGAGACTTTCTGCCTAAAACTTCAAAGCGAAAAGTAGTATAAATATTGGGGCCTTGACCCCAGATCTTTAGAACTCATTTGGACTGAGGAACCTGCTAAGAGGAAGAGCTGGAAAAACTGTGAGGAGGAACGACTACTTTGCTGTGTGCTTGGCTGGGTTGGTCTGCAGTGGCTGCTTCTGCCTTGGGCAGTGAAAGGACTGGACTGGACTTTCTGCAAGTTATTTTCCTGAGTATCTCCAAGGGTTGAGGTAGAACTTGCCCCGTTTTCAAGACGTCTCGGGAACAGCAAAGACTTCAAGATCATCTGCTACCAGCACTGGGAACTGTGTGTTTTGTGCTGCAACAGAAGTAAAGGCCACCCGACGCCGTCAAAGACGCTGATGCCGGCTCCGTGACCTGTTGGCACCGCAGAGAGCACCGCCCCACATCTCACTGCAATCTTGGTCTCACCGTCGATGACGCCCGAGGCAGCAATCGAGCTGCTGCTTGCACTGTGACCTCAGGGCAATACACTTTGCACTGCCTTGCTTCACATCGCTGCCCTAGTATCGCTGATGATGCCACTCCAAGCCAACATCGACGCCGCTGCATGAACCGTGGACTGGGGGCACCACTTGTAAGTTACTCGACACACCGCCCCATCCCACACCTCAACCTTGGCCTACTGATACCGGTGCCATAGCACCAGATCATCTACCGATGACAGTGCTTCAACAATGACGATGCCGCTGCCTGCACCGTGACCTGCCAGCACCGCAACGAGCACCGTCCTACTTCACATTGCAGCCCTGGTCTCACCGATGCAGCTGGATGCTGTCACCGAGCTGCTGCCAGCACCGTGACCTGAGGACACCGCACAGCTCCACTTAACTGCCGGCGCTCCTGACTTCAACCTCACAGTTTTTGATCTGCAACGCTTGTGACTTCAAGGGCCTGACGATTCCCGCACCAACCTGCGGAGCCGATGCCGCCTCTTTGGAGCTCATCGTGAGGTCCCTGCATTTACAAGGTACTGTTTGCGGGTCTTCCCAACACCGCGGTGGGCCTGAACTGTTGGATTTGTTTGTTTACGATGCCATGATAGCCCCGGATGGAGCTTTCGACTTCTAGGAACTGTATTTTAAGTCTAGTTTTACAATATTCATATGGTAATAGCTGTATGTTGGTTTTTTGATAGTTTTGGACTTGTTTACATGGATAAATATTGGCTATTTTTCTAAAAACTGGTGTGGTGTCCTTTTGTAGTGTTTTCACTGTAATACTATGTGTTATAGGCAAATGCTTTACACATTGCCTCTGAGATAAGCCTGACTGTTTGTGCCAAGCTACCACAAGGGTGAGCAGCAGTTATTTTAGAAGTGTAATCCCCTTACCCTGACTAGAAGAAAGGGTCCCCACGTGGACAAGGTGCATACCTCTGCCAACTAGAGGCCCCCATTTCTAACACTACCCCATGACTAGATCACAAGTTGTAACTTTCTCCTGTATGTTGTTACATTGGGCACACTGCAGGTCTTTGAGGGGATGTTATCAGCTTATCACAGAGGGACTAGCACTGGAAGGATGGGTCATTCACTGAGGTGCTCGTACTATCCTCCAGTCCTGCTATACTCACATCTTCTGCCCAAAGGTGTCTCCAGGTGATGACTGATTTCCTTTGAAGTTTTTCTACTCCTGTGGTTCATCACATATTTCAAGCAAGGCAATGGAACCCTGCAACCACAACTAATTATTGCACAGTCCTTTCTATTTTCCATCCTCTCTGGGTATGGTGTATCCCGAGACTCTAGCGAAGGTGTCGATCATGGGCTAACAACTGTTTCTTTTCTTCATATTATAACTCCATAGAACCTGTGTATTCTACTTATGATGTTCCTGCCCTTTTCCCATGGTAAATACACTGCTGTTCTGAACGGTGTCACTGGGCTCAGGAAGAAATTGCCCAATGCTGGGGAGGGATTTAGTTTAAATTAAAATATTGTTTTTCAACCATCCCCGCTAATCCCCACTTTCTCAGGTCTCTTTCAGGTCCAATGGATCTTTGCGTTTGTTTTAGAGAAGAACAAGAGCTGTAAATCATATAATTTATAATCACAATCACTAATCTATTTTCAGGCAATAAAGAGAGTTTGTTATGACTTATAGAGTTTTATTAAACAAATCTTTTATGAATTCATTTTTATTGCAAGTCACAAGTTAATTTGTATTAATATCGATCATCAATATATGAACAGAAATCAATAATGAATATTAGTTAATCAGATAATATACTATATAAGCCTGGGCGGAGTTCATGAAGTTCCGCTACGCGGAACTCCGCAAAGTGCCAAGCCACGCTGAGTTCTGCGAGCAGCAGAGTGGGTTACCTTGTGCCGGTCGCACGAATTTTTAGTGCCGGGTGTTTGTACCGCGCTGTAAAATCAGTACAAACTGCATCTCGCACAGTGTAAGAGGGTGCTGCTTCTTTCTGCCACTCGAGTAGGAGTTCTACTCAAGCGGCAGCTTCCTCAATGCAAACAGAAGATTTCTCAATGCGAGCGGTAGCGACCATCCGTGACTGCCCGCATTGAACAATCTCGCTAGGAAGTGGTCTAGCATTGGATTTTCCTCGCTCGCACTTGCCAACTTACTGTTGGCGAGCACAAGTGAGGAAAAAACTCTGCAAAGCGGAGCTTTCAGAACTCCACGAGCTCCGCGGAGTGTGAAGATTTCTGCCAACTCCGCGAATGTAGCGGAGTTGACCGCCCAGGCTTAGTAATATATGCACATTCGATACAGAAAAGAATACTATTTAGTAATGGGGAGAGAAATGGTGTCCGTAAGAACCAATAAAAAGTTCCAGTTTGAGATAGTGAGTGATACTCATAAAGCTATAGAATCAAAAGTCAGCTTTATAAATCAAAAATAAATAAAAGCAGAACTTCTCCTAAAGAGAGGTTCAAGAAACTCAGTAGAGCAATGTGGCATAAGTATCTGGGTAAATGGAAAAAGGTCTGGGCAAGAGTGTTCAGCTACTCTAGGAACACGCACTATTATAGACAACACATTTTATCAATGTTGCAGCTTGTGGTTTTCTTCTTTTTTCAGCCAGCCAATTATCTTGAGATGCTCTCATGAGAACAGGATCAGTCCTCGTCTTCTCACATAAAACACAATGACTCTAAATCTCAGTGTTGTAACTATTTGTTATCACCTACCGGTTTCCTCTAGTCTATTTGGATTACATTTCCGCATTCAAAGCTGCATTCCCATGAGGGAATCTTCATGTTTACCATTCTAAATAACAAAACGTATTTATTTGTTATGAGCGATCATTGCAAAAGAATAAATATTTGCAGCAAAAGATGAAAATATTTATGCAACTATTATTTATTAGGAAATACATGTTCATGGAAAGGTCAGGAAATAAACATTTTATGCACATTCAGCTCATCAGGCACTCGTTGCTTCAGCTCATGAGGCCTAGTACGAGAAAATATGATTCCCTATTACAAATTTGTGCATTTAAATGCATTTTTATTTTCATTAAAGACTACACTTTAATTCTGCACATTATTACAAACTGTGTTATTTTCTCGATATTGTTAAACCGCTACTACAATTCCCCCCCCATGAAGGCTATATAACCATCAAGTTTTCTTCACAAATGAATCGTAGAGTTCATTCTCATCCTCAGTTGAGTCTTTTCTCTTTCGTTTCAAACTCTCAAAATCAATTAACCTTTTGTACTCTCGATTGATGTAATCATTTTGTTCTAATTAGTTGTGTCCTTTCTCTTTCTTTTGAGACTCTCAAATTCCTTTAACATTGTGTTCTCTCGATTGATGTAATAATTTAGTTCTCATTCCCTCTGTATTAGTTCTTTTCTTTCTCTGATCTTTATTTTATTAAAATAATATCTACAGCCTTTAAAAAAGCATGCAACCTATACTATTAATATTGGCACAAATACTGCCCTAAGAACTCAGTTTCCAGTGGTTGCAAACCAATTGCCAATAACAGAAACTCCTTTTTTTCCTAAATCTCTAAGACCCCAGGAGTTTCTAAAGATTCTAATTCAGGTTTCAGATCAGAAATGTAGTTTGCAATTTCCAAAGTTTTCTTACTTTCATCTAGTATATATGAGCACCATGTCTAATGCTAGTTGATTTTTTAAAACCATTGATCTAATAGCAACTAAATCTGTATTAATTATCTGTAATAAAGCTCCAGAAGTACTGGTTGCCAACTTGTCCACAACTGTTGAAAGCTTTCTGATCTTTTCATGATTCAAAATAACCCCTATTGATGGTATGATACTCCAAAAATATCTCCAACTAATTCTGTTTAATCATCTATGCTACATGTATGTCTGTGTGATGATGTCATAGTTAGAGCATCTATGCTATATATATATATATGGTACATCTTAGGAAGCAGCATAGCTAAATAGCAAATACCTCCCCAATTATCTGGTAATTAAAAATATGCATCCTGTTCCAAAAGAAATAGACTCCTGGAATGAATGTTTCTTCACCTTGTAAAACTTGCCATGACTCCCCCCCTATAATTTCAAAAGTATGTTCATAACTACTAATCCCCACGTGCCTATTTAATTTGGTTTCTTCTTCTAAAAATGCATATTTTTCTTTTTTGTCTCATTTTAATTTTGGATAGATCCTTTTCTTTTTGTATTCATCTTCTTTCTTTCAAACATTTTTCAAAATGTCCTCTTCTCTGTTTTTACTATGTGAAATGTTTGTGCTCCTTACCTCTAATGTCATAATAAATACTTTCTCTAAGGGCCTTATTAAGTAGGTTCAACTGTTTTCATATGCCCTAACAGTATCTTTAGGCATTGATGGTCTAAAATAATGCCAAGCTGTATACATTTTTTTTGGGTTGTGGGTGTAAGTTTATGCTCTTCTCTAATGGAACTCTTGAAAGAACCAGGTCAGGTTCCCGCCTACATACTATGTGAAGGAAAATCATACAAGTGATTGCTTATGACAAAGGTATGTGGTGGCATGTAACGTCTTCTGCAACTGATAAAGGTAAGTGGGCATAGACATAGCAGTCTTTTGCATCTAATGCCTGCGTACATTCTTGAACTAATCTAGAATAAATTAATCTTTTGAATAATCTTGAAATTATGCTTTTAATTTAGTTTTATCTATTTTGTATGCAGGTATCGTAGGAGCAAGTGTAAAAATAGTTCTCTCTTTCTCTGATAAGTGGTAAAAACCCTATTAGTAGTTTGATGATTGCTAACTCTGTTACTAAAAATGTAATACCCATAATGATCTTGCATCTTGCTCTGTTTAGGAAACACATGTTTGTCTGCAGTCCAGTCAGATTTGTAAGAAAAATATAACAGCAATAATTCAGCTGTTCGATTTCAGCTTTTCTTCTTTTTTTCTTAAAGCAGTTTTCCTGATTTTCTTTTACAGTTTGTTCTTTTAGCTTTATTTACAGCTGTCTTCATATATCCATCTCTATCCCTTCTTCTAGATGTGTTATCCCTACTCTTCTTCTGCAGCCTTGGGCCTAGGGCGATCATCTTTAAAACAAAAGAAAAACAAAATTCAGTGTTTTGTACTCTCTCATTCAATAGTGACACTACATTCTTGTTTCTTTCCAGAAATATTTTTCAAACAGCTTTGTCCCAGTTTATTTCTAAGGTGATGTCATGGGGGCTCATAAAGTTCTGATCTCATATGAAACAAGTCTTCCACTGACAAAAATAACACCTGGTTCATGTAGTATGTCCATTTAGGTGCAGAATACCTTTGACAAGGTACTCTTGCTCTTTTCGACCTTCTTAGTGTCTGCTGAGCTTCTTCTGTGTTACTTGCACTGCTTGATTCTGCTTCTTCTGCAATTATTGGCAGTTAGCGATCAACTGACACACATGATCTCAATTTCCTTTGTCTTTAAAATTATGGCCATTCAGCATTGCGGGTGACTCTTCTTGATCCAGTACTTGTTCCTTCACCCAGATCGTCTATGTGTGCTGGTGTTGTCTAGAAGAAGTGAGTACGAAGTTCCTCAGTGGGTCACAGAACACAGTAAGAGAGTTTATGTGATGTCACGTGGATAGGTTGTCCTCCAAGGAGGGGGAAATCCTCCTTTCGGAACTAGGGCCCTCACACACCCGGCAAGCTAGGTGTCATGCTTCATCAAATGGGCCTGCTCCTCGTCGGGTCGGCGCTGCAATACCCGACGGGCACCCATAAAGGGGCTCTTTACCGGAGATCTTTTGTTCCTTGCCGTTTAGGTGCCGTGGGTGTAAGGGGCCTAGTACGTGTAGATGTAATGGTGAATGTGCAAGATAAAACAGGGGAGGGAATCCTCTAAATAAACTTTATTCTGGAAGGATCCCAGCCTGGTTAAAATAAGGAATAGGAGAGGCGACTATCTGGCTGTAATGTGTCAAAAGTAAGCGCTCTACTCCTAAATGGTCGACATGTTTCTCACCTAGTAGTCAAGAATGATCTGTGGCGATTCCTCAGGACCAAATGAAAAGAAAACTATCTACACCTAATGGTGTGGTGAAAAACTACCTACCACGTAGTGGTCCTACGGGAACTCTACCCGCAGGTATAGAGACCAACCTGTGAAAGAAACAAATATATTGGAAAGCACAATACATTAGTTATGCATTTGTGATCACCCATAAGTTCAATCCATGATTCTAGACCTATATGGTGATCAAAAGTGACCCAATCAATACATAGTGATACCAGTAGATATCACTCATGAAAATATTAGATATGCAGTGCTATAAATGAGGTAATTATAGCACACCCGTGACTCTCAATAAAAACAACAACAATGATGAATAGGCTGTGACAACGGTGGTGATCAGAGTTATCTAAACCTCACCTAATGTTTGTAAGATCGCGCCTCATCAGTAACAGCGGGATACTAGAAACACGAAGTGTTGTGTCTAAAAAATGGATAAAATAAGGGCAGTGATTAGCTGGTATGTATGAAAACTGCTTGTCGAATAATCCAGAAACCCAGTCAGTCAATGACAAAACAGTGGCGCTGGGTAGGGCAAGGCGGTACGTAAGATAGAACGCCCATCCTCCTCGTATTATTAAAAGACCCCTGCTTCTCTTAGCCTGGAGTTATGGGAGGAGATCGCATAGTACTACAGACTACCGGGGTGCCCAGCATGGTCAAGTGCCAGAGCTGCAGAACAGGCGAGAATCCCCCAGAACCCAGTGGAGTAAGCAAAGTGGTTAATCTCAATCGCGGTAGGCACTAAGTAGTTCTTAACTCAACCTGGACAGCACTTGATACCGCTTACCTCCGCCGTTTGCTGAACACTGGGGGAGATTGTCAAAGCGTCTTCAATACTCACCTGCTCCAAATAGAAGCCCAGTGGTAGACCTACCCCGCACCGCTGCAACCGGGATGGTAATGTCCTTCGGTGTGTGCTCGCTCTTATACCAGCGCAGCTGCAGGCGGGACCGGGGCGGGAAGCCAAATGGTTTCAGCTGTGGAAGAGTGTGTCATGTGACGTTTTTGTCAGAACGGCCGAAAAGCTAGTAAATGATGTCGGCCATCTTGGAGTGTCTAGGATGCTCATTATAGATGTATAGGAGCGTATACAGATTTCTGTCATTGTGTACAACCCCGCTAGGGAACACTGTAAGGCTTGGCTTATTTCTCAGTTATTAACAAGTGAACCCCAAGGGATTTCATCGTGCAGTCCCTGATCGTCTGAGTCCAAACGATGCACCCATCTTTGTTCGATCCTAAAGAGGGCAGAGTGTGTGATCTTGGGGTGACTTTCTAGGATTACGCACCGTAAGCTTTCTGGAGGATGTTTACAATCTTTGAAGTGTGTATACAATTTTGTGGTGGTTTTTTGGCAACGAATGTTGCTCTTATGTTCTGTTATTCTTGTCTTTATTGTCCTCGTCATCATGCCTATGTATTTTTTATTGCAGGGGCACATAATCAAATACACACATCGAGCCGTGTTACAATTAGTATGTTTGGTAATCTTCCAGGTGAAGGAGTCAGACAGAGTTAACTCCTTTGTGGGTTTTGTTTGAGGGCACACCGCACATGAGCTACAGGGGAAATGGCCCTGGACCGGGGGAAGGTCCCATAGTGATCTCTGTTTATTGGTACTTGCTGGTTTCGGTCTGGTGTGAATGAGCATATCTCTAATATTTCTGGTGCGTTTAAATGCAAAACGGGGTCTGGGGATCTCTAGGGATCCTGTGTTTAGAATCCTCCAATGTTTGTTGATAACCCTCTTTATTTTATTAGATTCTGGTGTGAAAGATGTGACACATGTTGATGTATCTGAGGATTCTTTTGGTTTGACCTCGAGCAAAGTCTCCCGGTGATTATTCCTGGCTCTTTTCATTGATAGTGCTACTTGTTTTGGTGGGTACTGCCTTTCCAAAAGATTCTTGGATAAGGACTCCGCCTCCTTCTTGTAGTCATTAATAGAGCTGCAATTTCGCCTTATGCGCAAAAATTGCCCAAAAGGTAGATTGTCTCTAAGGGCTCGAGGGTGGTGGCTACTGTATAGTATAAGCTATTCCTGTCAGTTGGTTTCTTGTAGATGGTCGTACTCAACTGACCATTGTCGAGTCTGATGGTAAGATACAAAAACGGTATGTTTGTGGATGAAATGGTATTAGTGAATTTCAGATATTCGTTCTTTGTATTAATCCACCGGCAGAAGTTATTGCATGTGGATAAATCACCACTCCAGAAGATGAGGATGTCATCAATGAACCTCTTCCACAATCTCAGGTTATCCTTGAAGGGGTTGTTGGGATGTAAAATCACCTCTTCTTCAAATGCTGCCATGTAGAGGCAAGCCACACTTGGGGCAAATGTACTCCCAGTGGAAGTACCCTGAGACTGGTGGAAGAGTTGCTTCTTGTAAACAAAGAAATTTTCTGTTAATGCTAGTGTAGCACACTGCATTATGAATGTTACAGGAGTGGGTGATGTCCACTCGACCTCGTTCAGGGATGTTTCAATGACTGTAAGTGTCTCACATTGGGGAATGTTAGTGTACAGCTGTTCCACATCTAGTGTCACCAGTAGGTTTATATCATCTGTGTTCCTCAATTCCACTATTATACATAGGATGTCAGTTGTATCCCGAATGTATGAGGGAGTCGTTTTTACCAGTGGCTGGAGGAAATTATCACAAAATTTCGAGAGTGGCTCCAAAATGGAGCCTATGCCCGATACTATGGGTCTACCTGGAACTGGTGTAGTGCCTTTATGAATTTTGGGCAGGGTATAGAAATAAGGTGTTCTTGGGTCCTTGGTAGTGAGAAAATCAGCCTCTTTCTTGCTTATCCAGCCGTTAGCTTCTGCCTCAAATACTGCACTGGAAATTTCTGTTTGCCAATCTAGTAGTGGGGTTGGTGGTAATCGGTGTATAGAATTTTCTGTTATTGAGTTGGCATTGGCATTGAAGGTCATAATCTGTAGTTGACTGTATGACTGTCGCACCGCCTTTGTCTGCCTGTTTGATGGTGATGCTACTGTCCTCAGCTAGGGACTTAATAGCTTGTAGTTTATTTCTGGAAAGGTTGTAAAAGGGGACCTATCTCGTCTCCTGTCTCAGGTCCTTAAGAACTGCCTGCTCAAAAGTGAGCACTTCCACAGGGACCATATTACTATTTGGAGTAAATGTAGAGGGGTTCCTCAGTCCCGAGTCTTGCTGGATAGGTTCTGGTTTGTCCTGAAAGAAGGCTTTTAAGCGGATTTTTCTGAAGAAATTTTGGATTTCACATTGTTCTCGGAATCTATCAGTGTTTGGGGTGGGAACATATCCCAATCCTTTTTCTAGTACAGTCATTTCAATATCGGTCAGAGGTCTGTGAGATAGATTCACCACTAAAGTCTCCTGCCCTGAGTTTTGCTCCTTGTCTCCACTGCATTGGGTGGTTAATCTTGCCACTGCACTTGTTTCTGCCCGCCTCTTTTGCGCCCTCTTCCTCTGCCCCAACCTCTGCCTAAAAAAGGAGGGTTACCAGTAGGAAAGAATTGCGGTTGGCCCTGTGGATACATGGGGAAAGGCCAAAAGGGCTGTCGTGGACCATGGTAGTTAGGAATGTGGTAGTTGGGGAGCTGAGGGCGATTAGCCTTTCTCAAGTTAGTGCCACCCCAACTCCCAGTACTGGAGTCACTACTCGAGGAGCCCCTTCTGTTGGCATCGTTACTTTCATCCGAGGAATAGCTGTCCTTAGCTGGCATGTAGTCTGCCTTCAGATAGGGGTACACCTTTTCCTTCTCGAATTTTTGAATATCTTTTTGTAATTTGTTGACTTTCTGTTTCATCAGATAGTCCTTGTGCTCTGCGATCTCATTGTTCAGTTCTGCTAATCTTGATTCAAATAGGGTTCCCTGAATGGTAGTTTTGAGTGCACCCTCTGCAACTTGAATCCTTATCAGGAGGGCGTCAGCTATCCTCTTGGCGGTATTTATTATCAGGACAAGCCAGTCCCTAGTGCACTTCCAAGCCACCGCATCCTCTAGGAAGAGTCTGGGGAAGTTATTGACGATGAGGCCATTCGGGGCAATATTTGCCCGCAAATATTCTGTCATCATCGCCCCATGTAATGTTATCTTAAGCCATTCCCTTTTCATCGTCATTAAGGAAGTCCAGTCCTCAGACTGAGTACCTGAGGCTGAGCTACTATCTGCCCCTAGGATAGAAGGGGTGGTTCTCAGGATTTCTGCAGCTATGTCATCACTGAAGCTAAGTCCCTGGGTCTCCTCCATATTAATGGCGAGCTACGGGAGATAGCTATGCTGGTGTTGTCTAAAATGTTATCTCTGGCTGAGATCTTGTTTCTTCTTCTTCTTCTCCTCCTTCAGAGACTTCAATGCCACTTTTTGAAATCACAGGAATCTGGATTGGTGTGACTTTCTGCAGTTCTTCACCCCTTGCTCCTCTTGCATTATTGCTCCTTGTAATTGTTCAGCTTCCGGTGATTCTACCACCAGTGCTCTTGGTTGTGGCTCAAAAAACACTATCACCTCATGTTGACTTCTTACTCTCTGAGTGTGAGATGCATGCACCGAGCTTGGTACTCCAGCACACTTACCAGTAGTGCTCATGATGAAAATCACCTGGAAGGGGCCTTTCTATTTCAGTTCCGAGCAAGACTTTTGCATATTCTTCTTGATTAACACCCAGTTGCCAGGACTGAGGTCATAGCAATGTTACTGATGTGGGCTTAAAGTAGCTGCTTCAACATGGCGAGAGATGCAATGCACCACATCAGCCAATCCTTTGCAGTAATGAGGTATAATGTCATCTGTGATGCTCATAAGTGCATTTGCAGCTACAGCAGGCAGTCTCAATGCACGCACCATTAATATCTTGAAGGGAGGTAACCCAGTCTCCCTGCCAGGAATACTTCGGAGACCCATCAACACCAAAGGCAAAGTATCTGGCTATTTCAGTGATGTGGAGGCACAACATTTTTCCAACCGGGACTTTATAATTCCATTCAGCTGTTCAACAATGCCAGAAGCTTCTGGTCAATAACTAAAGTGTAATCTCTGCTTGATTTGTAAAGCTGCATAGAGTATTCTTAGGACCACATTGTTGAAATGAGTCCAACGATCTGACTCCAGAGAAACGGGTAATCTGTATCTAGGTATCAGCACTGTTAACAATAGCTTTGCTTCAGTGAGGCTGTCATTTCTCTGTGCTTGGTTAGGCTTCCTCCAAACGAGAGAAAATGCACACTATAACCAGGACATATCTTAACCCATTAAAAACAGGCATCATTATGAAGTCAACCTGCATTTTGTTGAAGGGACCACCTGATCTTCCTATGTGGCTTAATATTGCTGAGATTCTTTTCTTCTACATTCATCAGCTGATATGTCACACAGTGATGCCACACTTCTTTTGCAAGCATCCCTAATCTAGGGTTAAACCAATTCTGCCTGAATAATCTCACCATTGCATCTCTCTCTAAGTGTGTTGGGCCATGGAAATGTTGTGTCATGGGAAATAATAAACTGTCTGGCCTTCTATCTGCTGACATCCAAATATCATTTGCATTTTTCCTACATCCTGCTTTGCAACCCAGCTGCTCTGCTTCTGAAACATCTTCTTGTAATCTCTTGAGCTCTTGCCATGTGTCAGCTGCTGACAACTACATCGAGAAAACGTGTCTCTCTCAGATTCATTTGTATAAGCTTTGTTAAATGTGCAGGCCACATGTGCTCAATACTGTGCAACTTCATAAACAAATCTGTTTCCAACTATAACATATCCATTGCCACTTCTGTGAGCTGCCCATTTAACAGCGGCAACTTCTATAGGCATTTGTATTGCCTTGATCAATTTTCTTAAATGTTCCCCACTTCTAATGGTGGAACCAGATGAGGTCATGAAACCTCTTTGTGACCATAACTGTCTAAAATCATGGACCACACTAAAGCCATATTGACTATCTGTAAATATCTTCACTGTTGATTGGGCTGTTAGACTAAAGGCTCTTGTAAGGGCAATTAATTATGCAATTTGTCCTGAGGTAGCACTTCGAAGCCAGGAAGCTTCTACAACCTCTTGACCCATATTGACAGTCCAAGCTGCTCTCAGGGTGCCCTCATTATTTCTCAGACATGAGACATCCACAAAGATTACAAAATCATGTTCAACTTCGTATCCACTGAAGTCATCATTTACAGGCAGAAAATGTGACGAGTTCAAAATCTGACATAATTTTAAAATGATATTTCCAGCTGATGTTTGTCATTTACTGAGTTTTTGTTTGAGTGAGCAATATTTTTACAGTGTGTGGGACCATAACAGTTAAAGGACATCCCATCACTATGTTCTCACATCTCTCTATACTGACACCGACCGCAGCTACTGATTTAAAGCAGCTGGGAAGTGCTTCAGCTACAGGGTCAAGGGTAGTCGAAAAATAAGCCTTAGGTCTTTGTGCATTTCCATGCACCTCAGTAAGCACTGAGAGAGTGAAACAGTCCCTCTCAGTGCAAACCAACATGTGAACATTTTACTGTAATCAGGCATTCCTAGTGCTGAGGCATGACAGAGACTTTCTCTTAGCTCTAAGAAAGCTTTTAAGCACTTGTTGTCCCATGGAAGCAGACCAGGTACATCTTTGTGTGACAGAACCAGTAGAGGCTTGGCCACTAGGGAAAGGTTTGGTATCCACTGTCTATAGTAGCCAGCAATTCTCATTAACATTCTGACTTCTCTCTGTGTTCTGGGTGGGTTCATCTGGAGGATAATCTCCACTGTCCCTGGTAACACTTTTCTCACTCCTTTCTCAATGATATGTCCCAAGTGTTGGACTTCTCTTTGACTGTATTGCAGTTTACTCCGAGGCACTTTATGTCCATTCTCAGCCAAGTGATTTAACAATGCAATTGTATCCTGTCTGCAAGCTTGCTGTGTATCTGATGCCACAAACCCGAAACTGGTCCCAGGATGCTTGTTTCCGGTTCATGGAGGACTTGGCCTGGCAGTTCGGGCTGGACTGTTCCCATGGAAAGCAGGGTCAAGACTGATTTGCATGTGGCTGAATCTAAACTGGAATGTCATGTGGAGCAAAAAATGATGGATTTATGCCCAGATCTCCTTACTGGGGTGACTATTTGACATTGTTCAATATTCTGTGCATCAATTGTTCTTTTTGAATTTGTCACCCGAGTGGGAAAGATATGCCCAGGCGTGGGTCTCATGCTCTCCATGCCACTGGAGTCAAGCTAGCCTGGCTGATGAGGGGTGAAACCCCGAAACCGGTGCTAGGATTCTTGTTTCCAGTCCAGGGAGGACCTGGCCTGGCAGTTCGGGCTGGTCTGTTCCCATTGGGAGCAGGGTCAAGACTGATTGCATATGGCTGGGTTCAAACTAGAATGGCATGGGGAGCAAAAAAATTATGGATTTAGGCCCAGATCTCTGTACTGAAGTAAATGTTTGACATTGTTCAACATTCTGTTCATCAATTGTTCTCTTTGCGTTTGTCACCCCGAGTGTGATGGGTATGCCCGACGTGGGTCCCGTACTCTCCATGCCACTGGAGTCAAGCTAACCTGGCTGATGAGGGGTGAAACCCCGAAACCAGTGCTAGGATTCTTGTTTCCAGTCCAGGGAGGACCTGGCCTGGCAGTTCGGGCTGGGCTGTTCCTACTGGGAGCAGGGTCAAGACTGATTTGCGTATGGCTGGGTTCAAACTGGAATGGCATGGGGAGCAAAAAAACGATGGATTTAGGCCCAGCTCTCTGTACTGGGGTGAATGTTTGACATTGTTCAACATTCTGTCCATCAATTGTTTTTTTTGCATTTGTCACCCTGAGTGGGACTCCCAGATGTGGGTCCCGTGCATTCCATGCCACTGGAGTCAAGCTAGCCTGGCTGATGGGGGTGAAACCCCGAAACTGCTTCTAGGATGCTTTTTCCAGTCCAGGGAGGACCTGGCCTGGCACTTTAGGCTGGACTGTTCCCATGGGGAGCAGGGTCAAGACTGATTTGCATATAACTGGTTCTAAACTGGAATGCATGGGTGTTGGAAAACGAGGCAGTATCTGTGAGGCCTGCACAAATAACATGACTACATTTGTCCTTCACTGGGAACCAAACACCCCATTGTAGCGCTTGACTCTCAGAGGGTAGCGTTGCAGAGCAGTCTAAGGCTTACTCAAGGGAGGTGGTGTGGGCTAGTAATCGCCATTTACCAGTACGCAGAAATAACACTCAATAATTGATTGTCCAGCCTGTACTTTGCTTTATAAAAGGAAGAGTACATTCATTTAAAACACTCACTACTCAATACTATGCATCAATTTACAAATATACATAAGCTGTTGGAATTACTTTGTGACATTGCATAACATTCCCACCCCTCCCGATGGGGGAGGGGGGTGGGGTCTAGTACCACCACTCCCATGTATGCACATCATCTTGCCCCTCATGCAGTGGGTCGAGCATAACCTGGAGCGAGGGCGTTGCCCACTGGCACCATCCAAGTGGCGACCCACCCCATTATCTCAACAAGCATTTAAAATGGGCAAACATGCCATGGTGACACATAACCCTGACTGAGCATCTCATACTCACCATACAGTATACACCTCTACATCTTAGTGGCTAACAGTCTGGGTTGTTCTTCACCTAACGCAGTAGCAAGAATACATGTTTGGGCATCACTTAGAATGACAGTACTCGTCATAGTTGATAACAGTTAAAATGCATTGCAATTAAAGCCCCTAGAAGGCATCACAGTTAAAATCACAGGATTAAGCATATACAGCAAGACACCCTAGCAGGAATGTCCAGCAACATAACCCAACTTTGCTTATGAATTCACATTACACATGTGACTTCCAGTCCCTCAATAGAAATAACATTGATAAATGCACTTCTCGTGCCATTGCACCTCTTCACTTCCAGGGGATGCCCTTCTCCAGACATCCCCAGCACAGCCCTTCATACCTTGAGGCAGTCCCTAATGCACCCCCAGCTATAGAACAAAAGTTCCAGCCCCGGGAGGCTGATGACTGCTGGCTGAGCCCTTGAGGGGCTATCTCCACTGAGTCCCCAGAGACTCTGGGGGGGACTTTCCATCTTCATGCTGGGGAAGACTGCGTTGCTCCTGCAGCTCCCCCGGCACCTTTTCACTCACTTGGCGGTGACCCCGTCCTCTTGGGTCACCACAGGCAGAAAACTGGCATTTTCCTGCAGGCCTGTCTAGGCTCTGCAAAGCATTATGGGGTGCTCTTCCCCATTCCGTGCATCCCCCGCTGTGCCGGGGAGAGCCGCGCTGCTGGTGATGGTGGCCCTGCACCACATTGGCCCATCGTGGAGGGCCCGGTCCCACCCGGACCCCGTTCTGCCAAGTGAGTGCCTGCAGCTCCTGCTGCCTCGCTCTTCAGGGTCCCGGTCCCACCCGGTCCCACCACTGCAGGCTCGCTGGAGAGCCACTCGGGGAGCCCACCCCCGGTGGCTCCCGCTGACTCCCTGTCTGGCCAGCACCCTCGCGTGCTGCCGCAGGAGCTGGCATCTCGGTTCTGGTCTGCCCACTCCTGCTGGCAGACACGGAGACTCCCGCCGGTCTGGCCAGACCTCGGGGGAGTGCGACGGCACTCCCCCTGCCTTCCTCCTGCCACGGGGGAGTGTGGTGGCACTCCCCCACCTGCACGGGGCACCCCGGGGCCCGGAGTTGGGATCCCGGGCCCCTCCCCCTTGGAGGTATTCACGGGGAGCACGATGGCGCTCCCCGGCTTCGGTCTTCGGGCCTGGAGTTGGGATCCCGGGCCCCATGGGCTGTCTTCACGGGAAGCACGACGGCGCTCCGCGACTTGTCTTCGGAGCGACGGGGAACAGAGTTGGGATCCCAGGCCCCTGGGACTTCTTCACGGGGGGCGCGACAATGCTCTCCGGCTTCTTTTCTCCCGTGAGGGAGGCGCGATGGCGCTCCCCTCCCTCCGGTCTCATCGGGGGCCAGGGTGGGCTCCTGGCACCCCATTGGGGCAGTTTCACGGGGAGCGCGATGGCACTCCCCGACGTAACTTATTTTGGGGGCATCCCCCGGGACCTGACCCACCCCGGGGGCACATCTTGGACCAGCGCCGTCGGTCCGCCCTGAGTTCAAGGATCGCCTACCTTCTCGGGGGTGTATCTCGGCCCCCAGGCGGCCAATCTGCTCCATTTTGGCCTCTTCTTGCTCTGGGAGCACTTTCTTTTACCCTCCTGGTCTCAGGGAGGCCCAGGCATCTGCTCACTGGTCCTGGACTCCTCTTTTGGTGCAAGTCAGGGTCCTGGGACATTCTGGAGGTTCTTCCTTCCAACTGCCCATGGTGCCAGGCTCCAGCACCACTCTTCCTCAGCCGACCACACCCTAGAGAGAGCTCCTCTTCCTGTGCAAGACCTTTTAAAGGAATTTGGAGGGGGCTGGCAGGAAGGCTCTGCTTTCCCTATCAGGCAGCGACACATCACCTCTCTGCCCCTGCTCCCTCCTTCCTGCCCAGGCCTCTGGGATAGTTCAAAATGGCGTCGTCCAGGGGTCCCATGCCACATTGTCTCTGAAAAGCCCCTTCCCCCCTTGCTGCCTTCTCTCCAGAGCCGCTTGGTGCCTGGCACCAGGTGACAGCTGCTGATGGATAACTTCTAGCTCCACCCACCTTCTCTCCCTTTTGGAGAGGAGACCTTCGCCCTTGGAATGCTTGCCGTGAAGGGCTAGGCCTCTGATGCTTCAGTTGGGGGAGGAAGGTCATTAATCCAGCCTGGGTCAAACCCAGCCAGGCTCTGGTTATGAGCTGAGTCAGAGGAATATGACATTTCTGGATGACCCAAAAGCAGTACGGATATGATTTTGGACTCTGCAGAATAATACTTCTCACCTAAGTTACAGTGGGCTTTAGTGCGTGTCTGGAGTTTGTATGCCCTAGGGAAGAGAAACTATCCCATGTGATCCCCATCCTCATAGGATAATAATGGAGTGGTCCTTCAGTCAAAACAGTAAAGCACACTGACTTTCCCTTACATGTTTCTTCCCATTATATAAAGCCCATTCCATGTCACCACCCAGCTCTGCATAATTCCTGCCACACCATTCTATCTGTACCTGCTCCTGGGCTGCGCACGTCAGGAATCCCCCTGCGCAGCCCCTAAATGTGTGCACATGCATGTACACACATGTCTGCATGTAACCAGCCCAGTGCCCCTTACTCCGGCTGCAGCGCAGTGGCCTACTCTCACCAGGGGGTCACCGGTAAAATCCACATGCAGTCTCTTTCATCATGAGTGCACTGTGGGTGAGTCTCAACTTATGAGGCTCTCCCACAGTAAAAGCTCAACAAATAGGTGTTCAAAAAGCGAAAAATCCGGGCGGCTCAGATGGTCAGAACCACCTTCTAACAATGGGGAGCAAACACAACAATGGATTTAGGCCCAGATCTCTGTACTGAGGTGAATGTTTGACATTGTTCAACATTCTGTCAATCAATTGTTCTTTTTGCATCTGTCACCCCAAGTGGGACAGGTCCCAGGATGTTTGCTTCCAGTTCAGGAAGGACCTGACCTGCCAGGTCGGGCTGGACTGTTCCCATGGGAAGCAGCGTCAAGACTGATTTGACATGGCTGAGTCTAAACTGGAATCGCATGGGGAGCAAAAAAAAGATGATTTAGGCCCAGATCTCTGTACTGAGGTGAATGTTTGACATTGGACAATCAGGTCATCACTGTATTGCATGAGCACTGATCTGTAAGGCATCTGCAAAGATTCAGAATAGTTTCGCAAGATCTGATTATAAATGCATGGGCTTTCTGTATACCCTGTCGAATTCAGCACCATGACAAAAGTCTGGGCTTCGTTAGGATGAACTGCAAGTCGGCGGTCCTGCAAGCCGAATTAGGATGCGACCGCCACAACGGCGGTCACAATGTCTATATTTGGTATTGCGGCGGGTGCTGCGGGTTGCACACGCCGCAGTACAAAAAACAGACATTACATATATCCATGCACTACGTGGCAGGCACCATGCGGTGCCTGTCACATGGTGCTGGGATATGTAAGGGGGCACCGTAGTTGCCCCCCAGGGCCCATGTCAGAGGCCCAGGGGGAAGGGGAACCCACTACAGGCCCCTAATGTGCCTTTCCACCTGCCTTTTCATGGTGGGTTCACCACCATGAAAGGGCCGGAGGAAAGGAACATTGTAATACCTACGGTGGTGCCTGGCAGGCACTGCCACCATTTTAGGTATTACTTCACCTCCTAAGGACTAACTGGCTCCTTGAGCCCATTAGATCTGTGGTGGTCAGTCTCTCCAACTGCCACCCATCCGCCCGCCATCCTGATGTGGCGGGTGGAAAACAGCATTTCGATGGCGGTGGGACCGCCACTGACTGGCTGTCAGTGGCAGTCCTACCGTCATCATAATCAGGCCCTATGTCTCTGAACACAAAAGAGAACAGAAACTGGCTGTCTTCATGCAATGGAACAGAGAAAAAGGCCTGACACAAGTCCACAATAGTATACTATTCTGTAGTGCACGGAATTTGGAAAAGGATGGCGGCTGGATTTGGTAACACCTGACACCATGGAATAACAATATATTATTCTTTTGAAGATCTTGCACAATCTGCATTTACCATTGGGCATCTGTAAACCCATGATCCAGCCGCGGTCCGTGCAGGTAATAGCAGTGGGGGGTGGGGCCTCAGCATCGTCCCTCGAAATCCCCCCCATACCTGGCCCCACCGCCCTACTGCTGTTACCTGCACGGACCGCGGCTGCCATGATCGGAGAGCTACAAGGGCTCCCAACACTTTCTTATAGAATCTCTTTCCTCAGCATATCTTCAATTACTAGTGTTATTCCTGCCACTATCTCTGGTGTCAACTTATATGGTGGTGTTCTCGGATACTCAGCATTAGGTTTCACAGTAATTTGGACTGGTTCTACACCTTTTATTAGTCCGATATCTTTCACTGTAAAATTCCATACTTCTGCGTTCACACTCCCTTTTAAATCAAGAGGTACAGCATTCACAGTCCTCATTGGGTACAATCCTGCAGCTGTTTCTTGTGGGGCCGTTTTAAATTCTAACAATCTTCATCATGAGCCTGAAACTCAACACCATCCGGTGTTACAGTAATCAGTACATTTTAACTCGCACAACTGGTCTCTCCCTAAAAGATTTACAGGACTAGAATCACAGAAAATGAATTTGTGTTTTTTCTCAAATGAACCAATTTTTACTGGAACTTTTTCTGAAATTGGGTTTGTTATCTGTTTATTTGTAACTCCTACAACTTGGATCTTCTTTCCCGAGAGGGGTAGGTCCAGAACTTCCACTGTTCTAACAGTGGAATGCGTAGCCACTGTGTCGAACAAAAATGATACTTGGTATCCATTAACTTTTCCTTCTCGAAGTAGTCCACTCCGGTCTACCTCAAGGACTGTGCTAAGCATGTAATTTTCCTCCCTCCTCAGGCACCATCATTGGGAATGATCATACCTGAAACCATCATTTTCTAGCATAGGGTACTGTTGAAATACATTTTGATTATGATTCTGAAATGGGTTTGGATTTGCCTTGGGCATCTGATTCATATCAAATCTAAGATTTCCCATGTTCTGTGGGACCATCGGGGCTTGTGGAACCTGCATCATTGGAACCTGTCTCTACATTGGCACTTGTATCTGCTGAACATACCCACTCTGCATTTCATTTCCTCCTTGCTTTTGACCATTTTCACTTATTCTGTCAGGATTCAGACTACACTCCCTCTTTCAATGCCAAATATCATTACAGAAATGACAGAGTCATTTTCTTCAGCGTTGCAAAAACTGCACCTGATTTTGGATAAATCAGAATGCCTCTACCCTGTGAAACAACAACTCTGCCTTCAACACCATGAGTCTGCAAACCAACACCTTGCATTCCACTCTGATTTCCTACAAACTACTAATTCTGAAAATCTTTCTGACCCAATCTTGTCTGGGAAAGAATACCTTTCTCCTTTAGCTTTTTCTGTTTCATCTCTTGTTCATCACTACAATATTTTTCATATCTCAGAATTTCATCTAATGGTTTTGTTTGCCAGCAAATCACACTCTGTCTTAACCCAAGAATAAATTGAGACACAAAGAATCCTATATCACTCTGTTCAAGATGTTCCTGTCCACAGTGTTGTTAAAACACCTGAAGCAATCTCTCATTGTAATCATGCACTGACTCTTTCGACTCTTGTGAAGTACTTCTTATCTTTACTCAGTCAGTATCTTTTGGAGGAACCTTGTCTTTCAGAAATCTAATCACCTCACCACATTTATTCATAACCACAAGAGATGGTGCATTAGTGGGGGCATGTCTTGTAGATTCTGCACATGACCATTGGACAGCAATTTTACACTTGGCCCACAAATCTTTTGGCCCTACAATATCAAATAACATATTAAAATAAGCCCACAGTACTTTTAAAATCTTTACAAATCTGCCAACTTGTGTATACCACTGTGTATGAGGCTAGCTCAGTATATAGTGTCCGCCTATGGTCCAGACAGCCTTTAGTGATACTGTATAGGACCCTGATAACAGGAGCTCTCAAAGGGTAGCTGTGGAGAGTAGCTAAGGCTTATTCAGGAGGGTGTAAAGTGGGTGCATTTACCACATAGTCAATCAATAAGCTTTCACACAAGAAAAGGACTGCACAGTAGGTTATAAAAATACTTAAGTATTTATTACACAGCACTTGAAACTGACTTGGTATATCTCCTACCCAGAGATATCAAATACATATAAGAAATACTTCAATAATAGGTAAGTAGCATAGAAAAACACATGGGGCCCTATGGGGGGCAAACCATATACTAAGAAAGTGGCATAAGAGGTAAGTACCAAAACAAAACTAATACCCAAGGATGGAGGAGCCCAGGGGAAGTATGGAACCACCAAAGGTGAGGAGCTAGGAACCCCAAGGTGCCTGGGTGCAGAGTGGTTACAACGGGCCACATGTCCATAGGATAACACACAGGGTAAGTCGCAGTTGGTATTTTCTTGTTTCCCGACCCTTCTCAAAGGACCCTGAAGATACCAATTGGATAAAGGAATGCTGGAGAGCCACCCCACCTGTGCATACCCAAGGAACCAGGATACCTACACCAGGGAGGCTGGGTGCATAGGTGCGAATTGGTGTCGGAACCACTCGTAGAAGCCAATGGAGGATCTTGGAAGTCTGGCGGCTGCAGTTAGTCAAGGACCAGGACGGTGGAGCCCAAACATGGATTCTGGATGAGAAGTACTTGAAAGCAGAAGGTACAGAGTCCAAACCATCAGGGGGTGTCCAGGAGCCGCAGGAGCTCAATGCCACCCCTTGTTAGAGGTACTTGCTGCAGCACAACAGTCTTGATGAAGCAGCTGTGGAGCCCAGGTGATGATGCAAGAGCACAGGAGCTGTCCACAAGCTGTTCCATGACAGATGAAGAATGCCGGCAGGTCAGTTGCTGGCAGGACCACCAACAAGCCTTGGCAACCGCAAAAGTTGGGGCAAAAGAAAAGATGCTTGGTTGCAGATCAGCAAGGTCTGTGGGACTAACCCATCAAGGGTAAGTCAGGGCCAGCCCTCAGCACACAAGAGAATCATTGAGGCCTCCTTGGGGACCCTCTGGCAGCAGGCACAGGGAGTCACAGGGAAGCCTCAGAAGCACACAGAAGATCGAGGCCCACAGTGCTCAGGGTGCAGGCAGGACGTCAATCTGGGAGCTGTGTGATGCTGGAGGCTGGGGCTTCTTGAGAGACCTTCGGTGAAGAGAGTCAACAAGCCTTGGTAATGACAACAAGATGTGGTGCACAGGAATGCGGTACAAGTCGGCTGGAGAGAGAGAGTGCAGTCTTTCAAGTTGCTAGGAAGACTGGTCAGGCCTCTGGAGAGTCAACAAACCACCATGGAAGTGACTCCTTCACTCCAAGGGAGATTCCTTTTTGCTTGGATGCATGCAGAGGGCTTGTTGACTAAGCCTGGGCAGAGTTCGCATAGCGGTGCTACGCGAAACTCCGCAAAGTGGAAAAAAATCTCTGCGATGCTACGCGGAGTTCCACGAGCAGGCAAGGTTGCTTTCTCTGCCCGTTTGCGAGATGTTTCTGACGTTTGGCAGTGCTGATTGCGTGCTTGGGGGAAATATCGCACAAACTTCACCACGCGGTCGCCAATGGGAACGGCTATCTTGTTTTTCTACTCTTTGTTATGGTTCTGGGGCCTGTTTTGAATCCTCCCTATATCTTATCAATCCTTTGCTCCTAAATCTTTTTTTCTGATCTTTTTTATTTATTATCTATCCCTCTCTCTTCCTTAGTGTATATTTTACATTTTTTTCTACTTTTTGTGTGTTTTACTGCATTTTTGTACTGTTTTTCTATTGATTTTTAATTGTTTTTTACTTCCCTACTTTTTCTCCTGACTTTATTTTTTACTTCTACATATTCTTTTCTGACCCCCACCCCCAGAACCATGGCTGAGAGTAAGAAGACAACGCAGAGTGTGACCAGGAGCAGCCTTCCATGCGGAAGGCGTCACCATGTAGGGGTGCAGGCCCAGGCCTTATTTTCTGAGGTGGAGGTGGCTGCACTGTTTTTTTGTGTGCAGCGCCACCTCCCCTTAACCCTGGCAGCAGAAAGCAGGCCTGGGTCCGGGTACGGGATCCAGGAGCGTCACCGGAGGTGGGAGAGGGTGCGCCTGGCAGTGTTTCGCTGCTCTGAGGTCCGGCGCACCCATAACCAACTCACGCACCGGTGGTCCGACATCCTGGACCGAGAGCAGGACCTGCTGGACCTGCTAGGTGTTGAGGTCGTGGGTAGCTAATTATTTATTACTATTGTGTGTTCTGTGTTATTGCAAATATTATTTTGTTCCCAAATAGCACGAATGCTGCTGCTGCTTACATGCAGGTAAGTTACGTTTAAAAATCTTATATTAAGTGATTAATATTCTTCCAGACAGTTGCTCGAAGCTACTAATCTTACTTGTTTGCAACTTTGCACTCGCTTGAGCTGATTATGTAAGAGATGTTAGAGAACTTAAGTTAGGTAATGCAGACTAGAGAGACTCCTTTCCTTTGTTCTATCACTAAGATAGTGGTAGTTTAGTAATAGTTGGTAATTTAGCGTCCTCCTCTCATGTGCTGACTCCTTAGTCCTTAGTAGAACCTTTTGTAGTTTGTATAGTGAGTGAATATAGCAAGCAATTTAAACAAAGGGGGGAGAGAGAGGTAAGATACAAGGTGGACTCAGTCTCCTGTCTTGCATAAATAACCAAAAGAAGTCCACTTGTTATTAGAACAACCGTCCTATCGATGGTATAATTAATACTTTAGAGAAAATGATGAGTTTTCTTGAAATAACCCTCACCCACCAAAGTGACCCATGGTGGCATGCTTCATCATCGGGTTCTTTCCACCCCACTGCGCGACGGGGCATGCTACGACCGACGTAGACATGGGAACACTTTGTTGGGTGTTGACTATGAGGGATGGGAGTGGGCAACGAGAAAGGCATATCATGCAGAGCAAGGGAGCTGCTTTGACAATTGTGTGACTACAAGGCCCCTTCCTTCCAGTACAGAGTTCATGGGGCCCTAAATAGTGAACAATCATGTCTTAACTGAAAGAGCATACCTAGTAGGTATTTTACTTGCGTGAAATAGCATTTCATCAAAAGAATTACATTTTGTAACTGAATACATAAAGAGACGTAGCTGGTCAAGTTAGGAGTGGTACATGGGATCATTTCCTCTGGTCCTGAAGAAAAGCCCATCATAGTGTGAGTCTCCACCCACCACTTTTTATTAGTACCAGCTGTAGGACTTAATAAAAATTATACTCCAAATAGATAGGTAATTTTTAATAATACACTTTTGCTTGACCCTCCCACTCCCATCCCTCATACTCAACACCCAATAAAGTGCTCCCACATCTCCTTCGGTCGTAGCACAGACCGTCCCGCAACGTGGCAGGAAGAACCCGATGATGAAGCATGCCACCATTGGTCACTTTGGTGGGTGACGGTTATTTTAAGAAAACTCATCATTTTCTCTAAAGTACCAATTATACCATTGATAGGATGGTTGCTCTAATCACAAGAGAACATAGCAAGCAAGCAACCAACCAATTTGGTGTATGCAATATGCATGCGTCCATCTATGCATTTAAGAAGACTAAATGCAGACTTAGTGAATTGGCCCATCAAAGGGGGTTGAGATGATTGCGATTGAGATCGGAACTTTGAAACAAATATAATTTTTTTGCAATTTATTCCAAAGTCTTTGGAATAGGCAGGCTAGGTGGGTTTAGGATTCAGGAATCGGAATGGAACTGTGGAATAATAAAGATAGGACGGTCCACGACCATGATACTAGTCTACGACTAGTCGATCTGATTGGATAGGTCAATGTTATTGCAATTGCCGTTTCGTGTCCAAAAATCTTTTTAGAGTGATCTTTTAATATTTATTTAACACCAATCAATTTTTGTCTCTTTAATTATGTCTTACATGATCAGCATCCAGGGGCAAGAAGAAGACAGGGTTTGCAGAGGCGGGTAAGGGAGCTGGGCGGTGCCTCCCAGTATGAACGCTACTCTGCAGATGGCTCTGCTGGCCCCAGTAAGTCTTCCTGTTGTTAATAGTAATATAGATTTCCCTACCTTTTACCGCACCTTATTTATAACTATTATTTCCGTTTCCTAATTCTATTTTTTATCAAATCCTCTTCGATTTATCTGTTTCTAAATTCTTGTTATCCCTGCATTACCTACCAACTTAGCTATTTATATTTCTAGTGTCTGTTTTTTTTTTTACATCAAATCAAACTGCCTCTGACTCTGTATTAGTTAGTCCGTCTGTAGCTTGCTTTCTTCTGGTTTCTAGTCAGCTTTTCCTCTCCCCTTATATATATTTTTGGACTGCCTAGCGGTGGTGCTGTAAGACTCAGAGAACCCATTGGTCCTTACTACTACTAGTACTAGTACTACTACTACTACTCTGCTGTGCAGATTGCATGCCCAAGTAAGGTATTCAACACATTTTTGTTAAGATGAGAAGGCTTGTTTTTACTTTCTCATGCTCAATCCGTAAGTAAAATGATGGTCAAGTTGGACACCCCAAAGTGGTGTATTTTACTTTTTCTCGTCTAGGCCTAGTACTATTTTTCTTAGCAGCAGTTGATGGTGAACAACTGATTACCGTGCACTATGGCTGGAAGGAAGTATGAGGAGGAAGAGGAGGAGGAGGAGGAGGAGGAGGAGGAGGAGGAGGAGGATGGCACCATTATATTTTCCAACTAAGAGAGACCTCATGTCCGATTGTCCGCCCAGTTGCCCACTCTTTTTCTTTTCAAAAACTCAGATTCACCAATAGCCATTGAGTTCAGTACTTTGGTTTGTCCTCTTCTTGAGAGTTCTTTCAAAAATTGCCACCAACAAAATGCGCAACCGGATATTTTATTATTTTTGATAGAACATACTATCTACCCTACTCTAGTAGTACCCGAATTGTAGTGATGTGTGTGGTGTATGTATTTTAATCTTGCTAGTGAAACAAATAACTAGGGGGTGGCATATATGGCATCTAAAAAATGTGAAATGTTTTTTCTAGGCGCACCGACCACCAGTGCCAGGGTCAGCGGTGAAGGCGACGACAGTCAGGAGTGAGCTGATGCAGCAGCTGCAAAGGGTGAGCCAGCAGCAATGGCGGGGGGTGGTAAGTCATATTTCTTACTTTCTAACTCTTGTGCCATTGCGATGTTGCTGATGATGATGTGGGCGGTACCACTGCACTGCTGGGGAAATGGCTGCTTTGTGTAACAGAGAAAATGCCTCCCTCTTGTTTACCTTCCACCTTGATCGGATCTTCTTCATCCCCTCCACCAACAACACTTGCAGTTTTTTGGCTGCTAAGGTGCGCCTCCCACTGGATTAAGTGGTCTTTTCTCAGGTGGGTTGTTAGGCCTCCGGTACCATAGTTTGTACCAAGCTTACCCCGACTAGCACCTACTCCACAAATGGAGCATGTAGCAATGTTCACCTCCTTCCTGCTGACCAAAAAGAAGTCCCAAACTGGGGAGGTCCATTTTCTGACACTGCTGGTGCCACTTGCAATGTCGGATGATGTGGGTGTGACGTTTGACTCTCTGCAGTACCTACTTCAACTGAGGTGGTTGTGGTGGATGTAGGTCGCTGCTGGGACTTCGTAAATTTGGCAACTGGAGGTGGTGTTGGTGGTATCTGTGTTGGTGGGATCTGTGCCACATCCCTCACAGCAATTTGGGATGGGGTAATGCCGGTCTCCACGGGGGTGAGGCTAATGTCCATAATGACTGGCTCGTCATCATCCTCCACTTCTACATTTACCTCCATAACTCTAAGGCTTTCTGGAACCTTCCTTTTCCCTAGCCTTGTCTCGTGGCGTGTCTCACTCTCAGACTGAGGTGGGATCCAAGTGGCGTCTAGATCATCAGACGTGGGGCTTGCAGAAGAAGTTGATGGACTCACCCTACTTTTACTTGCTGGGGATCTGGAAGACAATGGATCTTCTGAAAGAGTGGCTTGCTCTTCTTTTCTTCAGCAGGAAGCTCGATCTCCTGAACTGCCCCTACATCGGGAGGAACAACTACTATTGTGGGTGGTGGTTGCGGCTGTTGTTGCCCACTTATCTGAGTTTCCTGCATTGATTGGGTACTACTTTGCGATAACGATAAGTCAATTTTAACATCACTGCTCGTCGGCGTTGTCATGATTAGACTGGCTTCCTCTGCAACAGACATGGGCTTGGGCCTAAGTTGGTGGGGTGGCTCCACTGATAAGGGGATGCTGCTCCCAGCTTGCTCCCTAGACACCGCTGCTGCAGGCGCAATTTTTGGTTTCCCAAAAAAGGTCTTGGGCGACATACCGGTGGTGGTAAGTGGCAGTGCCTTCTTCTTCTCACTGGCAACTTTCTTGGTACTGGGCCTGGTACCTTTCTTTGGGGCCATCTTGAAGATGTCAGTTAGCCCACTGTGGCAGAAGTTGAAGAGATGTCTGTCTGTGATCACACATCACGTCATGCGCAGGGCACAGGCCTTCTGTCTGACAGTACAATGGGTGATGTTGTCTCCTCTTCTTTTGTGCACCTAAAAGCTCAGAAGCAAGAAGAACATCAGTGAAATGTGGCATTGTTTTTTTATTTTTATTTTTTTATCCTCATTCTCCTCAGACCGCAGTGGGAAAACTAGCCACCAGTACCTTATATGGCTGTTACATATACCTATAGGTGCTTTCAAATTTTGGGCCCAACTCTGCAGCTGAATGTATTTAAATTTGGAGAGGCCTCCTTCCGCAATATTATGAAGCGCTGACCAAGATAAGAGCATACCCTCTTGGGCTAAAACCCCCCACACTTTCAGGCCAGCTGCTTTAAGTGGCAGTGCTAGTTTGTCCTTCAGGTACTCCGGTGCACCAGGAGAGTCCCACAGGAGGGCCAAACTCGAAAAATAGTTAAGACCCATCAGCCGTCTGATATTTGCCCATGTTCTTGCCATTCCCTGTAGGACTTTTAACTTGATCTTCTTAAAGAATTTAGGTTCTCCGTACTTAAACAGGAAACCCTCCTGGGACAGACTAGCACCCATTAGCATTGCGGAGAACATTGCACCTACCCCAGTCCCCTCCGGAGTTTTTAAGAGCATCCTAGAGTGGGATAATTGAAAGGCCCAGGCATACTATTGCAGATCGGCAGCGAAAGTCATCCCTTCTCCCTCCTGCATCTCGACTTCTTCCAGGCGATTCTGGTCCCCCTATAGGCCCATATGAATGAATTGATGGCCGCAGAAGCTTATCTATGAGTAATTTGTCAAAATGTAGTGGGATGACGTTAAAGAGGAAGGTGATTTTAGGGAGTACTATCATCTTGACCAGGTTTACCCTACCAAAGATGGAAAGAGGGAGGTGGACCCAGGACTTCATGAGCCTCTGACACTCTCTTGTTACATTGGCCAAATTGGTCTCTGAGATCTTGTTGATATCCTGCACTATTCTGACCCCCAGGTACCTCATGTCATGCTTGGTCTGATGTTGGCACAAGTTCCATGACATGACCTCGGTCTTCTAATCATTTATCTCGTACCCAGATATCTGACCAAAATCCTCAGCAAGCTTTATAACTGCCGGGAAGGCCGTAGAGAGGTCCGGGGAAAGAACCAAAACGTCATTGCATAGGGGGCCACCTTCCTCTCCCACCCCTCATGCTTAAATGGCAGAATACTCAAATCTTCTCTTAACCGCTGGGCAAATGGCTCAATGTACAAGTCAAAAAGAAGGGGAGATAGGGGGCAACCCTGCCTAGTACCCCTTGTGATTTTAAAAGGACTGGTTAGGTTACCATTTACCAACAGTTTAGCCGACTGGTCTTGATAGATCAGCTGGATGGCCCTGCGGAACTTCTCACCCAGGTTGAATTTCTCCAAAACCGCCGACAGATACACCCAGTTGACCCTATCAAAGGACTTAGTGGCGTCTAAAGTCATGGCTACGAGGGGAAGCGAATAGGTTATGGCCAGATCAATAGCGCCTATAAAATCATATGTGAGGTCGTATAGGCTCCTGCCCTTGACAAAGCCTTTTTGGTCGGAGTGTAACATATCTCCTGCTACTGATCCCAGCCTATCAGCCAGGATCCTGGCAAAGATTTTATAATCTGCGTTTAGCAGCAAGATGGGTCTATATGACCCACAACTCACAGGGTTCTTCCCCGCTTTCAAAATCAAGGTGATGATTGCCTCTCTCCAAGAACCTGGCAGCTTTGTTCAGTCACATAGAATCTCGTTAAAAAGCTGGGTCAGGATTGGAACTAATACTTCCCCCAGCGATTTATAGAGCTCTATTGGCAGCCCGTCCGGGCCTGCTGCTTTACCCCCCCTTACAGGCTAAGATGGCCCTCTTAACCTCTTCCTGTGAAATGTCCTGCTCAAGACCTTCCTGTTGATTTGGGTTCAAGGAATTGAGCGTGCTCCCGCGCAGCCATTCCAAAGCCTCGGATCTGTCCACCACCCTATCTTCTCAGTAAAGATTCTGGAAAAAATCATAGAAGGCGCCCCCTATCTCCTCATCTGTAGACAGGACATTAACCCCATCTGCGTTGTCAATTTGTTTAATCAAGTTGCGCGTCCTGTCTGACTTTGCCTTCCAGGCCAACAGCCTGCCTGCACCTTCACCATACTCGAAGTGGGCAAGCTTGCTCGCCTCCCATCTGTGTGTAACCCTGGTCTGAAGCATGGTATCTAACTGCTCTTTTAGTTTTTTCAGTCTATCGATGTTTTCCTGCTGTTTCTCAGGATCAGCCACAGTGTTCAGGTCAAGCTCTGCTATCTTCATCTCGGCTTCCTGATGGGCCACCTCTTCTCTATATTGTTTGTTCCTGAAACACACCCTGCTCGTAATCGTCCCCCTTAAAAAAGCCTTCAGAGAGTCCCAGACCATAGAGGTCAAAGCTGATTCTGTATTATGGCCCAGAAAGTACACCGTCTCTTGGGACAGATGCTTCATCACCTCACTATCTAAAAACAAAGTGCGATCGAAAGTCCAGGCTCTAGTGATCTGCCTATCTTCCAAATCCAGATCCAGCCATACCCCCGAATGGTCAGATAAATGTGGTGTCAGATAGCCCATATCCTTGACTTTCCCCCTCAGACTGTGACTAACCAAGATGTAGTCAATTCTTGATTTGTGACCGTACTTTCTGTTGTAATACGAGACCCCTAACTGATGGCCAGATCTATCTCTCCATATATCACAGAGTCCTGTCTGCGCCATCAAGAGTGGAGATATGCCCGAGATTTGGAAGGTACAGTGGCTCTGCTATTTGCAGACTTATCCAATTTAGGATTCAAAACAATATTGAAGTCCCCAGCCATGATTACTGGATCAGGGAAATCCAGCAGATTAGAAAAAATAGTTTTAAGGGAAGAAGAGTCGTCTTGGTTTGGGCCATAATAGCCCACAAGAGTAAAAAGAGAACCCAAAATAATCACCTTCAGAAATACCCACCTGCCACGAGGGTCGACCAAGGAGTCCAAGATGCGGGCTTTGGCTTGTTTTTTGATAAGTATAGCCACCCCTCCGATGTTAGCACTCTGATTGGAACAAATCATGTGGTCCAGCCATTTTAGTTTTTTGAATATCTCGGTTAACTCTTCCTTCAAGAAGTGGGTTTCTTGAAGGATAAGGACCTGCACGGGGGAATCCCTAATATATTATAACATTTTTGCCCTTCTGGATTTAACGCGTAGGCCATTCACGTTCCAAGACAGGAACTGAACCATTCTCATGGAGGTTTAAACTCAAGGCCCATAAAACGTTTAAAAAGCAGAGATTGCCACCACCAGACCAAGTAGTATGGGATTGACATAACTAGAACAGCCTGAACAAGAAAAGACCAACAGACTAAGGTAAATGAGGAAAATGTTTGTATTTTTCCCACATGCTCCCTACCCAGTGTTCCCCAACCCCCCCTACGAGCCCCTCCCTGGAGAAACCCCCCCCCATTTTCCTGGACTGATGAAAGTCCAGTTTGCTGCACCCCGGGGCAACTCGCCCTGTCCCTTTGTGAAAAAGAAAAAACGAAATTTAAGGAGAAGCTAAAAACTAACCCTTAACAGCAATCAACTGATTTATTGCTAGATATATCGCTATAAGGTTATCCATCTAGTTCTTTTTAAGAGGAGTAAGACATGGATTAGTCTTTGGGTGCCCTACTCCAAGAGTCCTCCCACTTAGCTCACATGATTAAGTGCCCAGCCACCCAGGAGCGGACTAGCGAACTATGCCTCGCCTTTCTCAAAGCTTTGAAGTAGCTCATCGGCATCTCGTTGTGTCCTAACATTATGCATCTTATTCTTGTGCATGACTTTCAGGGTCGCTGAAATTTGAGTTGGGCCACTGCACCTAGCTTTTTGAAGTCGTCCAGCTTCCTGCCCAACTTCCATTGCCTATCCAGAGTTGCTCAGGCCAGGTCCGAGCGTATTTCGAATGAAAAATCCCTGGCCTTCAGTGATTTTACCTTCAGGGCCATATTAAGGATCTTTTCCTTCAGGGAGTAAGTGTGAAAGTTTAAGAGTAATTTCCTGGGTTAGTCCTGTTGGGGTTCCTTCTAAAAGGGTCTCTGTGCGCCCTTTGAATATCCTTCTTCAGATCTTCTTCTGTTTCCTCTATCTGCAATGTCTTCTTTAACAGTGAGACAATGTAAGATTTGAGGTCTTCCCCCTCCCTCCCCTCAGGAATGTTCAAAATACGGAGATTGCTTCTTTGGGAGTTATTCTCTAGGAGCTCCAGTTTGTCTCGAAGCACCTAATCCTCCCTCTTGAGATCTAGTATATCTGCTTTTGCTGCACAAAGGTCGTTTTTTAGTTCTCCTACAGAGTTCTCCAAAGTGTCAGTTCTTGAATTAAGGAGGTCGATCTTCCTCTCCAGGGACTCACAAACGTTCCTGATCTCTCCTTGGTTGGCCTCAGACACTGAAAACCCCTTTTTAATGTCCTCCGAGAGGGTAGAGAATAGAGCTTCCAAAGATGCTACTGAGGTCCCCAATGCGTCTTTAGAGCCTTTATCAAAGCCCACGGCACAGCTCCTTACCACAGCCTGAGAAGCTGAGACCCTCTGCCTTTCCTTTTCACTTTCCTTTTCATTTTCAGGGACCCCAACTGAGCCGCTCCCTACCATCTCATAACCGTGTGCGGTAGAAATAGATGATGGCAGTGGGGGGGCCCCCCCGAGGCCTCCATCTTCTCCGGACTGGACCCTGTTCTAAGCAGAGCTGCTGACCCCCTTCTGAGCCCTTCTCCCTGTTTTACCGCATCCAGCACAATAGGTTGAACTTTAAAGTACGACCTAAGTGAAGGAGTAATCCTGACTTTGTGATCTAGGGGGTTTGTTTTTGCCTTCCCAGCCTTTATACTCTTACTTTTAACCTCACACCGCTGGAAGGTGGAGCAGCTGCTGTCTGTGTCTGTGCCTGTGCCTGCGCCTGTCCCCTGACACCCAGTTTGAAAAAGGGGGGGAGCTCTTCCTACCACCTCCAGTGACAGACATCTCCTTCCTGGGAGCCTGCTTACTACCCTTTGCACCTGACTTTACGGGTCCCTGGGAAGCCCCTCCGTGCCCTTTACCTTTCATTGCTCCCTTTACTGGGAGCACAGCATTTGGTAGCCCTTGGTCCAGTGGACTCGCCTGTACTTTCTGAGAGTCCTCGAGGAAACACTGGCGCTGGCTTCCGGCACCTCAGCCTCCCCGGCAGTGGCAGCCTTCTCCAGGGCCGAATGAGCGTGACAGGTGCTGCCGCTGCCCGCGCTGACCCGGAGGAGACCGCAAGCTGCTGCTCTGCGGCCCCTCCTAAGCTCCAGGGCGGCCGCCTCCCAGCGGAAACAACCGACGAGCGGATCCCAGTGGGCCCGGGAGCACCAAAACACATCCCCTGGAGCAGGAAGAAGCGAGGAAAGAGGAGCAAAAATGACCACAGCTACAATGAAACGCCGGAAAAAGGTGAGGCAGATTCTAGCTTCGCCTGTTCATTAGGTCGCGGGATGCGAGTACCTCCGGGGAGCAAGCAGCAGCTCACGTAGCGGCCGCCATGTTCTCCAATCTTCCCAATCACTGGAAACATGGCATTGTTGTGGTTGCATTGTTGTGGTTCAATTACTAGTACAAACAAATATAATATAATTTAGTGTGTGTGGTCACACGTGTTAGTGTTATTACCTCAGTTATTAAAAACAATTAACAATACAGTGTAACCATTTGTGAGACTTTGACAACAGCAAGGGCTTTCATGGTGTACTGTGTTACTCTGTACACTACAGTAGTACACTCAGGAAGGATAGGAAAGGAGAAGAACTACAACAAAAATACAAATGTAACGGTTTGGCATTGTGCATCACGTGGGATGCAGCACTCAGGGAGCTGCAACTGACAAATGACAGTGAAAGCCATAAGCCAAGGGGAACAAAGGGAAGACAGACATACAGGCCTATATGGCAAAAGCACACTAACTGCCTCCTCAAAATGGCCGACAGCCACAGGTCACAGGTCACACAACAACAAGCAAGGCGCCTGTAAAACAATGAACTTAAGCATGCCTATATGGAGTATGGACACAGACTTTATAAAATGGCCCCTGGCCACATGGGGAGGCTCAGCCAAGGCAAATGATGGCCCACTATTACAAACACACTCACACACTGGCCAGACAAAGAAGGCATGCTAAACAACACATCTTTAATGCAGCAATGCCAAAAACGAAAATCCACAGGGCTAAAAAGGTTTGCAAGTTACAAACACACACATCCAACAAAGGTATTTAATTTAACAACACACATGAAATAAACTTGGTTAAATAAATACCACAGAAAAAAACCCTTTTGTTTTTAATCCAATGCCATCCATGCCCTAAATGATGTTTAAGTTCAACAGACGGGCCTCCGGGCACTTGATAGTCATGCTACCGGCACAACAACCTATGGCGACTGTATTTGTTTTACGCCCATCTGTAGAGCGTGGCATTCACTACACTCCTCTACCTCACCAGCCTCGGTGCAGCACCTTGTTTCTGTCTACACCCCCTGGCCGCCCATCGCCTCCCACCATGTGTGCCAATGCACAACACTAGGTTCACCTAGCCACCAAGGAAGCACGTCAAATTCTACCCACTTAAAAGTAATTTTATTTGTCTGCAGTGTCTGAAATGTCCTTGGTTTTCTCCTTTTTATTGTCTCCCCCCCATTTCCTCTAGGTCTTTCACACCCCAGGACAAATTCCAACTGGGGTCCACTACCGGGTCTGGCTACCTAACTATAATTGATCGAACCAGCCCCACGGTAGTGCACACTAAGTGCACAATTTCACATATGGTCCTGAAGAAGTGCCACTAGACCCGTTAGGGGCTCAACAGGCACGAAACATGTCGACCGATCACACTACTTTAGCCCTGTAGGAACATTACACCCTAGCAGGGGCTTACCCATATTTTAATTAGGCTAGAGCTACCATAGGAATAAAATACATTACAGTAGGACCGCTCTAGACTTATTTTATCTCACTAGCCCAGTGCACTACCCAACCCTCACACCCGCACACACCCAACGACTTCTTCAAAAGATCTCCGCCAAAGAGCCCCATTTACGGGTGCCCGTCGGGCATTGCAGCGCCGGCCCGACGAGAAGCAAGGCCCAATGATGAAGCATGACATCCTCCGGGGTGTGTGAGGGCATTACGAAGAAAGACCTTCCTTTCCCTTCCTCCTTTCCCTAGGAACTGCAAACCCCTTTGAAACTCATTACGCCCTGGAGCTTTTGTGCAGGACCTGCCTAAATATAGCTCCTGGTTCCCCCTTTTTTGCAACATAAGTTCAACAGACACCACGGAAACAGTTGTTTCATGCACCCACGAGTAGCTCTGGGCCTATTGGTTGGAAACCCCATTAGCAGACTAGGCCACATAGTGAATCAATTCAAATCAATATTGCAAATTTATTAAAAACATGGTGAAAATGTAGTGAACTGTGCTACATTTTATTCTGAATAAAAGAAGAAAATATAGCATGCAAAACAACAACCAGCAAGAAGACGTGGCCACCACAAAAAAGAAGGCATGCATGCCTATGGCAGCCAGCCACATGGCCAGGCCACAACAACATGCAATAATAAGCCTACAAAGGGTAGACAATGCAGGCCTATGTCAAAAGCACACTGGCTGCCTTCACAAAATGTCCGCCTGTGGCCAGGCCACAACAACAAGTAATAAGCCTACAAAGGGAAGACAGACAATGCAGGCCTATGGCAAAAGCACACTGGCTGCCTTCACAAAATGGCCACCAGCCACATGGCCAGGCTACCACAACAAGATGCAATAAGGCAAGAGGAACAAAGGAAAGACATGCAGGCCTATGACAAAAGCACACTAACTGCCTCCACAAAATGGCCACCAGCCACATGGTCACACACAACAACAACAAGCAGGAGGCCTGGAAAACAATGAACTCAAGCAGGCCTATATGGTTTGACACAGACTTTACAACATTGCCCCTGGCCACAAGTGTGAGGCCCTGCCAAGGCAAATGATGACCCACTATTACAAACACACTCACACACTGGCCAAACAAATGAGGCATGCTAAACAACACATATTTAATGCAACAATGCAAAAAATCCACAGGGCTAAAAGAAGGTTTGCAAGTAACAACCACACACATCCAACAAAAGCATTTAACGCACATTAAAAAAATTTAAAAGTGAAATACCCCCCAAAAAACACATTTTGTATTTCAATCCAATACCATCCTTGCCCTAAATGATGTTAAATTCAACGGACACCACAGAAATAGTTGTTTCATGCACCCATGAGTAGCTCTGGGCCTACTAGCTGAAAAGCCTATTGGCAGACTACTGGGCTACATAGTGAATTAAATAGTGCATTGATTTCAAAAGTTGGAGAAAATGAAGTGAACTGTGCAACATGTTTATAAAAGAAGAACATTTACTTACAAATAAACAACCAGGCCCCTACTGAAACTACAGGCCACCCACCAGAATACATTTTTAAAAAACGATGAAAAGTACAAATAAATCTAGGTGCATGGCCCCAATCAAACAAACACCAATTTTCCAACTTACTGGTGAATTGACATCTCAAATTCAAAAGTCCTCAAATCCAATGATATATGATGCAGCACACACAAAGAGTGATCCTTCCAGCTCCAAATCCAAATGAAAAGTGACCAGGAGATGGACAAAGCACTGGGAGGAGCCTGCTGTACAGGAACATGAAGTTGGAGACACTGGGGCACTTCCTTCCTCTTAAAAAAAAAGTAGAAAAAGGACTCCTAGCACAAAAAAGTACAGCCAAATGTCAATTTGAGGAGTTTTTTTAAATCCAAAATCATCATTTCGAGAAGGTTTTGATGCTGCTCTTTATTGCGTCAAATAGCTAATAGGCCTATAGTTGCAGGGAGAGGATTTGTCACCTTTTTTAAATACTGGTGCAACGTCTGCTCCTCTCCAGGAATCTGGGATAGGGGCACCATCAGCTATAGCATTGAATAGTATATACATATATAGCATCCAACCGGGGATATCCCAAAGGAAAAGGTCACCTGGTATCCCATCAGGGCCCGGTGCTTTAGACGGGACAATAGTGCTGATTGAGATATCTTTCTTAGAAAAAAGGATCCTATTAGTTTCAGAGTTCCTTTTGGGTGGGAATATGGGTGATGGAGGAACTTCACAATCAATATACAAGTTAGAAAAATAGGTGTACCAAGCGGAAGAGGGAATATGATTTTCTGATTCAGCATGGCCTGACTCATCGCTCCGTGCCATCAGTGACCAGAATTTTTACTGTCTCTGGATTGGCATGCATCTTTAAGGGACTGCCATCTGGCTTCATCTCAATCCCTCTTAGCTTTCCACAGTTCCAACTTGTAGGCCTTCCTGGCATTTCTTGTCCCCTCTAGGTCTTTAGCTTTAACTGCTTGTAGTAATATAGATCTAGAATGTCTGAAATCCTTATTGTACCATGTCTGTTTCCTATTCTTGGAGGACCTCAAAATCTTGGTGTGCTTTGCATCTGTAAAATGGTGGCCAATCGATTGAAGAAGCGGCAGTGGATTCTTGTTACTTCCAGCCTCCCTTCTTCTGATGCCTACAATGCTGCAGCTTCAGCTGTAAAGGTTACCAGATTACTCTGTATGCCTCTTAATTTATCCTGGTCAGTGGCTAGTTTGTGCCATTTGAGACAGCGCCTATCGTTGGTAGGACAAACATTTTTGGTTACCAGCCCCTGAGTTTCTGGCAAAACTGTTGAGATACCACACAGTGGTAGCATTGATAGGCAAAGAGGGCTATGGTCACTATCTAATGTTTCACCAACCACCATATTTTTTTACCTTGTGCCATAGCTTTAGGTCCAACAAGATGTAACCAATACAGCATTGGCCTTCCAATCTGTAAAAGGTGTTAGCCCCAGACTTGTCTGATTTAGTCCTACCATTAGCTGCCCTGAGACCGAACACGAGAGTCATAGCTTTAAATTGTAGCACTATTTGAGTCCACCTTTTAACTGGTTTCAGGTCCAGGGGAGGGACCATCCACTTCTTCTCTTCACCTAAAGCTTCTGGCATCTTTTCCCTATCTAGCAGTTCAAGGTTGTATTAAAATCCCCTGGTATTATTAGGGAAGGGAAAAAATGTTTCTTGCTCAAAAGCTCCTACAATGATGTAATGGTCGCTGAAGGTCTGCCCCATCTGGTAACTTTCACATAAACATTATAGTTGTCAATGATATTAGCCATGCATCCCTTAAGGTGAATTCCCAAAATATCTGGGTTATTCAGTGGGTAGATGTGATATGTTACTAAAGACGTCTAACTTGACCCATATAAGTAAACCCCCCGCAGGACGACCCATTTAGTTTTTAATTGCTGGTACACAGAAAGTAGCAAATCCTGCCTTATATACTGGAGTTGTACTCCCAGTCTCTTGGAATAGACATACGTCAAAGTTCTCTATGAACTCATTCCAGTGCGGGAGCAATAACTTGCTCTTGATGCCAGCCACATTCCATGAGATCATTGAAAACGATGTGGGTGCTTTCCTTTTTCTTTTTATTGTTTGGGCTTGGCGTCGCAATGGTATTTCTACTGCTATCTATGGGAGTCAAGCCTTTTTCTGGTTTATTCAGATGTGGGGTTGCTGGGATGGTACCAGGTAGACCCAACAGTACCTCCTTATTTGTGTTGCCCATGGAACAGCTAGCTACCCTTAATGGCTCTGTTGGATATTGAGTACCCTGTGCTGACATGGGATAACCAACCGTTGCATCTTGATTTGCGCTGGGGAGGTGGCTGTCTAATCGCCCACTTTGCACAGAACGTCAATCTACCTCCCTCAGCAATGACTCAGGTGAAAATCCTTTCATGCAACTAGTGGCCAACTGCAGCTGATCTGCAGATAATGGGCTTCATCTAAATTGTATAGCCGAAAGTGCTGGGGAGCAAGTTCTGAACTCTAAGGCTATTAAGTTTTCAGCCAGTCTTTCATTAACCATAGTCAGTTCTAGGCAGTCGTAGGAGGAAAGGGGATCTTGTGCCTTTTAACCCTAACAATATCCTCCCTGATTAGAGACCTACCCCTCTCACATGCATTATCCGGTGAATCACCTTATTTCTCAGGTGTCTTCACCCTCAAAGCCTAATTGTGGGGCTACTTTTTGGACATTGGTCATAAACACTTTACAGGGGTTAGCAGTTGCTAAGCACCAATCATGGTGGTTCTTTGCTCCATAGGTATGCTAGTTGGTGGACCAACAAACCCGGCCTTCCTTGGCCTAGTAGAGAACTCTGGCCCTGTTTCAAGCACACCCTAGTTTGAATCAGATGGAAAGTTCTTTCCCATGGCTCTATGCACTGTGCCTTTTCTCTCTGGTGCAACCTCATGGTTTAATGAAGGAGAAGGCAGAGCAACCTGCGTATTCCCCACAGATGGTTCGTAATTTCACCTACTAACAGGTTGATTAGACGGGTTGGTCTGTGCCTTCGGACACAAAGATACTGATTTATTTAGGGCCATTAATTCTCTCATCATCCCCTTATCGTAGATTTCAAAGCAGTTACCTCTGCTTTTAATTTATTGACACAATCAAGAATGCTCGGAGTGGGAGTTGTGATGTTATTAACTTGTGTAGACAGAGAGTTCTCAGTGCATCTTTCTCTAGTTTTAATGGGGCTCTGCAAAGGGGCAAAACGATTGCCACATACAATAGAAGAATCGGCGATGACATTGAGCTGTGAGTCAGAGTGTGTATCTGAATGACTTGTCACTGCAGCTTCTAAATAGATGTTTAGCCGTTTTCTTGTAGGTTTAGAGTCCTTTGTATTCTTAGGCTTCGAGAACATTTTAGGGATAGTTTGTGTTGTGCCATAATTTGAGGGATTAGAGGGGCTATTAAAATTGGTAGGGCCCTCCTCCACCCCGGGTGCATCTAAAATACCCTTGCATTCATCCAAAAGACTATTTATGCAATCCAGGATACAATTACTCCCTGGATGCTTAGGTAATTTCTTAGCATTCTTGGATTTCACTAAGCCTTACCCACCACCACCCTCCACCACCTTCCTTTTAGCCATTGCGCAAGGGGAAGAGCTGTCGCAAATTGAAACTTTAACAGCCGCTGGACTGGATGGTAAGTCTTAAAATTGGTATACTTTGCTAATCTTGGCAGCCTCCCGATAGATAGTACATGGGTTATGGGTAAGTAACTTCAAATTACCAGTACCTTATGATCCAGATAGCCAATGTTAGGGGGTTGGCCCAGCCCAGCTTCTACCAGGCTCTGGCGGGCGCAGATGGGCCTACTCTTGGCCTGGTCTTCGTCCGGGCACGAGCCAGGTGCATCCAACCCAGCGGCGGCCCAAAGCAGATAAAATACGCGCCTCCTGGCACCCTACTGCAGGAGTGATGCGGCGCTGCCACAGGTAGTGCCGAGCTTGTGGTCCTGCCCCTCCTCTCCTCAGTGATGGGCTCCTGCGCAGCATATCTTTAACATAACTTATGGCACAATTTCGACTTTGGCGGTCTTACCACCAAACTACTGCAGCGGCGGTCCCAAAAGCACCGAGGAGTCAGAGATTTTCAACCCCACTATTACAATGCATGCAGCCAGAGTAGGTGTCCATGTCTATGAAGTGTGTCCCACCTGCGACGCACCTGACTGCAATGTTGGCCATTCCTACCAAATCGCCATCAGGGCAGCAAGTTCCGGCTAAGCCGGTTATGAAAACACAGTTGTACTGGCGGTCCACTTACGGCGGTTTCCCGACGATGGTAGTCCATCATGGTATGCTCTCAGCAAAGCAGCATAACTGTGGCCATAGATAGATGCAAATACAATACACCTGATGTCGATTGGCCACGTAGATACAACTGCAAATCACAGTATAAAACACTTCCCATTTCAGACCATGAGATAAGGCTGGCTTTTATTCCCCAGCCCTTATACCACTCTCCACACACTTTTTCTGCACATTTTCTTACACACCTTGGTGTATTTTTGTTTGAATTGTCAGTGACTTTAATTTTGCGAAATGACAAGGCAAAAAAATCCACGTTTTTCAGAGGCAGGGTTGTCAGTCATGGTGGATGCAATTATAAGAGTAGAGCCACAATTGCCTGGAGCCCAAGTCCAACATACTACTCTCAGAAAAGAGAAATGTGGTCCAGAATAGATCACAGAGTAATTGCTGTAGGTATCACCCTGCACACACAGGAAGAAATTAAGAAGAGGTGGACTGACCTGAGGGGGAAGGTGCATTCTTTGGCCTCCACTCAACACCTGGAGGCCCAGAGGAGTGGTGAAGGTCCTCCCAGCCACCCCAATCAAAATGTTTCCCTGGGATGAGACGGTCTTGACAATCCTACATTCTTAAGGTTTGACAAGAATACCTGGGGGAGTAGTGTCTAGTAACTTACACCTCACTAACTGTCACAATACTTCAATGTCCTGTTTGCTCTCAGCTCAGCTTTTGTGTTGTGTACTAGTTTCTTAACATGCAATCCTCAAAGTATCAGACATGTTGGTTAGTCTCTGTTAATGTGTATTGTTGAATATAAGATCACATGTATCAATCTCCATTACATACCACATGTTGTAATGGTGTCTGTAAGTGTATTGCTATAAAAATATCATTTCAGGACCCATGATATATGTCAATATGTAAATGTATGGTCCATCCCAACTGCATTTTGGCAACAGGTATGCTACACTAACCATTTTGAAAGTGTTCGCAAGTAAAGATCAAAATGACTTCAACTACCATGAGGCTCTGTTTCTGTAACTCAAAACAAGTTAAAAATGTGATTTTGCCCATTCTCACTTGTCTGACATATTACAACTGATGTTCATTTCTCATGTAGTGAGCAATCTACATACAATGCTCTACTCAGAGACATTTCTGCCTATTTGGCTTTATGTTGTCCTGGTGTCCTCAACAGAAATAATTGATGGAATGAGTGACACCATACCAAGAGTTTGGCTCAAATATTTGTAAGGCATGAAGTTAACTCAGCTGATTAGCAGTGGCAGGTGATCCCTTGACTCTGCAATGCTCACATGATGACAAATGCTAAATATACAATCAAGTTGTGTGATTGCCAATTTTTTACACAGCGAGGCCTTGGAATGGTCAAATACACGTTACCTCTCACCCGTGTTGGCTTAAATGTTTGGGACATGTCCTGTTTATTCCTTAATCCAAAATGCAATATCTCAGGACATCAAATAAGCTGCTTAATTCAAGTACATGTATTCAACATCTACAAATGTTTTGTTAAAAAGCTCAATAGCATAGAAATATATCACAATAGTAATCTCTACCTATTTTGTTTCCCCTAGGTTTCTACTTACAGTGTCACAAAATAATTGGACGTAGATATTACACTTCCACCAATAACAATATTCTCTATTTCACAACAGGTCGATCTGGCAGAACACCTGCAGAGAGCTTGCCCACAGAAGAGACACCCACTCCACCACAGGACCAGGCCTTCAGTGATGACAACACTTCTAGTGATCTAGATGAGGATGACAGTGCTGGTCCATCTGGTCATCCTGGGCAGACGCCAACAATGATTCTCACTTGGCCCACAACAACACCTCCCATCCCAGCTGCAACACCTGAGCCAACCTCAATCCCCACAACCTGTGTACCTAGCACGGTGTTAACCATTGTATGCCCCCAGTCCTGGATCCTGATGTGACAATCACCACCCCCACTAGAGGGGAGCCAGGACTCAGTGGGTGAGGGATCCCTGGGCCAAGGGCACAGACATGTAGGGGTAGGGGTCATGAGAGGGTAACTGTGGGCCAGCAGAGTGAGGCCACTAAGGCCACTCACACCCAGGCCACCATAACCCAAACCTTGGGAGCCTATCAGGAGTCCCAAGACATGATGGGCCAGGTACTCATCGAAATACTGGGATAAAGCAGCTGCAGAGGGACATACAGCATGATATGCAGGCCCATAACACTAACATGGGCTTGTTATGTTTCATATAGGTACCCTAATATAGGCCCGGGTAATATCTTACACCTTCACCTACATTTCCTCCCCTATACTACACAGTAACGGACCTTTTAGGATTGAACCTTTACCTAGTTCTAGTCCTGGGCACAGAAGGAGGGTTTCTCCCTGAACAATAGTGTCCTATAACTTCATCAATAGACTCACACAGTATGAATGAATATTCATAAGGGTTCTTGGAAACCAGGCTGAGGCTACACCACCTGCCTAATATCTAAATACAAGGTTCATCCCATATGTCATCCTTACACCCAACAATGACTAACACAAGAAACAAGGGACAAAGGAACCCTAGATACTTTCTGCATAAATACCACACATCTTGCTAGTGTTAGTTAGAGGGAACCGAGACTTCCAGGCTGACACACTGACCAGAGACACTGAGGCTCCTGCATGCAGACGCTCCAGCTGACAGTGGTCTAACACATCCCTTGCGGGGTGTCCATCTTGAGACCAGGACGGGGTCCCACACTCTCTCTCTCCCCAGGTAATGGGATTCGACCAAATTCTAGAGGGATTCTTGGCTTCACACCTACTCACATGCTAGGTACACTTAGGTACATCTAGACAGGCATCGTAGGAGTACGCGCTTTCTTTTATCATGCATTTTATATCCATGTATGCATTTATGATTATTGCAAAATGGTAGAACTGTACTATCCATTTGTATTTACTATACTGCTGATTATGTATATCTGCTACTGTCTTACAATTATTGCAGCACATCTATTTTACACTAGAAGAACAACTGTACAATAAATACTTATTGTAACACGCCCGACCCCTTCTTCTGTGTAACTCTCTGAGACCGAATAAGTGAGCATGAGTGACTGAGCGAAAAGTAGTACATTGTTTCCACGATCCTGAGGGATCAAGGTTGTCATGTCCTGAGGTTGCCAGAAACTATTCTCTCCCCGATAAGAGGAGACACTAGTGGCACTGTGAGCTAGCTAATGCAAACAGGCTAACATTTTTGGTGGTCTGCCACCAAGCCCACAGTTCATGTTATCCGAACGCGCAGATTCTGGATAGGTTATATATAGGAACTACATGACATGGCGCCCAACGTTGGTTGGGTACTTATTTAACAGTAGAATCTGAGTAGTTCAGTCATGCTATTCTCAAAGACCCCTACTCACATACACCAGAGACGTCTGGAGTGGGTGGGCACAAATTCCGCCACAGCTGAGTAGGCGAAAAATCCTATTTATTGGCTGTTGGTTAATCAAGCTTGAAGGACATAGTGTTCCTAAATTGTGCAAATAACACCTTATCTTAGTTCCCTTGAACAAACTTCTTCTTTACAAAAATGACTGAGACAGGAGATGACCCAGTAGTAATCCTACACATCTCAGATGGAGAAGATCTAAATGCATTTAAAATTGCACCTAAATTCAGACGTACAATCACCCTGAAACTGTTAGAAAATGGTTTGCAAGCTAGGGGTGGCTTAGTAGTTTTCGTGATTGAGGCACACAAATCAAACAAAACAGAGGTGTTCTATTCGTGGGTTACATTCCCAGCAGCAAATGCAAGAACACAGACATTTCACTACTATACAGAAGGAGATGCACCAGTAGAATATGGTCCGTTCGAGGACATAGAGGTTCCACTCACGTACCAGGAACATTTATACTGTTTTAAAGGCGCCCTACCCCATATAAGAGATAGAGTAAGATTAGGCCCGCTCGGAGGAGAGGGGGTGACATGGCCAATTGTATCGGCCTATACACCACATCCTAACATTGACACAATGCTACAGGGAGACTTACTCATACAACACAAAGATTTAATTAAAATCTACAGAAACTTGACACAATTCGTCATGAGGACTTCCACAGTCCAACCAACAATAGTTGCAACAAATGGAACTCAAATTCAGGGTACAGCAACTAAAATTACACTACAAACATTACATGCAGTGATGGGTAAAATGCCCACAAAACGTGAACAAATACCATTCTGGGTAGCTCAGAAGATAACGCAGCTAGAGGCAGTATTCCCAAATACTACCCCGTATGAAAAACACAGAATGCCAACAATATGCTTGCCCATGGGGATAATACCACAATTAGAGGATTGTACCACTTGGGGTACAGTCTTTGCTGGCTGCCATTTATACCAGAACACATGGCATCCCGTCATTAGCAGTAGTACATGATATATTGAGACAAATACAAAATGAGTACGGAGCAGAGCCTGCCCATACTTACGGATGAAGTTACTAGGTATCTTTGACCAGGTATCAGCCATAATACTAGCTAATATTAAAGGGGAAGCAGCTTCAGTGGCAATCCACCAACGCCTAAGGGAGTTCAGTCCTATAGATCAACAACACTAACTACCCAAAATAATTGAAACAGCATATGCAGAATTAGGCAGATACAGTTTAGGTGGGAGAGCAGTAAAACCACAACTGATGGGCAGTTCTGAAAAGGACACTTCCAAGCAGACACCTGCTTCTTCTAAAAAGAATTGGGATAATAAAAAACAAACAAAACTTTAAAGGAAACAGATCTCAATCCCGAGGCAGATCTCCCCCACAGGAGCCCTCTGAAAAGAGGTACAACCTTAGGAATATGGATAAGATTAGGAAACCTGACAGGTATCAGGATACTGATACACTTTCCTCTCGTTCCTTTCAGGGCTCGACGAAAAACTCTGAGAGAGAAGGACTGTCAGAACACAAAGAAGAGCGTACAAAGTCCAGAGACAAGCAGCATGCTCAAGACTATACTTCCAAAAAAGAAGAAAAGCCAAAATCAAAACCTCAGTTTAAGAAGAAGAAAGTTGCAGGTCTAAAGATCAGACATGCCCAGAATTCTGAGGACACAACTTCTGAACGGGGAATGGGCTCAGACGATGCTGGACAGTGCGGCAGAAGTAACAATAGCTTGCCAGAACCTGAAGGAATTTCTGGTGACAGCAGACTTGAATGATTACATCACGGTGGAAACACCAGATACAAGGGTGAGCGTCCCACATAGGTTACATGAAATAACAATCCAAATGGAGGGGGACAAGCCCAGGAAAGTTAAAGGTCTCTTTTGGAAAAACCTATCATCTGGTTATGACATCATATTAGCTGAACAAGATTGGCCGCCAGCATTCATTATGGTGTGCACAACGGGAGAAACGGTAATTTTTCCAGCATTTTCCGACCTCGTTCCCATTCATCATAAACATGCATATGCACGGGAGTGGGCAGTTGCCCTAGCTCCAGCATTGTACAAAAATCATGCCGGATGGGATGAAGATTCAACCCACCACGTGATCCCCTTAAAAGTTTCACCAAATGCACAGAGACAATATCCAATAAAGCAAGAAGCTAAAAAACAGGTCAGGGAGATCTTAGATCAACTTGAATACCAAGGGGTGATTGAAACATGCACCTCACCAATGAACAATCTTTGTTTCCCGTATCAAAACCGGACAACTCATATCGTCTAGTTTTAGATTACAGACATTTAAACACATGCACAAAGACATTCGCTGTCCAAAATGCACACAGTGCCGCATTAATGAATAACATTGTGCGGAAAAAATATAAAAACTACACTTGATATCTCAAATGGATTTTTCTGCCAAAATATAGCTCCTGAAAGTAGGTATTTGACCGCATTCTCTGCGTTGGGGTCCCAGTGACAATTTTGTTGCCTCCCCCAAGGGTATAAGAACAGCCCTGGGGTATTCGCAGTAAGAGTAACTGAGTTAATCCAAAATTTTGATGAAGAAGCATTGTCCTATGGGGATGATATTTATCTGACGGACGATGACTTAAAAAGGCACTTGACCAGGGTGAGCACCATTATCATGGGATTCGCCTCTGAGGGCTACAAATTTAAATTTAAGAAATCTAAAATAGCCCACTTCAATGTCCTGTTTTTAGGATACGAGCTTTCAGGTGAAGGGAAAAGCCTGGCAGCAAACCTTTTAGAAAAATGTGCGCTGCTTCAACCACCAAAATCATTAAAAAATCTACAATCAATACTGGGATTCCTAAATTTTGGCAGAACATACATTTTAGATTACGCAGGAAGAGTAAGACCTTTCTATGATTAATAAAAACCTGACTTTTCAGTTAGACAATGGACACAGGAACACACAAACATCCTACGTTCACTACAAGAAGACATGATAGCTTCAAAACACTTACAGACACGCGTAAATGTACGCAACTTAGTGATCCGAATAATAGCGGGTCAATGCGGGTACACTTACTTAACCTTCAATGAAGGCGAAACGGTACCAATCGCATACAAATCACACCTGTACACAAACGCAGAAATGCGTTTCACTTCAACAGAAAAAATCCTGATAGAAGTTCAGACCGCTGTAGCAAGAGAAAAAGCCCTGGCTCAGGGAAAACGCATAATAGTCGTGACCCCAGTACCAGCTTTAGAAGCTGTTACAAAAGCTAGCATTCCAAATCCTAAAGCCTTACATCCGAGATGGATACAATGGACTAATTCCCTTACTGCAACGGATGTTGACTACAGATTTGATCCAAGTCCAAAAACAGGCATTCCTGGAATACAAACAAGAATATCCTCTACCAAACAAAATCTTGCCTCTAGATCAGTATGAATATATTATTTACACTGACGGATCTGCTCAACCGGCCATAGGTAGTAAGCAACAATACAGCGCAGCATGTGCAATCGTTAAAGGTCGCATGCAGGATGGAAAATTCCATCCAAGTTACACCAAAACGCAAACTCTAGGAGACTGCATGGCTCATTTGGCAGAGTTAAAAGCACTAATACTAGCACTGGTGAATACGGACCACGAATTCCCCACACTTATAGTGTGTGATTCCTTTTACTGTGTACAATCATACAATGAATATTTACATCAATGGGAACAAAATGGGTTCAAAGACGCAAAAGGTGGCACAATTAAGCATAAAATGCTATGGGAACAGGTAGTTGAGTTGAAGAACGAACTACCGAGGGCTCACGTGATTCATACATTGGGTCATCAACGTGATGGCGTTCACGTTGAAGGGAATTTATTGGCTGATGAAGCCACGAAAGGGGCTGTACGAACGGCTTCCGTAGCTGCAATCACTCGTTCAAAAATGAGGATAGACGGTGAGATTATGATCGCTGTTATTGCTTCAAGCAAAAACAGCGGAGCAGTACCAAAGAAATTTCCACTCAAGTACTCCTACAAGTTAGATGCAAACAACATTCCATATGCTCAGATTCCTGGAGTGGGGGACAGAGTAATACCAAATATGGATCGTAGGCAAGGTTTAATTCTAGCAGCACACAAGGGTTTGGGCTCTGCGCATACAGGCGTTACAGTGACTATTTCATTGTTGAAGCAGCGCTACTGGTGGCCAGGTCTCACAAAGCAAACAAAGGACTATGTCTTGAAATGTGACATCTGCCAACAGATGAAAGGCCCCACCATAAAATGCCCCGCACAGACACCGTTACTAAAATCAGACAAACCACTCGCTTACAATCTGATGGGGCTTACAAGTATATCATGGTTGCAGTGGATTCCTGCTCAAGATTCCTATGGGTTTGGCCTCAGCGCTCGGCTGACGCTAGAACTGTTATCAAAGATTTGCGAGTCTTTATCAGGACATACGCAGTTGGCATGTTACATTCCGACCGTGGCCCGGCGTTTAGCTCTCGGGCTTACAAAGAGGCCATGGAAAGTATGGGCGTAGCATTGCGGTACCCCTCTCGGTACCATCCAGAGGGACATTCGGTTGTGGAGAAGAAGAACCGGGACCTTAAGCAAAATTATAACAGCTTAGGTATTAGGCAAGGGCGGTAGTTGGGTCAATCACATATATGTGGTACAGCGAGCTCTCAATAACCAGCCAAGAAGCTCTCTAGGGGGTGTAACTCCTTAGGAGGTCCTATTTGGGACAAGAATGTGGGTACCTGATCTTGATTGTGAAGGCACAGTGGCGGATTAGAAACCATTTGATATCCATGATCGTTTGACTGTTTTACAGGGTCTAAATGAATCCAGGACACAACAAAGTAACGTCCTCCAGAAACAGACCGCCACTGGGGAAGTCAAAGCAAACACGGCAAGACCTGTCTGGATCCCAAAGGTCGGGGATCTGGTCAGAGAAAAAATAGCAGACAAAAAAGAATTTGGACCGTCTTACAGAAAGCCTGTACCTGTCCTAGGGGGTTCAAGGAACAAGAACTGTACTTTTTCCGCCTCTTGCCGGAAAAAAAGGAGAAAAGATTTGTCTCAATCGACTTAATCAAACCACACTATGTGGCCAATACTGAACAGTAGGCCTCGTGGACTCCACAGTAGCAGACACCCTCCTCTAGCTACAATCCAAGAAGTTCAAACAGAAAGACTCATCACGTTCGAAGAACCTCCTGTACGGAATGAAGTACTATGCAGCAATGCTATGGAACTTGTTCCCCTTGAACCGGAAGTACATCTTCAAAATCCAATTCAAAATAACACACAAGTTGCAATTAGCCTAAATACAGACGTCTACGTCAACATGCCTCGACAAGAGCAAAATGCGATTTCAACAAATCCCGATACAATTCCTACAATTGATCGAACTGCTTCTGACTACTTCATGAACTTTGATACGTTTTCTTTGGATCAAGTGAACCTGAAACGATGCCAGCCCAAAAATCACGTAAACAGCAAGCTAAAGACTTTCTGAACTTTCTCAAATAGACTTACCTGGTATCGCCTTGGGTAGAACTATGGGTAATTACTGGGATACTATTTTTTCTTTTCTGGCTAGGCTTAGTTATAACTTTTGGCATGCTTATTAATGGACGATATCTTCAACAAAGCTCTGCAACACAAAAAGTTAATTTGATTCTGAAGCCACATCAATCGTCCCATCGTGAGCAGAGAGACTTGTCATCAGTGAACATTCCACAGTTCCTATACCTGATGGTATAGTTTGGGACAAGGTTGATTTCGAAATATTCGGTCCTACTGAACTTTTAAACATTTCTCATGTATTTAAAATTTCATTAAGTGATATCATTACTTCCAGTACATTTTCTGATGATTGGGACTCTGAAACTGTTAATAACATATTGTCTGACTTAGAGAAAACTGCCGCATTTCCGAACAATGAAATGTTAGAAGGTACTTCAGACTACGACACATTGTACTGTTATCAACATTATGGTCATCATTTCCTGCACAAATCTATATCACCTAGAAATGTTTTTGAGTACCACCAGTGGGAACATTGCCCTACACCACCTAAAAGTAGTTCGCAAACATTTGCACAGAAATGTTCATATTTTTCAGGGTTTAACACCTCTGACCCGACCTCATATTATTATAAGGTTACACCGACATTGGCACTGAAAATTATGTTGACAAACACCAAACAGATATACTCTGCTTCTTTTATCACCCAATTGTCTGAACAAGGTTTTGACCTATGGAAGGACACAATAGACTTAAAATCAGTCTGGGGTTCTAGAGACTGGCAAGTCCAGGGAACAGAGGCTCTATTTAGAGCTGCCTCATTCCACTGCAGATGATATTTCTAAATGACACTGTGCAACAGACGTCCTGTCTTGGACTAGCCAAATACAAGGACCTGAATACACCTCGGTTCCCAACACCATCACAGATGGAGGGGTGGCACAATTTAACTTCACAAGATGGGGCAACACTAGATGACATTTTACAGTACAATAGAACAGACCCTGATTGGAAAAAATGGGTGGTTTGGCCCATAGACACGAACACATGTCATAAAAGATTTTGGGGTATAACCGAAGGGTTTAATATCCACAGGCCAGACCCATGCTATGTACAGAGAGAACATCCAGGGGTAGTGACGTCCTACAGTGTTGGGAAGCTGTGCCTTGATTGGCTAGAGACCTCAACACTCACAGAAGTGAAACAACACTTATCCTTACTCACACAAGACATGGATCTTAGGGATTTGTATTAGGTCCCAGGAAACCCCATCAGAAATTTTTCATATATGCTGGCATTTATGCTGCCTATAATGAAAACTGGAAAATATCCCAGCAAGAGGCCGCAGAGAGAATACGGGAAATAGACCATATTAACTTAGAAAAGGCATTAGCAGTAGTGGATAATGGGTTATCAACTTTAACCTCCAGGATATATTCCTTGGGCAACATTGTATCTTCTGCAATAGACATACTGGAACAAGATTTAGCCATATTACAACACGGGCAATCTCAGTTACGTTCTATCATGTTGTCATGCTGGACACTGCAATCTTTGCATGAAGGGTATGTGCCTTGGCGTTTTATCAACAGTACGTCTCTATTTTCTGAATACAATCTAACATATAAACAGGTAGAAATGGCACAAAGGGGAGCAAAATATACAATGTTGCGCATTGAAAGGCTGGATAGATTACCATTTACGGTAGCAGAATCGCCATCAATGGAATGGCTAATCCATGGTCACATAACACTACCGGTCACTACCTTTCAGTTTCAATATTGCCTTGAGCAAAGGCAGGCAGGCAAATATGAGAAAATGGGTAAGGAATACATTAAGGAATCTTGGGAGTTACCATACAGATTTCGATGCCGGAGTGGAGATCGAGAACTGTTTCTAAGCGGTACAAATTGCAAGAACGCTTTAAGCGGTTCTCTCATGTGCCAGGATATTTCCCTGCACGGAGCTTGTAATGGCTCGGTGGCGAACTTGTCCTGCCACATGAAAGGGACCCCAGCAGCCCTGATTACACCAGTATTCGAGCTGCTCTCAAATGGGAGTTACTTGATGCTGAACGATCAAGGTTGCTGTGGGATGCTTCCGGGCATTGCCTATCTGGTAACTGTGAACTCCAGGGTTACTTGCTGTATGCAAGTATTGTTTCCCCCAACAAGTACAGTCAGGGAGGCACCGTTATGGCCTTCGTTGAATGTTTCCTTTATACAGTTTGATACTTTGAACAGACTGAAAGCCATGCTTTTACAACAAACCGTACCCTTAACCTCCGCTCGAGAGACCTTTGATCTTCAAATCGCAAGGACCTCGACTGAGATACAGGCACTTATATGTACAAACTGCCCCTTTTATTTCGCAGAAATGGTGGATCGTATCTTTAACATGTCTGATACGAGTGGTATTGTGCACCTATTTAAGACCATAGGGTCAGGATTGCTAAGCACCTTTCAGACAATCCTCAGAGTTATTCCAAATTTTATATACTCCGTATTGGGAAGCGTTTTTGGAGGTCTTCCGCTGATCCTGCTTTCTATCGCAGGAATCCTGATTGTCATTTTCCTGCTCCGGAATGGACGGCCCAATTACCAATGAGATGGCAAAACCACTCCTGGAGCGCAAATACCGTGAGCGCATGGTACAGCATCTGGGCACACCTCGCCTACGGGAACTGAGTGCCTGTTGGTTCCTATCATTTAGACCAGTCTGGATGGACTGCATCTTACCTGTTCTTCGATGCCTGTTTTGCGGTGAAGAATGCGTGTTGGATCTCTGTCTGACACTTGCAACGGACACGCCTGCGGACTTGAATACCAGGCTGGAACCTCTGAGGGCCCATGCTCGGCAATGTCCCCAGCGTATTCCCATATTAATGGCTGCATTCCTCGAGAATCCGCAGGTGCCTTTTACAACTGGGTTGAGCATCAGCTCCTCCACTAGCACTCAGGTTTCGACAACAGCACCGGCTGTCTCTACACCAGCTATTGGCAGCTCTGAATATCATTTATGCTCCATTGATGTAGTCTGTGAGGTGTTGCAAGTACCGTCCCCCGCAGCGGCAAGCAACGGTGATGTTGCGTCTCCCAGCCAGGACACTAAGGGGCCGATTCCGATTCCGGCCGGAAATCTCTCCGACCGAGCCGGACCCGGAGAGATTTCCGACCGATTCGGACCCTAGCAGTCCGACCGGACGAGTACGATGCATTCGCATGCTATCGGACTCGATTCGGTCGGACTCCCATTGAAGTCAATGGGAGCTGGTCGTACAACGCGTACGCGGGCTCCCATTGACTCAATGGGTGCGAGGCGAACAAGGGCGCCCCCTACAGTGGGTACGCGTCCATGCGCATCGCGGCGTACATGCACAGGTAGGGGGGACCCATGGTTCCCCCCTGTGTGCGACTCGCACGCCTACGCATACAGGGGGGTCCGACGCGGACCCCCAAAAACCGGCTCCGACAGCTCTTTCGAGCCGGACGGCGCGAGTCGGTCGGACTGCTCGCGGCGCGCATCGTACTTACCCGGCCGGGAAACGTCTCCATAGCGCGGTGCGAGTCGAGTCCGAGCGAGTCGGTCGATGCGGTTCAGACCCGTGAACGAGTCGGTCGGCGATTTCGCGTGCGCTCGCATCGTACTCGCTCGGCCGGACCGCGTACGATTCGGTCGGGAAACAGGGCTCCGAATCGGATCCGGTAAATCCGAATCCGATTCGGAGCACTACCGGCCGAGATCGGAATCGGCCCCTAAATCTATAATTGGCTCATCGTGTGCTGGGAAAGAATTCAGTTTTTCTTTTCTCCAAAACTCGACTAAATTTGGAACATTTCCTTTAAATTGACACTTTCGCTGAAAAAGCATGGCCTTCTGGTGCTTGTAGTGGTTCAACTTATATAAACAAACTCAATTAGGACTTCGGCTTAAGTACCAATCCCCAAAAACTTATTTTCGAAGTAAAAGATTGTTCTATCTTTGTCTTTTTCACCTCTTAAAACTTTTTTAAAATAATTTTACGACAAATGTTTTTTATAATTTTTATGCGCTTTTACCTCGTAAAGAGAATGGTTTGATGGTATGTTATCATTATTGACTATTCGGAAGAGGAGTGGGTGTTATGTTTCATATAGGTACCCTAATATAGGCCCGGGTAATATCTTACACCTTCACCTACATTTCCTCCCCTATTCTACACAGTAACGGACCTTTTAGGATTGAACCTTTACCTAGTTCTAGTCCTGGGCACAGAAGGAGGGTTTCTCCCTGAACAATAGTGTCCTATAAGTTCATCAATAGACTCACACAGTATGAATGAATATTCATAAGGGTTCCAGGCCGACACACTGACCAGAGACTCTGAGACTCCTGCATGCAGACGCTCCAGCTGACAGTGGTCTAACACATCCCTTGCGGGGTGTCCAACTCGAGACCAGGACGGGGTCCCACACTCTCTCTCTCTCCAGGTAATGGGGTTTGACCAAATCCTAGAGGGACTCTTGGCTTCACACCTACTCACATGCTAGGTACACTTAGGCACATCTAGACAGGCATCGTAGGAGTATGCGCTTTCTTTTACCATGCATTTTATATCTATGTATGCATTCTCTTTACGAGGTAAAAGCGCATAAAAATTATAAAAAACATTTGTCGTAAAATTATTTTAAAAAAGTTTTAAGAGGTGAAAAAGACAAAGATAGAACAATCTTTTACTTCGAAAATACGTTTTTGGGGATTGGTACTTAAGCCGAAGTCCTAATTGAGTTTGTTTATATAAGTTGAACCACTACAAGCACCAGAAGGCCATGCTTTTTCAGCAAAAGTGTCAATTTAAAGGAAATGTTCCAAATTTAGTCGAGTTTTGGAGAAAAGAAAAACTGAATTCTTTCCCAGCACACGATGAGCCAATTATAGATTTAGGGGCCGATTCCGATCTCGGCCGGTAGTGCTCGAATCGGATTCGGATTTACCGGATCCGATTCGGAGCCCTGTTTCCCGACCGAATCGTACGCGGTCCGGCCGAGCGAGTACGATGCGAGCGCACGCGAAATCGCCGACCGACTCGTTCACGGGTCTGAACCGCATCGACCGACTCGCTCGGACTCGACTCACACCGCGCTATGGAGACGTTTCCCGGCCGGGTAAGTACGATGCGCGCCGCGAGCAGTCCGACCGACTCGCGCCGTCCGGCTCGAAAGAACTGTCGGAGCCGGTTTTTGGCAAAATGGTAGAACTGTACTATCCATTTGTATTCACTATACTGCTGATTATATATATCTGCTACTGTCTTACAATTATTGCAGCACATCTATTTTACACTAGAAGAATAACTACAATAAATACTTATTGTAACACGCCCAACTGCTTCTTCTGTGTAACTCTCTGAGACCGAATAAGTGAGCACGAGTTACTGAGCGAAAAGTAGTACATTGTTTCCACGATCCTGAGGGATCAGGGTTGTTATGTTATGAGGTTGCCAGAAACCATTCTCTCCCCGATAAGAGGAGACACTAGTGGCACTGTGAGCTAGCTAATGCAAACAGGCTAACATTTTCGGTGGGGGTGTTCAGAGTCAGTCTGCCACCAAGCCCACAGCTCATGTTATCCGAACGCGCAGATTCTGTATAGGTTATATATAGGAACTACATGACAGGCTCCCTATTTTGGGTGCTGAAAGATGTTTACACACACACCTATACAGGGCTTTTCCAGCACCATCTACCTCTTCCTTTGGTCCAAGAACATCCGGCCCATCAACATCTGTGGCAACCACAGGAAGGGAGGCCCTGCCAGAGGAAGACACACCTGCAGAAACCCCTGTCCCTGCAGCTGTGGATCCCCCCTGACAAGAGGGTATGTCCACGCAAATCACCAGGAGGTGCAGATGGCAAGACCTTCATCAGAGCCAGCAAGAAACCTTAAACCTAATTTCCTCCACTGTATATAGCACATTCACTCTGTGGACTAGTTCTGGACACATTTGCCTTTCTGATGGAAGTAGTATTTTGGGCATTGGACTTCAAACAATTTGACATCTACGACTATGGTTTCATTCACCATGACTGACTTCTTCACTTTTCTGTTTTCCTGTTTGGTTTTGGACAATGTTTATTTTCTCCCTGGTTACTTAAAAAAATTGACTAGTCTGAAACTCATTACCTGCTGTACTATATCTCGCATCTAGCAAAGTATATATGTACTCCCATCTGAAACACGTCAACAGCTACATACACTTTACACAAAATGAGGATTTAGCCAACGTGAAGGGAGAATAGCATGATTTGGCCCCACAACAACATTGTGTTGGAGCACATTATGGCACACATAGTGCATTAGGACTACCACACGACAAGGAACAAGTCCAATCGATTCCCTATAACTTCCATCCTATCACTGTGCAAGCGGTCTTGGTACAGGATTTGTACACCCAAAGACAGTGACAGTCATTCCCATGAACAACCAATTTCCCCTTTGTACTTCCAAACGACATTGCATACCCATAAATGGCACAACTCTGTAAAGTCTAAATAAATATGCCATAGTGAAACTCCCTAAAACAGACCAAAACAAAGAAATTAGCTATCATGAGAAGAAGTTGTTGATGAGATCTTGATCCAAGTCAGCTCCTTCCTCTTCATCACTAGCATCATCATTTGGCATTTCAGGATCCTCACCCGGTGGCCCTTCATGGTCTCCATCCTCCATTATAAGGGATGTTCCATCACAGGGAGATGTTGTGGAGCATGCAGCAGGCCACAGTGATTTGACACACCTTCCAGGGTGAGTACAGGAGGGCTCCCCCAGTTTTACCCAGAGAACTAAATATGGCCTTCAAGAGCCCAAAAGCCTGCTCCACGGGATGCTGTGTCCTTTCATGGGCCTCATTGAAGCAGACTTCCCCAGGCATTTTTGGATTCTTCAGCAGTGCCAACAACCATGGATGGTTGGGATACGCTGAGTCTCCTATATTGAAAACAGAAATAAGTGCAACAATAAGTTACACACTTTGTGATTCTACTACCTGACATTACCCACACAAAGTTAGAACAGATCATACTTACTAACAATCCAGGCTCTCTTTGGTAGTAGTTATGACATCAGCTGCGGTATGGTGCTGTTCCCCAATACAAAGAAATCATGGACTGATCCTGGGAACCCGGAACCAACATTTGAGATATACAAATCTGGTAAGCAGACAACTTGCACGTTGATTGAAAGGAAGTGCTTCATGTTATGCTAAACTTGTTCCTGGCTTGTGGTGGTACTAAGGCAACATCGATGCCGTCAATGGCTCTAACCACATGTGAGAGGCGACCAAATCCATAGAAGTCAACCTTCACATTGGGTAGATCCTCACGTCTGGGGAACTGGATATGGCTGTCAATATGCCTCATCATTGCTGAAAGCACGTCTTGTAGTACACAATTGAACATTGGATGTGACATACCACCAGATATTGCCACAGTGTATTGAAAGGAGCCTGTGGCCAGAAAATGCAATACTGACATAACTTTCACAATTGGTGGGATACATGTGGGGTTAGAGTTTTGAGGAAGAAGATCAGGCTCCAACTGATGACATAAATCCAGGATGGTTTGCCTTTTCAAACAAAACTTCTCTGATGATATCCCTTTCTTACATGGACTGAAGGTCTGGAAAAGGGTGGTACACTTGAGGCTGTCGCCTCTTCCCTCTTCTAGGGTACCTTTGTGTGCAGTGAATTTTTTTTTAACATTGGCCTCAGTGTCCACAGTAACATATGTGAAGAGTAAGTCAGAAGTCAAGTGACAAAACATAACTGGTTCAGAAAGCATTACACATTATTCACATAATAATTGTCTACTGTCCAGCATCAACCAATAATTCCAATTGTGGCCTTCACATGTGTCTGTAACATAAATGTGCAAATTATTAACCCTGGGCGTAGTTCGCGAAGTAGCGCTACGCAAAGCCACACAAAGTGCACTTCGCACTACGCGAGCTACGCGTAGCACTACGCGAACTGCGTAGTGCGCTGTTCGCGATGATTGCACAGTGCCGGATGCTTGCCCGCACTGTGCAATCATTGAAAACGGCATCTTGCACAGTGCGAGCTGTCTTTTACTGCTGCTCGAGTAGATTTTTACTCGAGCGGCAGCTTTCTCAACGCAGACTGGTAGTTTCTCATCGCAAGCGGTCGCGAGCATACGCGACCACTCGCAATGAGAAACCTGACCTCCCCGCATTGAGAATCTCGCCGGGAGGTTTATTTTCCACGCTCGCGATCGGCAACTTGATGTTGCTGATCGCGAACGAGGAAAAAGTCTCGCCGGGATGTCATTTTGCTTGTTCGCGGTCGCCAACTTGACGTTGAGGACCGCGAGCAAGCAAAAAATGACCGCTGCACTACGCTACGCTACGCTACGCGTGTTTGCACTGTGCTACGTGCAATTCGCGTAGTGCGAAGTAGCGCAAACTTCGCAAACTACGCGAGCGTAGCGTAGTGCTTTGCCCAGGGTTACAAATTATACATCTAAAAATTTATTATTGGCACCTTAATATTGTTGTTTTGGATATTTTATTTCAAAATACCATCAACTGTGGTGTACAGTGTACCTCTCAAATATAGCATTTATGCACAGTAATGCAGTACACAGATGATCTGTGTAATGGAAATTACATGGCAATGCAGTAGTCCATATGTAAATAAGTAACTCCTCATTTGGAGTGGTGGTGACACACTTAACAGTCACCAATACTGTACTTCCAACTGCTAAAGTGGCTGATGCCTGATCTCGCATATTGGACATTCTGAACCTGCTGACGCTAGCAGAAGTGGACCGTGCGGTGGGTGTTTTAATCCATGACGGACACAGCCATAGAGATGGTAGAGGGTTAACAGCTGTGTCCGTCTCCGCTGATTACCGCATATGTCACATATATGTATGCCATGGTTTGAGAAATCCCTCACTTGCCTCCTTACACAGCTGATATCAACACCTCCTCCAATTTAGCTGCTGTTTGACACATCTGGGTGCAATCGTGCCATGCATAGCAGGTAAGAGGACCCATGCCTTCTCTGCAGAGGAGCTGGAGCTGCTGGCTGAAGAGGTCCTTTCCTTGGATGTCCAGCTCTGTGGCTCACCGGAGCAGCAGGTAACGCAGAGTCTGTGCTTTGTTTTGCCTTTTCTGCTTGTTTTTCTGTCCTCTGTTTTACCTTTTCTGCTCATTTGTTTGTCTCTGTTTTGCCTTTCTTGCTTGTTTTTCTGCCCTTTGATTTGCCTTCTTCTACTCTATTTTGCCTTTCCTGTTCATTTTTCTGCCCTCTGTTTTGCCTTTTCGGCTCATTTTTCTATCCTCTGTTTTGCCTTTACTGCTCCTTTTTCTTCCTTCTGTTTTACCCTTTCTGATCTTTTTTATGCCCTCCCTTTTCCCTCTTCTACTATTTTTATTAACTTCATTTTGGAGGAGGGCTGTGCGGCCCCCCTCCCCAAGCCAATTTCGGCGCCGGGGACCCCATCCCCAGAGGCCTGGCCTTAATTGAATGGGGGAGGTTGGCCATGTGGCCCCCCTCCCTGGGTTGAGTCAGCCCTGGAGACCCCATCCATCGGAGCCTGGCCTCAATTAAATGGGGGAGAGCAGCCACGTGGCCACCCTAAGTGGGCCAATTCGACCCCAGAAACAACATCCACAGGGGAGGAGGGCTGTGCGGCCCCCCTCCCCAAGCCAATTTCGGCCCGGGGACCCCATCCCCAGAGGCCTGGCCTTAATTGAATGGGGGAGGTTGGCCATGTGGCCCCCCTCCCTGGGTTGAGTCAGCCCTGGAGACCCCATCCATCGGAGCCTGGCCTCAATTAAATGGGGGAGAGCAGCCACGTGGCCACCCTAAGTGGGCCAATTCGACCCCAGGAACCACATCCACAGGGACCCGGACTTCATTAAATAGGGTAGGGGCCATGCAGCTCCCTCCCCAGACCAATTTTCGTACCGGGGACCCTATCCCCTGGGGCCCAGGCTTGATATACTTATAATCTAAGGGGAGAGGAGCCATGCAGCCAGATCCCATGCCAAATTCGGCCCCAGGGAACGCATTCCCTGGGGCTCGGCCTTCATTGAATAGGTGAGGGGGCTGTGCCCCTCCTCCCCAGGATGATTTTTGCCCCTGGGACCCCATCCCCAAGGGCCTGGCCATGTGTTTCTCTGTACCCTGGTCACAGTCAGGGCACCCAGTGTGTAGTATGAGGAGCCGGCTGGGGCCATGGGGGCTTTGAGGCTTTGAGGCTCCACCTGCTGTCCTAGCCAGCTCCGCACCTCCTGTGGAAGCCAGCATTGCTAATACACACAGGAAGCTTCTGTAATTGCAGCTCCCTATGTGCAAGAGCAAAAGTTTCATCTATTTCACTGCCAGCATGTCTGCACACAGAGAAAGAGATGACACCTCTGCTTCCAATGAGTGGGACCACTTTGACAGCTCCTGCTTTGTTTGCTTTTGTTTGGCGGTAGCTGTCAAAGTACTCATAAAGCAAAAGCAAACAGCTATTTCCTGGGGGTGTGCACCCTGGGACGTAGCAGGAGCCAACCCTGGAGGGTTGCGGTCCCCAGGGCCATGTATGGCTCCAGGAGGGGTCAGCGCAGCTCCCCTCCTTCTATTTGCATAGGCTGCCCAGGGAGGTGGTGGTCCCCTGGCTGTATATGGACTTCTCCCTCTTTTTTAAAATGGAGTTGGCCTCAGGGAGGTGGTGGTCCCTAGGGCCTGGGGAGTCTACATGGCCCCCTGCTAAATTTTACAAATAGCCCCGGGGAGGTGGTTATCTCTTCGGCCGGGGGGTATGCGTGGCTCCCTGCTAATTATAAACAATAGTCCTGGGGAGGGGATGGTCCCCAGGGCAAAAATAAGCCCTTGGAGGGGAGTCTCATGTACCCCCTTCATTTTTTTTAAATGTACACACGCCCCTGGGACCAAGCTCACCCGGGGGCTTAATTAAAAACAAGCTTGATAGCCTCCTCTTGCTTTTTTTTTATTCACAGCAATATTCACAAACATTTCGTGGAAATTGTTGTGAATTTTAAAAAAATGCTTTTTTGCTCTCCTGGGGTCCCCAAGACCAAGGTATGGGGGTCAAGGTCCCCTTATCTTTTTTTAATGTTTTTTTTGGACTCGGATGAAGCTGAGTCCTGAGATGGCCTCCAGCACTTCCTGGTTGAAATGCTGGCAGCCAATCACAGCTCTGGATTTCCCTGCACATGCTCATAATTATTTGCGATCGGAGATTTACAAATTTGTAACTCCTTATATTTCTCAACAACTACTAAATAGATTTACACCAAATAAGTGAATGCAAGATCTGCATAACCAAATCTACCTTTTTGTCAAATTCGGTTTAATTCCGTCATGCAGTTCGGGCAGTAGTCATGTTCAAAGCTCCTACGGGAATTAATATGAGCAATGTACCATTTTTGACCCCCCCCTCTTTTTCATGGCCCAATCGTGACAAATCGCCCTAAACTTTCCATGTGAAACAAGAATCACCGGCACACTTTTTTGGTAAAAGTTTGTGAAGACTCGTCAACCGGCACCGAAGATATAGGCAAGTCTAAAAATGCTTTTCTAATGGAAACTAGGTCTTAACTATAACTTCCTACTATATATATATATATATATATAGAAAGAGAGAGAGAGAGATAAAGATAGATTTGTAGATAGATCTATATATATATATATTTAGTAATTAGCATTTAAAAAACCTTAGAAATTCACTGAAAAAACCACGGGTTTCAGGGATGTTATAGTTAGGCTGACATTTCACTCGTACAAAACCAGAGAAATTCGGCCGTTATAGTTAGCTGATATTACGTTGATGATGTCATCAGTGATGTCATCAGTGATGTAATTTGCGATGTCATCAGTGATGTCTTCAGTGATGTCACTGACCATGTCATGAGTGCTGTAATATGTGAAGTCATCACCATTGCATTGCGGGGGTGCCAGTTATAGTTAGCAACTATAACGGCTGAATTTCTCTGGCTTTGTATGAGTGAAATGTTAGCCTAACTATAACATCCCTGAAACCTGTGGTATTTTCAGTGAATTTCTAAGGTTTTTTAAATGCTAATTTCAAACTATACCTTCCCTGAAACCTGTGTCTTTTTCAGTGAATTTCTAAGGTTTTTAAAATGCTAATTCCTAACTATAACATTCCTGAAACCTCTCTTTTTTTCTGAGAATTTCTAAGGCTTTTTAAATGCTAACTTATAACTATGCCTACATAGGTAGGACATGTGCAGAATGAGGAAGAAAGGCACAGAAAGAAGCAAGAGAATTGCAGAAAGAGGCAAGAGAGGTACAGAAAGAGGACAAAAGGTACAGAAAGAAGCAAGAGAAATGCAGAAAGAGGCAACAGAAGTCTAGAAACAGGAAGAAAGGTGTTTAAAGAAGCAAGAGATGTGCAGAAAGAACCAACAGTGGTGCAGAAAGAGGCCTACTTTGACTGTAACTTACAACAGACACATACAAATGAGCCTAATCACTAATCCTTCTCCCAAGATGTCTTAAACCTCACTTTTCTCTTGAAGGTTCACTATTAATCGACTGCTCGGAAAGTTAGGCGTGCCAAATATAAAACAGCAAACCTAAGCATATCGCTGTTCTAAGTCTGACCAAGTTTGTGAAGGTATGCGTGCGTGTCTCTGCTTTTACCTAGTGACATGTTACATAAAAATAAACATACAAATACTTGAATACCTGTGTTTCAAACAGCATACTCTGTAAATGTGTGTACAAAAAGGTGTATGCATTTCTTTCTGCACATGGGTATTCAATAGTATATTTGAGGAGCTCTATAACACAAATATACATAAGACATGTCTTCCTGTGCAACCGAATGACAGAGCAGAACTGAGAAGATTTGACCACCTATAGAAGAAGTTACCCGCTTTTTAAGTTACCATATTCAGATGCATAACGCATGTAAGAATACATGTACAAGTAGAAATATACCTTAGTCACGAGGGCACGCAGACCTTTAAACTTGACAGCTTGCACTTCCCATTTGAGTACAGAAAGAGGCAAGAGAAGTTCAGAAAGGAGCAAGAGAGTTGCAGAAACAGACACAAGAGGTGCAGAAAGAGGGAACAGGGGTGCAGACAGAGGCAAGAGAGGTGCAGAAAGAGTGAAGAGGGGTACAGAAAGAACAAACAGAGGTGCAGAAAGAGGCAAGAGGGTTGCAGAAAAAGGCAAGAGAAGTGTACAAAGAAGCAAAAGAGGTGGAGAAAGAGGCAAGAGGGGTGTAAACAGAGGCAAGAGAGGTACAGAAAGAGGGAAGAGAGGTGCAGAAAGAGGCAAGAGGGGTGCAGAAAAAAGCATAAGAAGTGCAGAAAGAAGCAAGAGAAGTGCAGAAAGAAGCAACAGGAGTGCAGAAAGAGGCAAGAGGGGTGCAGAAAGAGGCAGGAGAAGTACAGAAAGAAGCAACAGAGGTGCAGAAGGCGGCAAGAGAACTGCAGAAAGAGGTAAGAGAGTTGCAGAAAGAAGCAAAAGATTAGGTGCAGAAAGAGGGAACAGGGGTTCAGACAGATAAAGAAAGAGTTAAGAGGGGTGCAGAAAGAGGCAGGAGGGATACATAAATTTGCAAGAGAGGAGCAGAAAGAAGCAAGAGCAGTGCAGAAAGAACCAACAGAGGTGCAGAAAGAGGCAAGAGAGATGCAGAAAGAGGCAGGAGAAGTGCAGAAAGAAGCAAAAGAGGTGCAGAAAGAGGCAAGAGAACTGCAGGAAGAGGCAAGAGATGTGCAGAAAGAGGCAAGAGAAGTGCACAAAGAGGGAAGAAGGGTACAGAAAGAAGCAAGAGAGGTGCAGAAAGAAGCAACATAGGTGCAGAAAGAGGCAAGAGGGCTGCAGAAAAAGGCAAGAGAAGTGCAGAAAGAAGCAACAGAGGTGCAAAAGGAGGCAAGAGATGTGCAGAAAGAGGCAAGAGAGTTGCAGAAAGAGGGAAGAAGGGTACAGAAAGAGGCAAGAAAGGTGCAGAAAGAGGGTAGAAGGGTGCAGAAAGAGGCAAGAGGGTTTAAAGGAAGAAGCAAGAAAGAAGTAAGAGAAGTACAGAAAGAAGCAAAAGAGGTGCAGAAAGAGGCAAGAGGGTTGCAGAAAGAGGCAAGCAAAGTGCAGAAAGAAGCAAAAGCGGTGCAGAAAGAGGCAAGAGGGGTACAGAAAGAAGAAAAAGAGGTGCAGAAAGAGGCAAGAGAACTGCAGAAAGAGGCAAGAGATGTGTAGAAAGAGGAAAGAGAAGTGCACAAAGAGGGAAGAAGGGTACAGAAAGCAGCAAGAGGGGTGCAGAAAGAAGCAAGAGTGGTGCAGAAAGAAGCAAAAGAAGTGCAGAAATAAGAAATAGAGGTACCGAAAGAAGCAAGAGCAGTGCAGAAAGAACCAACAGAGGTCCAGAAACAGACAAGAGGGGTGCAGAAAGAAGCAAGAGAAATGCAGAAAGAAGCAACAGAGGTGAATGAGGAGGCAAGAGAACTGCAGAAATTGGCAAGAGAGTTGCAGAAACAGGCAAGAGAGGTACAGAAAAAGGGATCAGGGGTGCAGAAAAAGAAAAGTGAGGTGCAGAAAGAGGGAAGAAGGGTGCAGAAAGAAGGAAGAGGGGTGCAGAAAGAGGCAAGAGAGGTGCAGAAAGAAGCAATATAAGTACAGAAAGAGGCAAGAGGGGTGCAGAAAAAGGCAAGAGAAGTGCAGAAAGAAGCAACAGAGGTGCAAGAGGAGGCAAGAGAAGTGCATAAAGAGGCAAGAGAGTTGCAGAAACAGTCAAAATAGGTGCAGAATGAAGCCAGAGCAGTGCAGAAAAAACCAACAGAGGTGCAGAAGGAGGCAAGAGGGGTGCAGAAAGAGGCAAGAGGGGTGCAAACATTTGCAAGAGAGGTCCAGAAAGAAGCAAGAGCAGTGCAGAAAGAACCAACAGGGGTGCAGAAACATACATGAGGGGTGCAGAAAGAGGGAAGAGAAGTGCAGAAAGAAGCAACAGACGTACGGAAGGAGCCAAGAGAGCTGCAGAAAGAGGCAAGAGAGTTGCAAAAAGAGGGAAGAAGGATGCAGAAAGAGGGAAGAAGGGTGCAGAAAGAGGCAAGAGGGTTTAAAGGAAGAAGCAAGAGAGGTGCAGAAAGAAGCAAGAGAAGTGCAGAAAGAAGCAAAAGAGGTACAGAAAGAGGCAAGAGGGGTGCAGAAAGAGGCAAGCAAAGTGCAGAAAGAAGCAAAAGACATGCACAAAGAGGCAAGAGGGGTGCAGAAAGAAGCAAAAGAGGTGCAGAAAGAGGCAAGAGAACTGCAGAAAGAGGCAAGAGATGTGCAGAAAGAGGCAAGAGAAGTGCACAAAGAGGGAAGAAGAGTATAGAAAGAGGCAAGAGGGGTGCAGAAAGAAGCAAGAGAGGTGCAGAAAGAAGCAAAAGAAGTACAGAAATAAGAAATAGAGGTGCAGAAAGAAGCAAGAGCAGTGCAGAAAGATCCAACAGAGGTGCAGAAACAGACAAGAGGGGTGCAGAAAGAAGCAAGAGAAATGCAGAAAGAAGAAACAGAGTTGCATGAGGAGGCAAGAGAACTGCAGAAATAGGCAAGAGAGTTGCAGAAACAGGCAAGAGAGGTGCAGAAAAAGGGATCAGGGGTGCAGAAAGAGACAAGTGAGGTGCAGAAAGAGGGAAGAAGGGTGCAGACAGAAGGAAGAGGGGTGCAGAAAGAAGCAAGAGACGTACAGAAGGAGGCAAGAGAGCTGCAGAAAGAGGCAAGAGAGTTGCAAAAAGAGGGAAGAAGGATGCAGAAAGAGGGAAGAAGGGTGCAGAAAGAGGCAAGAGGGTTTAAAGGAAGAAGCAAGAGAGGTGCAGAAAGAAGCAAGAGAAGTGCAGAAAGAAGCAAAAGAGGTGGAGAAAGAGGCAAGAGGGTGCAGAAAGAGGCAAGCAAAGTGCAGAAAGAGGCAAGAGGGGTGCAGAAAAAGGCAAGAGAAGTGCAGAAAGAAGCAACACGGGTACAGAAGGAGGCAAGAGAAGTGCAGAAAGAGGCAAGAGAGTTGCAGAAACAGTCAAAAGAGGTGCAGAATGAAGCCAGAGCATTGCAGAAAAAACCAACAGAGGTGCAGAAGGAGGCAAGAGGGGTGCAGAAAGAGGCAAGAGGGGTGCAGAAAGAGGCAAGAGAGGTCCAGAAAGAAGCAAGAGCAGTGCAGAAAGAACGAACAGGGGTGCAGAAACATACAAGAGCAGTGCAGAAAGAGGGAAGAGAAGTGCAGAAAGAAGTAACAGAGGTACAGAAGGAGGCAAGAGAGCTGCATAAAGAGGCAAGAGAGTTGCAGAAAGAGGGAAGAAGGGTGCAGAAAGAGGCAAGAGGGTTTAAAGGAAGAAGCAAGCGAGGTGCAGACAGAAGCAAGAGAAGTGCAGAAAGAAGCAAAAGAGGTGCAGAAAGGTGCAAGAGGGGTGCAGAAAGAGGCATGCAAAGTGCAGAAAGAAGCAAAAGAGGTGCAGAAAGAGTCAAGAGCACTGCAGAAAGAGTCAAGAGCAGTGCAGAAAAATGCAAGAGGGGTACAGAAAGAAGCAAGAGAGGTGCAGAACAAAGCAAGAGAAGTGCACAGAGAAGCAACTAAGGTGCAGAAAGAGGGAAGAGAAGTGCAGAAAGAAGTAACAGAGGTACAGAAGGAGGCAAGAGAGCTGCATAAAGGGGCAAGAGAGGTGCAGAAAGAAGGAAGAAGGGTACAGAAAGAGGCAAGAGGGTTTAAAGGAAGAAGCAAGCGAGGTGCAGACAGAAGCAAGAGAAGTGCAGAAAGAAGCAAAAGAGGTGCAGAAAGGTGCAAGAGGGGTGCAGAAAGAGGCATGCAAAGTGCAGAAAGAAGCAAAAGAGGTGCAGAAAGAGTCAAGAGCACTGCAGAAAGAGTCAAGAGCAGTGCAGAAAAATGCAAGAGGGGTACAGAAAGAAGCAAGAGAGGTGCAGAACAAAGCAAGAGAAGTGCACAGAGAAGCAACTAAGGTGCAGAAAGAGGGAAGTGAAGTGCAGAAAGAGACAAGAGAGGTACAGAAATTTGCAAGAGATGTGCGTAAAGAAGCAAGAGCAGTGCAGAAAGAACCAACAGAGGTGCGGAAAGATGCAAGAGGCAAGAGAAGTGCAGAAAAAGGCTAAAGAGGTGCAGAAAGAGGCAAGAGGTGTGCAGAAAAAGGCAAGAGAGGTGCAGAAAGAGGAAAGAGGGGTGCAGAAATTTGCAAGAGAGGTGCTGAGAGAGGCAAGAGAAGTGCAGAAAGAAGCAACAGAGGTGCAGAAACAGGTAAGAGAGGTACAGAAAGAAGAAAGAGAAGTACAGAAAGAAGCGAAAGAGGTGCAGAAAGAGGCAGGAGAGGTGCAGAAAGAAGTAACAGAGGTACAGAAAGAGGCAAGAGAGGTGCAGAAAGAAGCAAGAGAGATACAGAAAGAAGCAAAAGAAGTGCAGAAAGAAGCAACAGAGGTGCAGAAAGAGGCAAGAGGGGTGAAGAAAGAGGCAAGAGAAGTGAGAAAGAAGCAACAGATGTGCAAAAAGAGGTAAGAGAGGTACAGAAAGAAGCAAGAGAAGTGCAGAACGAAGCAACAGAGGTGCAGAAAGAGGCAAGAGAACTGCAGGAAGAGGCAAGAGATGTGCAGAAAGAGGCAAGAGAAGTGCACAAAGAGGGAAGAAGGGTAAAGAAAGAGGCAAGAGGGGTGCAGAAAGAAGCAAGAGAGGTGCAGAAAGAAGAAAAAGAAGTGAAGAAATAAGAAATAGAGGTGCAGAAAGAAGCAAGAGCAGTGCAGAAAGAACCAACAGAGGTGCAGAAACAGGCAAGAGGGATGCAGAAAGAAGCAAGAGAAATGCAGAAAGAAGCAACACAGGTGCGTGAGGAGGCAAGAGAACTGCAGAAATAGGCAAGAGAGTTGCAGAAACAGGCATGAGAGGTGCATTAAAAGGGATCAGGGGTGCAGAAAGAGACAAGTGAGGTGCAGAAAGAGGGAAGAAGGGTGCAGAAAGAAGGAAGAGGGGGCAGAAAGAAGCAAGAGAGGTGCAGAAAGAAGCAACATAGGTGCAGATAGAGGCAATAGGGGTGCAGAAAGAGGCATGAGAAGTGCACAAAGAGGGAAGAGGGGTACAGAAAGAGGCAAGAGAGGTGCAGAAAGAAGCAAAAGAAGTGCAGAAATAAGAAATAGAGGTGCAGAAAGAGGGAACAGGGGTGCAGACAGAGTCAAGAGAGGTGTAGAAAGAGGGAAGAGGGGTACAGAAAGAGGCAAGAGGGGTGCAGAAATGTGTAAGAGAGCTGCAGAAAGAAGCAAGAGCAGTGCAGAAAGAACCAACAGAGGTGCAGAAAGAGGCAAGAGGGTTGCAGAAAAAGGCAAGAGAAGTGCAGAAAGAAGCAAAAGTGGTGGAGAAAGAGGCAAGAGGGGTGCAAACAGCGGTAAGAGGTGCAAAAAGAGGGAAGAGGGGTGCAGAAAGAGGCAAGAGGGGTGCAGAAAGAAGCATGAGAAGTGCAGAAAGAAGCAAGAGAAGTGCAGAAAGAAGCAACAGGGGTGCAGAAGGAGACAAGAGAACTGCAGAAAGAGGTAAGAGAGTTGCAGAAAGAAGCAAATAACTAGGTGCAGAAAGAGGGAACAGGGGTTCAGACAGAGGCAAGAGAGGTACAGAAAGAGTTAAGAGGGGTGCATAAAGAGGCAGGAGGGGTTCAGAAATTTGCAATAGAGGAGCAGAAAGAAGCAAGAGCAGTGCAGAAAGAACCAACAGAGGTGCAGAAAGAGGCAAGAGAGGTGCAGAAAGAGGCAAGAGAAGTGCACAAAGAAGCAAAAGAGGTGCAGAAAGTGGCAAGAGAACTGCAGAAAGAGGCAAGAGATGTGCAGAAAGAGGCAAGAGAAGTGCACAAAGAGGGAAGAAGGGTACAGAAAGAGGCAAGAGGGGTGCAGAAAGAAGCAAGAGAGGTGCACAAAGAAGCAAAAGAAGTGCAGAAATAAAAAATAGAGGTGCAGAAAGAAGCAAGAGCAGTGCAGAAAGAACCAACAGAGGTGCAGAAACAGACAAGAGGGGTGCAGAAAGAAGCAAGAGAAATGCAGAAAGAAGCAAGGGAGGTGCATGAGGAGGCAAGAGAACTCCAGAAAAAGGCAAGAGAATTGCAGAAACAGGCAAGAGAGGTGCAGAAAAAGGGATCAGGGGTGCAGAAGGAGACAAGTGAGGTGCAGAAAGAGGGAAGAAGGATGCAGAAAGAAGGAAGAGGGGTGCAGAAAGAAGCAAGAGAGGTGCAGAAAGAAGAAACATAGGTGCAGAAAGAGGCAAGAGGGCTGCAGAAAAAGGCAAGAGAAGTGCAGAAAGAAGCAACAGAGGTGCAAAAGGAGGCAAGAGATGTGCAGAAAGAGGCAAGAGAGTTGCAGAAAGAGGGAAGAAGGGTACAGAGAGAGGCAAGAGAGGTGCAGAAAGAGGGTAGAAGGGTGCAGAAAGAGGCAAGAGGGTTTAAAGGAAGATGCAAGCGAGACGCAGAAAGAAGTAAGAGAAGTACAGAAAGAAGCAAAAGAGGTGCAGAAAGAGGCAAGAGGGTTGCAGAAAGAGGCAAGCAAAGTGCAGAAAGAAGCAAAAGAGGTGCAGAAAGAGGCAAGAGGGGTACAGAAAGAAGCAAAAGAGGGGCAGAAAGAGGCAAGAGAACTGCAGAAAGAGGCAAGAGATGTGTAGAAAGAGGCAAGAGAAGTGCACAAAGAGGGAAGAAGGGTACAGAAAGCGGCAAGAGGGGTGCAGAAAGAAGCAAGAGTGGTGCAGAAAGAAGCAAAAGAAGTGCAGAAATAAGAAATAGAGGTACCGAAAGAAGCAAGAGCAGTGCAGAAAGAACCAACAGAGGTCCAGAAACAGACAAGAGGGGTGCAGAAAGAAGCAAGAGAAATGCAGAAAGAAGCAACAGAGGTGAATGAGGAGGCAAGAGAACTGCAGAAATTGGCAAGAGAGTTGCAGAAACAGGCAAGAGAGGTACAGAAAAAGGGATCAGGGGTGCAGAAAAAGACAAGTGAGGTGCAGAAAGAGGGAAGAAGGGTGCAGAAAGAAGGAAGAGAGGTGCAGAAAGAGGCAAGAGAGGTGCAGAAAGAAGCAATATAGGTACAGAAAGAAGCAAGAGAAGTGCAGAAAGAAGCAAAAGAGGTGCATAAAGAGGCAAGAGGGGTGCAGAAAGAGGCAAGCAAAGTGCAGAAAGAAGCAAAAGACATGCACAAAGAGGCAAGAGGAGTGCAGAAAGAAGCAAAAGAGGTGCAGAAAGAGGCAAGAGAACTGCAGAAAGAGGCAAGAGATGTGCAGAAAGAGGCAAGAGAAGTGCACAAAGAGGGAAGAAGAGTATAGAAAGAGGCAAGAGGGGTGCAGAAAGAAGCAAGAGAGGTGCAGAAAGAAGCAAAAGAAGTACAGAAATAAGAAATAGAGGTGCAGAAAGAAGCAAGAGCAGTGCAGAAAGAACCAACAGAGGTGCAGAAACAGACAAGAGGGGTGCAGAAAGAAGCAAGAGAAATGCAGAAAGAAGAAACAGAGGTGCATGAGGAGGCAAGAGAACTGCAGAAATAGGCAAGAGAGTTGCAGAAACAGGCAAGAGAGGTGCAGAAAAAGGGATCAGGGGTGCAGAAAGAGACAAGTGAGGTGCAGAAAGAGGGAAGAAGGGTGCAGAAAGAAGGAAGAGGGGTGCAGAAAGAAGCAAGAGACATACAGAAGGAGGCAAGAGAGCTGCAGAAAGAGGCAAGAGAGTTGCAAAAAGAGGGAAGAAGGATGCAGAAAGAGGGAAGAAGGGTGCAGAAAGAGGCAAGAGGGTTTAAAGGAAGAAGCAAGAGAGGTGCAGAAAGAAGCAAGAGAAGTGCAGAAAGAAGCAAAAGAGGTGGAGAAAGAGGCAAGATGGTGCAGAAAGAGGCAAGCAAAGTGCAGAAAGAGGCAAGAGGGGTGCAGAAAAAGGCAAGAGAAGTGCAGAAAGAAGCAACACAGGTACAGAAGGAGGCAAGAGAAGTGCAGAAAGAGGCAAGAGAGTTGCAGAAACAGTCAAAAGAGGTGCAGAATGAAGCCAGAGCAGTGCAGAAAAAACCAACAGAGGTGCAGAAGGAGGCAAGAGGGGTGCAGAAAGAGGCAAGAGGGGTGCAGAAAGAGGCAAGAGAGGTCCAGAAAGAAGCAAGAGCAGTGCAGAAAGAACGAACAGGGGTGCAGAAACATACAAGAGCAGTGCAGAAAGAGGGAAGAGAAGTGCAGAAAGAAGTAACAGAGGTACAGAAGGAGGCAAGAGAGCTGCATAAAGAGGCAAGAGAGTTGCAGAAAGAGGGAAGAAGGGTGCAGAAAGAGGCAAGAGAGGTGCAGAAAGAAGGAAGAAGGGTACAGAAAGAGGCAAGAGGGTTTAAAGGAAGAAGCAAGCGAGGTGCAGACAGAAGTAAGAGAAGTGCAGAAAGAAGCAAAAGAGGTGAAGAAAGAGGCAAGAGGGGTGCAGAAAGAGGCATGCAAAGTGCAGAAAGAAGCAAAAGAGGTGCAGAAAGAGTGAAGTGCGCTGCAGAAAGAGGCAAGAGCAGTGCAGAAAAATGCAAGAGGGGTGCAGAAAGAAGCAAGAGAGGTGCAGAACAAAGCAAGAGAAGTGCACAGAGAAGCAACTAAGGTGCAGAAAGAGGGAAGAGAAGTGCAGAAAGAGACAAGAGAGGTACAGAAATTTGCAAGAGATGTGCGTAAAGAAGCAAGAGCAGTGCAGAAAGAACCAACAGAGGTGCGGAAAGATGCAAGAGAAGTGCAGAAAAAGGCTAAAGAGGTGCAGAAAGAGGCAAGAGGTGTGCAGAAAAAGGCAAGAGAGGTGCAGAAAGAGGAAAGAGGGGTGCAGAAATTTGCAAGAGAGGTGCTGAGAGAGGCAAGAGAAGTGCAGAAAGAAGCAACAGAGGTGCAGAAACAGGTAAGAGAGGTACAGAAAGAAGAAAGAGAAGTACAGAAAGAAGCGAAAGAGGTGCAGAAAGAGGCAGGAGAGGTGCAGAAAGAAGTAACAGAGGTACAGAAAGAGGCAAGAGAGGTGCAGAAAGAAGCAAGAGAGATACAGAAAGAAGCAAAAGAAGTGCAGAAAGAAGCAACAGAGGTGCAGAAAGAGGCAAGAGGGGTGAAGAAAGAGGCAAGAGAAGTGAGAAAGAAGCAACAGATGTGCAAAAAGAGGTAAGAGAGGTACAGAAAGAAGCAAGAGAAGTGCAGAACGAAGCAACAGAGGTGCAGAAAGAGGCAAGAGGGGTGCAGAAAGAGGCAAGAGAAGTGCAGAAAGAAGAAATAGAGGTGCAGAAGGAGGCAAAAGAAGTGCAGAAGGAGGCAAGAGAGTCACAGAAACAGGCAAAAGAGGTGCACAAAAAGGGAAGAAGGGTGCAGAAAGAGGCAAGAGGGGTGCAGAAAGAGGCAAGAAAAGTGCAGAAAGAGGCAAGAGAGTTACAGAAACAGGCAAAAGAGGTGCAGAAAGAGGGAACAGGGGTGCAGACAGAGGCAAGAGAGGTGCAGAAAGAACCAAAAAAGGTGCAGAAAGAGGCAAGAGGGGTACAGACATTTGTAAGAGAGTTGCAGACAGAAGCAAGAGTAGTGCAGAAAGAACCAACAGAGGTGCAGAAAGAGGCAAGAGGGGTGCAGAAATGGTAATATAAGTGCTGAAAGAAGCAAAAAAGTTTCAGAAAGAGGCAAGAGGGGTGCAGAAAGAGGCAAGAGAAGTGCAGAAAGAGGCAACAGAGGTGCAGAAACAGGCAACAGAGGTGTAGTAAGAGGGAAGAGGGGTGCAGGAAGAAGCAAGAGAGGTGCATAAAGAAGCAAAAGAAATGCAGAAAGAATCAAGCGAGGTGCAGAAAGAGGCAAGCGAAGTGCAGAAAGAGGCAAGAAAGGTGCAGAAAGTGGCAAGAGAGGTGCAGAAAGAGGGAAGAGGGTGCAGAAAGAGGCAAGAGAAGTGCAGAAAAAGGAAGACAGGTGCAGAAAGAAGCAAGAGAAATGCAGAAAGTTGCAAGAGAGATGCCATTAGTACCAATTTAACATCCACATTGAGCAATAAGTAAGAGGTGACCTTTCTAGGTTTGCAAAGGGACTTCCACCGCGCTATAACACTTGTCGCTGCAATTTTGGTAACGTTTGAGCAGTTTGAGCTAGAAACAAGGTTTTTTTTGTTCAAATCTGCAGATTATGCAGCAGATTATGTGGCAAATGCCGAAAATGTATAATTGTGTCAAAGTCGGTGCAGCCAAACAGTTGCATAATTCCAGTGGCCCTGCTCATACCCCTGACTAGGTCCAGAAGTGCTCCTCAGTGGTTCCTTCTTTTTTTTGTCACATTGATTTAATAGTTTAGCTTCTATAGAATCAATGAAGACTAAACCTTAGGTTACCACTCCTGAACACAGACTACCATACCACATAATTACTCTCCATAACACATAATCCCACTCTACATAATTCCTATACACTAAATACCACATTCTTTCTATCCCCATAATTTCAATGCACAACATACCACATAATTTCACTACACACAGCATACATCCACTCCACTCCAAAAACATTAGTAGAAAACTTTAACATTTACAACGCCAATAGCTCTAACTCTTGCAAATGGGAGACCTATTACAAATGCTTTTTTAACTAGTAGTCACATTTGCAGAGTGGTGGAGAAAGGGAGCTGGGCCTCTGACCAGTGCTCAGAAATTCCACTGCGTAGGACTTGCAGGAGGTACCAGGAGGGCTTTTTGGCCCCCAAGTCACCAGTAAAGAGGACTTCATCCCTCAGCCAGTAGTGTGCCAGGAGGTGTGTTTGCAGAGTGGTAAAGAAAGGGGGCAGGGCCTCCGAAGACCTCTTGTTGGCCCCCAAAGACATCCTTGGGGGCCAACTACCCCTCCTATTACCTCCAGTAAGTCACGCACAGCAGGATTGATAAGTTCTCATATCAGGCCACGCCCCCTTTGCCCACCACTCTGCAAACGCACTCCCTGGCACGCACTTGGATGGGGATTGAAGTCCCCTTCGCTGCTAGGGGTCCTTAGGGGTCAACTAGCCAACCTGTTACCTCCAGTAAGCCCAACACAGTGGGATAGCTGAGAGGTGGACACAGGCCACACCCCCTTTCTTCACCACTCTGCAAACGCACATCCTGGCATGGTTTTGGTTGGGGATGACGTCCCCTTCCCTCCTGAGGGTCCCTGGGAGCCAACTAACCCTCCTGTTACCTCTAGTAAGCCCCACACAGCTGGATTGCTGAGAGAGATCAGAGGCCACACCCCCTTTTTACACCACTCTGCAAACGCGCCTCCTGGCATTCTGCTGCTTAGAGGATGATGTCCACTTTAGTCCTGAGGTCCTCAGGACACAAGGGGACCTCATCGCCCCACCAGCAGTGCGCCAAGAGGCACGTTTGCAGAGTGGTGTAAAAAGGGGCATGGCCTCGGACCACCTATCAGCAATCATACTGTGTGGGCTTACTGGAGGTACCTGGTGGGCTAGTTGCCCCTAAGGACTCTCACCAATGAAGGGGACTTCATCCCCTAACCCAGAACGCGCCAGGAGGTACATTTGCAGAGTGTTCCAGTGAGGGGTGGGGCCTCCGGCGAGTAGACGGTTTCTTTTTCTTTTTTTATATTTTAGGAAGGGGGATGTGTGGACCCCCTTCCCTTGAACCTTTTGGGCCCCGGGGACCCCATACCCTGGGGCCTGAGCCATTTAAAAAAAATTGAAAAGGGAGGGAGGCACGCGGCCCCCTTCCGAGGTCGATTACGGCCCTGGGGATCCCATCCCCCGGGGCTAGGTCTTTGAATATTTGTTTCTTTATAGAGGGGAGGGGGGGCCGTGTGGCCCCCCTCCCAAGGCCATTTTCGGCTTCAGGGACCACATCACCAGGGGCCCAACCAAAACTTTTTTTATGGAAGGGGGGCTGCGTGGTCAGATTTCCCTGGCCCTCTTTTGGGCCCAGGGACCCTCTCACACGGGGCCGGCCCTGCCTTTTATGTTAAAAAAAATTGGAGCGGGGCCGCGTGGCCCCCCTCATGAGGCCAATTCTGGCCCCGGGACCCCATCCCCCGGGGCACTGCCTTATTTATTTATTTATTTATTTAAATATTAACAAAAGGGAGGGGGGCCACATGGCCCCCCTTCCCTGGGCTCATTTGGCCCTGGGGATCCCATCCCCAGGGGCTGGGCCTCACGTTGGGGACCACAGGATGCCCCAATGCCCCTGCGGTCCCTGCCAGCTCCCCGCCTCCTGCGGGAGCCGGCAGTTCAGTGAATTTCGAAGGTTTTTTAAATGCTAATTTCTAACTATAACGGGCCTGAAACCTATGGTTTTTTCAGTGAATTTCAAAGGTTTATAAAATGAGAATTTGTAAGTATAATGTGCCTCAATCATATGGTTTTTTAATTGACTACATATATATATATTAAACAAGAGTTGAGAATAATTTATAGTCACAAAAGTCGCACACCCTACGCGCACCCTACACGATGGCTGTGCCCACCCCGCTACCGTAGATTTTGGAAGTCGTGCCGGGGTCGCGCCGGCATCGCGCCGCGGTCGCGACTTCGGCGTAATTTGAAAAGTATGAAATACCATTAACCCCTTGACCGCGATCGGAATTCCGCTCGTGTGCTGGACATTCCGATCGCGGGTGTGGTCGTGACGAGCTCAGCTCGTCATGCGCACAGCGCGACCGTGCAGGATGACGAGCTGAGCTCGTCACGAGCATCGAAGGGGTTAAAGAAATGATCAATACATTTTTTGGTTATAGTGTTTGAGTAATTTAATTTAGAAAACTATTTATAAACTATTTTTTTCAGTATACTATTAACGATATGAAATTTCACGAGTGCGCGACGTATGCACGTACCGTGAGCGGCCCGTCCCCGCACGTATTTCCGGGGTCGCGCCGGGGTCACGACTTTGGCGTATTTTGAAAGTGTGAAATCTCACTATATAAAGTTCAAATATCAGATTTGTATAAACACTTTCACTAATATCCTTTGTAAAATATTGTATAAACATTTATTTATAGTTTATAATTATGTATACAATATTTCACGGGTGCGCGATGCGTAAGCGACGGGTGCACGCACCCTACGCGACGGTGTGTCAGCGGGAAAAGAAAGAATGTGAGTGGTTTAAATCATTTTCATTTTGTAAGAGGGAGGTTCCATCCTTGTGATATTCCTCTTATTATTTGGCTACCTTGGAGAGAAGACCTGTTTGTTGATTCTCTCTTCTTTTCTACTTTTGTGTGTTTATTGATTTTATTTTTGGGAACACTATGGCTTCCAATGATCCAACAACTGACCCCTTGGATTTAGAAGAGGAGGAAGAAATTGTTGAACCCATCAAAAAGAGAAAGGAGAGTATTGTGTGGGCATTTTTTTCTGTTCCGGAGGGAGAAAAAAAGGTGAACGCCCGTAAAGTTACGTGCACCTTATGCCAACGTATACTATCAAGAGGATCAGAGAAGAAATATTCATGTGGGACCAGCAGCATGAATAAGCATTTGGAAACTCTGCACCCGAATCACCTGGCTAGAGAAGAGAGGAGGAGACAGCTTGCTGATGCGGCAGAACGAGATCCAAATGCCCCTTCTACGTCATCCCAGCAAGTTCCTCCAGCGCCAAGGCCCCACATTGTTGCCGAACTTTTTGAAGCTGCAATTATTTGCAAGAAGTGTGAGACTAAACTCTGCATTGGAGAGCAATGTCTCGATGTTATAACAGCTGCCATAAAAGCACATAAATGTAAATTCTTTTTATAATGTGCTCTTCTTTTTGTTAGCAGCTCGTTTGTTGTTTTTCATTTTTCTCTAATCTAAAAAAATCAAAAACACTCAAAAAAAAAGAAAAAAAGGTTTAAAAAATACAATTTTTAAAAAAATGTGTTTGAAAAAAAAAAACGGTTCTTACGGAACCACATCTATTGGTTAAAAAAAGAAAAATTACCTGAGTGATTGCATGAGAGCGAGGACATTGTGTGGGTGATTGGAAAAGTGCATGGGTACTGCTTGGATGATTATATAAGTGTATGGGTAATGACTGGGAGATTGCATCACTACAGAGGTAATGTATGGGTGATTGCAAGAGTGCATCATAGTACCTGTATAATTAGAGAACTGCATGGGTAGTGCAGAGGTGATTGTAGCAGTGCATGCTTAGTGCCTGGGTCATTGCATGAGTACTTGGGTACTGACTGGATGATTAGAGTACTGCAAGGAGAGTGCATGGTGAATTAATAACTGCTTGGGTTTTGGCGGAGTGATTGGATAAGTACATGGTGCTGGCTGGTTGATTGGAGGAGTGCATGGGCAGTGACAGGGAGATGGCTGGACTGCATGGGTAGTGCTCAGGGGATTGTAGCAGTGCATGAGTTAGTGCCTGGGTCATTGCATGAGTGCATGTGTAGTGACTGGATAATTAGAGTGCTGCAAAGAGAGTGCATGGCGAATTTATAAGTACTTGGGTTTTGGCAGAGTGATTGGATAAGTACATGGTGCTGGCTGGGTGATTGGAGGAGTGCATGGGCAGTGACAGGGAGATGGCTGGACTGCATGGGTAGTGCTCAGGGGATTGTAGCAGTGCATGTGTTAGTGCCTGGGTCATTGCATGAGTACATGGGTACTGACTGGATGATTAGAGTACTGCAAGGAGAGTGCATGGTGAATTTATAAGTGCTTGGGTTTTGGCGGAGTGATTGGATAAGTACATGGTGCTGGCTGGGTGATTGGAGGAGTGCATGGGTAGTGACAGGGTGATGGCTGGACTGCATGGGTAGTGCTCAGGGGATTGTAGCAGTGCATGAGTTAGTGCCTGGGTCATTGCATGAGTACATGGGTAGTGACTGGATGATTAGAGTGCTGCAAAGAGAGTGTATGGTGAATATATAACTGCTTGGGTTTTGATGGAGTGATTGGATAAGTACATGGTGCTGGCTGGGTGATTGGGGTAGTGCATGGGTAGTGACAGGGAGATGGCTGGACTGCATGGGTAATGATCAGGGGATTGTAGCAGTGCATGAGTTAGTGCCTGGGTCATTGCATGAGTGCATGGGTAGTGACTGGATGATTAGAGTGCTGCAAGGAGAGTGCATGGTGAATTTATAAGTGCTTGGGTTTTGGCAGAGTTATTGGATAAGTACATGGTGCTGGCTGGGTTATTGGAAGGGTACATGGGCAGTGGCAGGCAGATGGCTGAACAGCATGGGTAGTGCTCAGGGGATTGTAGCAGTGCATGTGTTAGTGCCTGGGTCATTGCATGAGTACATGGGTACTGACTGGATGATTAGAGTACTGCAAGGAGAGTGCATGGTGAATTTATAAGTGCTTGTGTATTGGCGGAGTGATTGGATAAGTACATAATGCTGGCTGGGTGATTGGAGGAGTGCATGGGCAGTGACAGGGAGATGGCTGCACTGCATGGGTAGTGCTCAGGGGATTGTAGCAGTGCATGTGTTAGTGCTTGGGTCATTGCATGAGTGCATGCGTAGTGACTGGATGATTAGAGTGCCGCAAGGAGAGTGCATGGTGAATTAATAACTGCTTGGGTTTTGGCGGAGTGATTGGATAAGTACATGGTGCTGGCTGGTTGATTGGAGGAGTGCATGGGCAGTGACAGGGAGATGGCTGGACTGCATGGGTAGTGCTCAGGGGATTGTAGCAGTGCATGAGTTAGTGCCTGGGTCATTGCATGAGTGCATGTGTAGTGACTGGATAATTAGAGTGCTGCAAAGAGAGTGCATGGCGAATTTATAAGTACTTGGGTTTTGGCAGAGTGATTGGATAAGTACATGGTGCTGGCTGGGTGATTGGAGGAGTGCATGGGCAGTGACAGGGAGATGGCTGGACTGCATGGGTAGTGCTCAGGGGATTGTAGCAGTGCATGTGTTAGTGCCTGGGTCATTGCATGAGTACATGGGTACTGACTGGATGATTAGAGTACTGCAAGGAGAGTGCATGGTGAATTTATAAGTGCTTGGGTTTTGGCGGAGTGATTGGATAAGTACATGGTGCTGGCTGGGTGATTGGAGGAGTGCATGGGTAGTGACAGGGTGATGGCTGGACTGCATGGGTAGTGCTCAGGGGATTGTAGCAGTGCATGAGTTAGTGCCTGGGTCATTGCATGAGTACATGGGTAGTGACTGGATGATTAGAGTGCTGCAAAGAGAGTGTATGGTGAATATATAACTGCTTGGGTTTTGATGGAGTGATTGGATAAGTACATGGTGCTGGCTGGGTGATTGGGGTAGTGCATGGGTAGTGACAGGGAGATGGCTGGACTGCATGGGTAATGATCAGGGGATTGTAGCAGTGCATGAGTTAGTGCCTGGGTCATTGCATGAGTGCATGGGTAGTGACTGGATGATTAGAGTGCTGCAAGGAGAGTGCATGGTGAATTTATAAGTGCTTGGGTTTTGGCAGAGTTATTGGATAAGTACATGGTGCTGGCTGGGTTATTGGAAGGGTACATGGGCAGTGGCAGGCAGATGGCTGAACAGCATGGGTAGTGCTCAGGGGATTGTAGCAGTGCATGTGTTAGTGCCTGGGTCATTGCATGAGTACATGGGTACTGACTGGATGATTAGAGTACTGCAAGGAGAGTGCATGGTGAATTTATAAGTGCTTGTGTATTGGCGGAGTGATTGGATAAGTACATAATGCTGGCTGGGTGATTGGAGGAGTGCATGGGCAGTGACAGGGAGATGGCTGCACTGCATGGGTAGTGCTCAGGGGATTGTAGCAGTGCATGTGTTAGTGCTTGGGTCATTGCATGAGTGCATGCGTAGTGACTGGATGATTAGAGTGCCGCAAGGAGAGTGCATGGTGAATTTATAAGTGCTTGGGTTTTGGCGGAGTGATTGGATAAGTACATGGTGCTGGCTGGGTGATTGGAGGAGTGCATGGGCAGTGACTGGTCGATGGCTGGACTGCATGGGTAGTGCTCAGGGGATTGTAGCAGTGCATGAGTTAGTGCCTGGGTCATTGCATGAGTGCATTGGAAGTGACTGGATGATTAGAGTGGTGCAAGGAGAGTGCATGGTGAATTTATAAGTGCTTGGGTTTTGGCGGAGTGATTGGATAAGTACATGGTGCTGGCTGGGTGATTGGAGGAGTGCATGGGCAATGACAGGGCGATGGCTGGACTGCATGGGTAGTGCTCAGGGGATTGTAGCAGTGCATGTGTTAGTGCTTGGGTCATTGCATGAGTGCATGCGTAGTGACTGGATGATTAGAGGGCTGCAAGCAGAGTGCATGGTGAATTTATAAGTGCTTGGGTTTTGGCGGAGTGATTGGATAAGTACATGGTGCTGGCTGGGTGATTGGAGGAGTGCATAGGCAGTGACAGGTCGATGGCTGGACTGCATGGGTAGTGCTCAGGGAATTGTAGCAGTGCATGAGTTAGTGCCTGGGTCATTGCATGAGTGCATTGGTAGCGACTGGATGATTAGAGTGGTGCAAAGAGAGTGCATGGTGAATTTATAAGTTGCTTGGGTCTTGGCGGAGTGATTGGATAAGTACATGGTGCTGGCTGGGTGATTGGAGGAGTGCATGGGCAATGACAGGGCGATGGCTGGACTGCATGGGTAGTGCTCAGGGGATTGTAGCAGTGCATGTGTTAGTGCCTGGGTCATTGCATGAGTACATGGGTACTGACTGGATGATTGTAGTACTGTAAGGAGAGTGCATGGTGAATTTATAAGTGCTTGGGTTTTGGCAGAGTGATTGGATAAGTACATGGTGCTGGCTGGGTGATTGGAGGAGTGCATGGGCAGTGACAGGTCGATGGCTGGACTGCATGGGCAGTGCTCAGGGGATTGTAGCAGTGCATGAGTTAGTGCCTGGGTCATTGCATGAGTGCATGTGTAGTGACTGGATAATTAGAGTGCTGCAAGGAGAGTGCATGGTGAGTTTATAAGTGCTTGGGTTTTGGCCGAGTGATTGGATAAGTACATGATGCTGGATGGGTGATTGGAGGAGTGCATAGGCAGTGACAGGGAGATGGCTGGACTGCATGGGTAGTGCTCAGGGGATTGTAGCAGTGCATGAGTTAGTGCCTGGGTCATTGCATGAGTACATGGGTAGTGACTGGATGATTAGAGTGCTGCAAGGAGAGTTCATGGTGATTTTATAAGTGCTTGGGTTTTGGCGGAGTGATTGGATAAGTACATGGTACTGGCTGGGTGATTGGAGGAGTGCATGGGTAGTGACAGGGCGATGGCTGGACTGCATGGGTAGTGCTCAGGGGATTGTAGCAGTGCATGAGTTAGTGCATGGGTCATTGCATGAGTGCATGGGTAGTGACTGGATGATTAGAGTACTGCAAGGAGAGTGCATGGTGAAATTATAAGTGCTTGGGTTTTGGCAGAGTGATTGGATAAGTGCATGATGCTGGATGGGTGATTGGAGGAGTGCATAGGCAGTGACCGGGAGATGGCTGGACTGCATGGGTACTACCTGGGTAATTGGAGGAGTGAATCAGTAGTGTGTAGGTGGTTAGAGGTCTGCATGGGTAGTGCTCAGGGGATTGTAGCAGTGCATGTGTTAGTGCCTGGGTCATTGCATGAGTACATGGGTAGTGACTGGATGATTAGAGTACTGCAAGGAGAGTGCATGGTGAATTTATAAGTGCTTGGGTATTGGCAGAGTGATTGGATTAGTACATGGTACTGGCTGGGTTATTGGAGGAGTGCATGGGTACTATCTGGGTAATTGAAGGAGTGAATGAGTAGTGCCAAGGTGATTAGAGGACTGCATGGGCAGTGCACAGGTGATTGTACCACTGTATGAGTTAGTGCTTGGGTCATTGCATGAGTACATGGGTAGTGACTGGATGATTAGAGTACTGCAAGGAGAGTGCATGGTGAATTTATAAGTGCTTTGGGTTTTGACAGAGTGATTGGATAAGGACATGATGCTGGATGGGTGATTGGAGGAGTGCATGGGTAGTGACATGGGGATGGCTGGACTGCATGGGTAGTCCTCAGGGTATTGTAGCAGTGCATGAGTTAGTGCCTGGGTCATTGCATGAGTGCATGGGTAGTGCTTGGATACTAACTGGGTGATTGCAGAATATGGAATCAGTCAATCATTACTCATGTAGTTTTAAAATCACATAGTCACTACCTTTGCACTCCTGTAATCGGTCACGCACCTCTCAATAGTTCACTAAGCATATATACTACTGTATAAATAGAATCTGAACACATAGATGAGTCATTACATACTATCTAGTTAAGTAGATAAGTACAACATGCCTGCAAGGGTAATATGTGGTGGTTTACTTTTGAGCTACATCTTGACCATTCAATCTACAAATATGCGACATCATTAAACTATACCTCTCAACAGACTTAAGAAAGAAGGCTAATTAACAACACCTTTTAAGAGCATTTTTAAAACCACACTTTTATTCTACATCTTCACCTTTGTATCTAAAATTATGTGGCATAATTCAACTATACCTTTGTTCAGACTACAAAACGAAGCCTAATTAACAGCACCTTATTTCACCATTCTACCTTAAAATATATGGCATCCTTTAACTTAACATTTTGTACAAACTAATAAAAGAAACCTAATTATTAACACCTTATATGATCATCTTTCAAACAGCACAGTTGTGCTGCATCTTTACCAAACTATCTATATTTATGCAGTATCGTTCAACTATACCTTTGTAGAAAGAACAAAAAATGAAGCCGAATAAACTACACCTTATATGAATATCTTTCAAACTACAAATTTGTACTGCATCTTCAACCAACTATCTAAAAATATTCGGCATCATTCAACTATACCTTTGTACAGACTTAAAAAACAAGCTTAATTAATAACAGCAGTAATCATCTTAAAAATACACATATTACTGTACAGACTCTTTTTTAAACAACATTTAAGTACAATGAAACAAACTCCAATATACATCTCTACATTTAATAATATATTTCAAACAACACAGTATTAGAATAATGTCAAATCTTTTTTAAATAAACCTCACAAATTTATAACTCACCTTCCAAATAAATGTGTTGAATGAAAAATCTCACAAACTCTGACAGGATTTTCTTTTACACACAATCAATATAATGCACTAGACTCAGCAAGGTAAAAGCAGTAATGGCAAGGTTTCCCTCTCTTTCTCCATACAAATACACATAAACAACAAATAACATTGCTTCCCAGAGATTTTTCAAATTGTAAAACACCTTTCCATTGGTTACACATAATAACACCTTAGCAACTCACTTCTTCCCCCATTCTGCTTAATGCCAGTTTCCATAGTAACAGTTCATGGAACATTCAACTTAACTGACAGGTCACAAGTTCACCATATGTTCAAGTTCACTACACAATGTTGCAAATGCAAACAGCAGGTGTGGTTGGCTTTGCAAAACATGACCTTATCCTTTCTACTGTACCTTTCAAATATTTTTTAATAACCGATAAGAAACATGCTTTTTAAACAAAGTAACATGCACCCTATTTTTGAATGTACAATGTTCTTAAACAGCCAATCAATTCTCTACTTTCTTAAAAACAGCATCTTCTCCACCATTTTAGATACCTCTCATTCTACCAACTGACTACCTCAGCTACAGACATCTTTTCATTACTTACAGACATCCCTTCAAGATGCTTTCTGTGTGGATTGTTGGGCAAAGCTATGTTTTCTGGTGCAAAAGGTATGCTGAACACAGAGGTATTGACAAAGACCTAGCTTTGCAAAATGTAGACATTAAATGGATTGGACAGAGAGGATTAAGGTGGCATCAATTAATGCCTTTTGTTACAACCTTTTTGCACCTCCAACCCCCTGACCTCATGATTGTGCACTGTGGTGGCAATGACCTAGGCACATTGACTGGGGTAGGTCTGGAAATGCTAATGAAGGACACCTTGACCTTGCCAGGTAGGTCGCTCCCCCACCACACAGCTCCGCCTGTGTTGTCTGCCCGCTGCTTCTGCAGGTAAGATCGCCCCTCAGCTGCGGCCCCGGTGCCCGCATTTCTTGCTATCTCCCCTTTTTCCTTCTGTGCCCCTCGCTGCCCCAATTGCGTTGTGACTGTGATTTTGTCTGTTTTCCCCCCATTTCCTTTCTGTGCCCCTCGCTGCCCCATCTGCGTTGTGACTGTGATTTTGTCTGTTTTCCCCCCATTTCCTTTCTGTGCCCCTCGCTGCCCCATTTGCGTTGTGACTGTGATTTTGTCTGTTTTCCCCCCATTTCCTTTCTGTGCCCCTCGCTGCCCCATTTGCGTTGTGACTGTGATTCTGTCTGTTTTCCCCCCATTTCCTTTCTGTGCCCCTCGCTGCCCCATTTGCGTTGTGACTGTGATTTTGTCTGTTTTCCCCCCATTTCCTTTCTGTGCCCCTCGCTGCCCCATTTGCGTTGTGACTGTGATTTTGTCTGTTTTCCCCCATTTCCTTTCTGTGCCCCTCGCTGCCCCATTTGCGTTGTGACTGTGATTTTGTCTGTTCTCCCCCATTTCCTTTCTGTGCCCCTCGCTGCCCCATTTGCGTTGTGACTGTGATTTTGTCTGTCTTCCCCCCATTTCCTTTCTGTGCCCCTCGCTGCCCCATTTGAGTTGTGACTGTGATTTTGTCTGTTTTCCCCCCATTTCCTTTCTGTGCCCCTCGCTGCCCCATTTGCGTTGTGACTGTGATTTTGTCTGTTTTCCCCCCCATTTCCTTTCTGTGCCCCTCGCTGCCCCATCTGCGTTGTGACTGTGATTTTGTCTGTTTTCCCCCCCATTTCCTTTCTGTGCCCCTCGCTGCCCCATTTGCGTTGTGACTGTGATTTTGTCTGTTTCCCCCATTTCCTTTCTGTGCCCCTCGCTGCCCCATTTGCGTTGTGACTGTGATTTTGTCTGTTTTCCCCCCATTTCCTTTCTGTGCCCCTCGCTGCCCCATTTGCGTTGTGACTGTGATTTTGTCTGTTTTCCCCCCATTTCCTTTCTGTGCCCCTCGCTGCCCCATTTGCGTTGTGACTGTGATTTTGTCTGTTTTCCCCCCATTTCCATTCTGTGCCCCTCGCTGCCCCATTTGCGTTGTGCCCGTATTTTTTGTCTGTTTTCTCTCCCCTTGTACTTTTGTGCCCCCGCTGCCTCTCGCCTTTCCCGCCGCTGCGTCCCTGCGGCCCCGCCCCCTGACTGCCCATTCGCTGCCCCTGCCTCCCGCCTCCCAGCTGCTCCTCCCTCCCACCTCCCCATAAATGGCGGCCGCTGCGCGGTGAGGAGAGCGACCCTTGACCTTGCCAGGTAGGTCGCTCCCCCACCACACAGCTCCGCCTGTGTTGTCTGCCCGCTGCTTCTGCAGGTAAGATCGCCCCTCAGCTGCGGCCCCGGTGCCCGCATTTCTTGCTATCTCCCCTTTTTCCTTCTGTGCCCCTCGCTGCCCCAATTGCGTTGTGACTGTGATTTTGTCTGTTTTCCCCCCATTTCCTTTCTGTGCCCCTCGCTGCCCCATCTGCGTTGTGACTGTGATTTTGTCTGTTTTCCCCCCATTTCCTTTCTGTGCCCCTCGCTGCCCCATTTGCGTTGTGACTGTGATTTTGTCTGTTTTCCCCCCATTTCCTTTCTGTGCCCCTCGCTGCCCCATTTGCGTTGTGACTGTGATTTTGTCTGTTTTCCCCCCATTTCCTTTCTGTGCCCCTCGCTGCCCCATTTGCGTTGTGACTGTGATTTTGTCTGTTTTCCCCCCATTTCCTTTCTGTGCCCCTCGCTGCCCCATTTGCGTTGTGACTGTGATTTTGTCTGTTTTCCCCCATTTCCTTTCTGTGCCCCTCGCTGCCCCATTTGCGTTGTGACTGTGATTTTGTCTGTTCTCCCCCCATTTCCTTTCTGTGCCCCTCGCTGCCCCATTTGCGTTGTGACTGTGATTTTGTCTGTCTTCCCCCCATTTCCTTTCTGTGCCCCTCGCTGCCCCATTTGAGTTGTGACTGTGATTTTGTCTGTTTTCCCCCCATTTCCTTTCTGTGCCCCTCGCTGCCCCATTTGCGTTGTGACTGTGATTTTGTCTGTTTTCCCCCCATTTCCTTTCTGTGCCCCTCGCTGCCCCATTTGCGTTGTGACTGTGATTTTGTCTGTTTTCCCCCCATTTCCTTTCTGTGCCCCTCGCTGCCCCATTTGCGTTGTGACTGTGATTTTGTCTGTTTTCCCCCCATTTCCTTTCTGTGCCCCTCGCTGCCCCATTTGCGTTGTGACTGTGATTTTGTCTGTTTTCCCCCCATTTCCTTTCTGTGCCCCTCGCTGCCCCATTTGCGTTGTGACTGTGATTTTGTCTGTTTTCCCCCCATTTCCTTTCTGTGCCCCTCGCTGCCCCATTTGCGTTGTGACTGTGATTTTGTCTGTTTTCCCCCCCATTTCCTTTCTGTGCCCCTCGCTGCCCCATTTGCGTTGTGCCCGTATTTTTTGTCTGTTTTCTCTCCCCTTGTACTTTTGTGCCCCCGCTGCCTCTCGCCTTTCCCGCCGCTGCGTCCCCTGCGGCCCCGCCCCCCAGACTGCCCATTCGCTGCCCCTGCCTCCCGCCTCCCCGCTGCTCCTCCCTCCCACCTCCCCATAAATGGCGGCCGCTGCGCGGCCGCGCCGCTGGCGCGCCAAAGGCGCGCCTAAGGCAAGCCCGTCTGCGCCCGTCCGCGACTGGACCGCGCCCAGCGCCAGAACCCCTGGCTCCCACCGATGCAACACTACTCGACGGACCTACGACGCCACCACCCTCACCGCACTCAATGCCGGCCGGAACCCTGCCTGCTACCGAGCCTCACCGAGACGCACCCACGGACCCTTCACCTGCCAAACCTGCCGATTCACCTGCCCCCGGACGTGCACCACCTCCGCCAAGTCGAGCACCAGCAGCAACCACCTGAAATGCATCCTGTTGAACACCCGCTCCGTCCACAGGCACGCCGTGGAACTCTGGGACCTGCTCGACGCAACAGCACCGGACATCGCCTTCCTCACCGAAACCTGGATGAACGCCTCCTCAGCGCCCGACATCGCCATAGCCATCCCGGACGGATACAAGATCACCCGGAGGGACCGCGTCAACCAGACGGGAGGAGGCATCGCCATCATACACAAGAACACCATCCGCATCTCGACTAACTCCGACGAGACCTTCACCGCCGCCGAACACCTACACTTCCAGATACACACTGACCCCAAGACCACCCTCCGAGGCACCCTCATCTACAGACCCCCGGGACCACGCACACTATTCAGCAAAGACATCGCAGACTTCATCAGCCCGCACGCCATGCCCTCAGCCGACTACATCCTCCATGGGGACCTCAACTTCCACCTGGAGAACAACAACGACAGAAACACCACCGCCCTGCTGGACAACCTCGCCAACCTCGGACTCAAGCAACTGGTGAACACGCCCACCCACTACGCCGGCCACACGCTTGACCCCGTCTTCTCTTCCAGCAAGCACATCTCCTTCAGCCACGCCACCGGACTACACTGGACCGACCACAGCTGCGTCCACTTCAGCTTCAGAAAGACTGCGACCCACCACCACCCGCAACAGGCTCCCCGCCGGAGCTGGAGCAAGATCACCGACGAGCAGCTCACCGCCTCCCTCAGCCAGAACACACCCACCAACACAACGGACCCAAACGAAGCAGCCAGCAACCTCGCCAAGTGGCTGACCGCCTGCGCCGACGACCTCGCACCACTAAAAACCCTCCCAGCAGACCCGGAAGCAAGAAAACCCCTTGGTTCACCAACGAACTCAAGGAATCCAAGAAGAACTGCCGCACTCTCGAGAGAACCTGGCGACTCGACCAGACCACAGACAACAGGACCGCCCTCAAGCACGCCACCCGCAAACACCACCAGCTGATCCGTGCCACCAAGAAGTCGGCACTCAAAGAACGACTGGACAACAACGCCCACGACAGCAAGGAACTTTTCAGCATCGTCAAAGAGTTCTCCAACCCCAGCGCCGGAAACAACGACATCACCCCCTCGCAAGACCTCTGCAACTCACTCGCCACGTTCTTCCACCGCAAGATCACCGACATACATAACAGCTTCGACGCACAAACCACGCACCCTACCGCCGAACCAACGCCCGCCACCACCACCCTCTGCAACTGGACCCCGATCAGCACCGAAGACACCACCCGCACGATGAACTCCATCCACTCCGGATCACCAACCGACCCCTGCCCACACCACGTCTTCAACAAAGCCGACGCCACCATCGCACCCCATCTCCGGGACATCATCAACTCCTCCTTCCACACTGCCACCTTCCCGGAGAGCTGGAAGCACGCCGAGCTTACCGCCCTCCTGAAGAAACCAACGGCGGACCCCACCGACCTCAAGAACTACCGTCCCATCTCGCTCCTTCCATTTCCGGCCAAAGTCATCGAGAAGACCGTCAACGGACAGCTTGCCGCCTTCCTCGAGACGAATGGATCCCTCGACCCCTCGCAGTCCGGGTTTCGGGCCAACCACAGCACCGAGACCGCCCTTATCGCAGCCACCGACGACATCAGAACCCTAACCGACAACGGGGAAACAGCAGCCCTCATCCTCTTGGACCTCTCCGCGGCGTTCGACACCGTCTGCCACCGCACCCTAGTGAAGCGCCTCAGCAACATCGGAATCCGAGAGAAAGCACTGGAATGGATCATCTCGTTCCTCGCCGGAAGAACCCAGAGAGTCCGCCTCCCCCGTTCAGATCCGAGGCCACCGAAGTCATCTGCGGCGTTCCACAAGGATCTTCACTCAGTCCAACCCTCTTCAACGTCTACATGAGCCCCCTCGCAGCCATCGCACGCCAACACAACCTCAACATCATCTCCTACGCCGACGACACCCAGCTGATCCTCTCCCTCACCAACGACCCCACCACCGCCAGAGCCAACCTACACGACGGGATGAGAGACGTCGCCGACTGGATGAGGAACAGCCGCCTTAAACTAAACTCAGACAAGACGGAAGTCCTCATCCTGGGCTCATCACCCTCCGCCTGGGACGACTCCTGGTGGCCCCCAGCCCTGGGCACCGCGCCCAAGCCAACGGACCACGCACGCAACCTGGGCTTCATCCTGGACTCCTCCCTATCGATGACCAGACAAGTCAACAGCGTCTCATCCTCGTGCTTCAACACCCTGCGCATGCTCCGCAAGATCTTCAGATGGATCCCCACTGAAACCAGAAAGACCGTCACCCAGGCACTCGTCACCAGCCGACTGGACTATGGGAACACCCTCTACGCCGGAACCACAGCCAAACTTCAAAAAAGACTCCAGCGCATCCAGAACGCCTCCGCACGACTCATCCTGGACATCCCCCGACACAGCCACATCACCGGACACCTGAAAGACCTGCACTGGCTCCCCGTCAGCAAGAGAATCACGTTCAGACTCCTCACCCACGCACACAAGGCCCTCCACGACCTGGGCCCAAAGTACCTCAACGACCGCATGACCTTCTACACGCCCACCCGCCAGCTACGATCAACCAGCCACGCCCTCGCCACCGTACCACGCATCCGCAGAACCACCGCCGGAGGAAGATCCTTCTCCTACCTGGCAGCCAAGACCTGGAACTCCCTCCCCACTCACCTTCGGCGAACCCAGGACCATCTCTCCTTCAGGAAGCAGCTCAAGACCTGGCTGTTCGAGCAGTAACTTACCCCCTCCCCAGCGCCTTGAGACCCTCCCGGGTGAGTAGCGCGCTCTATAAATGCCGTGATTGATTGATTGATTGATTTGCAGAATTGATGTTGCTTTTCCCCCAAACTGTCTTTGTATACTCTAACAGAAATGGAAGTGGTCCAATCAATTTTGTCCTCAGATTGAGAAAGCTAGAAAAAATGTCATTAAAGCTGTTTCTGCTTACCTCAGAGACCATAGGATGGGCTCCATCTATAACAACAATCTATGTTTCCATATGGATGGCATCTACAGAAGTGATGGAGTACACTTCACTGATCAAGGGAACAGAGTGATCTCAACAACCTGAAGCTCTGCATCCGCACTTACATGTAGCTACAACAATCTCCCATGAAAACAAGGGCTCTTTTTAGAGCCACCCAATAACCCAACATATAACCTAGGTTTATATAAAAAAAAATCATAATTATTTTTGCTTGGAGTCGCGCACCCAGCGCAACTAAAGGAGCCATGCATCCATCCTGTTCACACTAGGGGGCCGCACTGGGAGCCGTGCACCCATCGCGCTCACACCAGGGGGGCCGCGCTGAGAGCCGCGCACCCATCGCGTTCACACCAGTGGGCCGTGCTGAGAGCCACGCACCCATCGCGTTCACACCAGGGGCCGCACAGAGAGCCGCCCACACATCGTGTTCACACCAGGGGCCCGCGCACCCATCGTGTTTACACTAGGGGGCCGCGCTGAGTTCCACGCTAGGGTTGCCACTCCAAACTTTGGCAAAAAAAAAAACGTCCACTACCATTAATTTATATTTGCCCTGGGGACCCCATCCCCCGGGGCATGCCCAAATCTTTTTTTTAAATTTTTTTAAAAAGTGGGGTGACCACGGGCCCCCCTCCCGGGCCATTTTTGTCCCCGGGGACCACATCCCCCGGGGCATGGCCTCACAGTTGGAGACCGTGGGAGGAGCCCCAATGCCCCCACAGTCCCACCGGCTGCCCGCCTCCTGCGGGAGCCGGCATTGCTTTTGAGCAAGGGGAGCTGCTGACATACAGCTCCCCTTGCCCAAAAGCAATCCTGCTTTGCTTCATTGAAGCGAGAGCAGGTTTTCCTACTCTCGCTTCAATCAAGCAAAGCAGCATTTGCTATGACAGGGTTCCCGCCCTGTCATAGCAAACAGAAATGTTCTGGGGGTGGGAACCACAGGACATTGCAGGAGCTGGTCCTGGGGGGTGGCGGTCCCCAGGGCCACTATGGGCTCCTAGAGGGGGGCCGCGCAGCCCCCCTTCCTTAATTTCTTAAGCTCCGGGGAGGTGGTGGTCCCCGGGACTTGGGGGTCCGTAACGGCCCCCGAATTTCAATTTTTTGTGCCCGGGGGAGGTGATGGTCCCCGGGGCTCGGGGGAGCCCCCGAGCCCCCCCACCCCTTATTTAATAACCCCAGACTCCGTTTTTTTTAAATTTTTATCACCCGGAGTCGCACACCCTGCACAACTTCTATTTTTATTTAAAGAAATAAATACAATTTGGGGCCCTGGGGGTCCTTGTTGGACCCCAAGAGCAGGCCTAGGGGGTCAGGGTGTTCCTACCCTGCCCCCTTTTATTATTTTTCATCCTTTTTTTGAACAGATTTCTTCTGACGTGGTAAGCGAGTCACAAAATGGCTGCCAACAGTTCCTGGTTTGGAGTTTTGGCAGTCAATGAGAATGAACCTCGTGCTCGGGAGGGTTCACGAACCCACCGCAGCCATAGATATCAAAACTTTTTCTTTTTCTAATTTCTCAGGAACTACTGAACGGATTTGCACCATTTAACAAAAAGGGCTCTTTCTGAACCAAGGGCTACCTTTTTGCCAAATTTGGTGAAATTCCGTTCAGCAGTTCGGGCTGTAGCTTTGTCTAAAGTTTCCTATGGAAAATAACATGGGGAAAACGCGTTTTGGGACCCCCTTTTTTCTCGGCCCCCGCTTGACGATTCACCCCGAAACTTTCAAGACAGGAGCTGACCGGAGCGCCCCACTAGTTTTGAAAATTTCGCATAGATTCGTCAACCGGCGCCAAAGTTATTAGGAAAAGAAAAAATGCTTTTTGAATAGAAACGAGGTCCTAACTATAACTACCTACTGGCGACCGCCAGTAGTTAATATATATATATATATATATATATATATATATATATATATATATATATATATATATATATATATATATATATATATATATATATATATATATATATTTCTACTGGCGGTCGCCAGTAGATAGTTATAGTTAGGACCTATTTTCCATACGAAATCCGCAACATTCTATTCCCAATAACTTTGGCGCCGGTTGACGAATCTTCACGAAATTTTCAAAACTCGTGGGGCGCTCCGGTCCACTCCTATCTTGAAAGTCTCGGGGTGATTCGTCAAGTGGGGGCCGAGAAAAAAGGGGGGTCCCAAAACATGTTTTCCCCATGCAACTGATGACATTTGAGATGTCATCAGTGATGTCATCAGTGATGTCACTGACCATGTCATGAGTGATGTAATATGTGACGTCATCAGCAGTTCATTGCGGGGGCGCGAGTTATAGTTAGCTGAATTAACTATAACGGGGGAATTTCACGGGTTTTGTACGAGTGCAATGTCCAACTAACTATAACTGTCCCTAAAACCTATGGTTTTTTCAGTGAATTTCAAAGGGTTTTTAAATGCTAATTTCTAACTATAACGTGTCTGAAACCTATGGTTTTTTCAGTGAATATATATATAGTTATAGTTAGGACCTCATTTCTATTCAAAAAGCATTTTTTCTTTTGCCAATATCTTTGGCGCCAGTTGACGAATCTTCGCTACATTTTCAAAACTAATGGGGCGGACCGGTCAGCTCCTGTGTTCAAAGTTTCGGGGTGATTCGTCAAGCGGGGGCAGAGAAAAAAGGGGGGTCCCAAAGCACGTTTTCCCCATGTGAATTTCCATAGGAATTTTAAAGCAGGTTACAGCCTGAACTGCTGAACGGAATTACACCAAATTTGGCAAAAAGGTACGTCTTTGTCTAGAAAGCGTGCTTTTTTTTATATGGTGTAAATCCGTTCTGTAGTTTCTAAGAAATTCAAAAATAATAAATATCGATATCTGGGCGGAGCCTAACCACACATCCCATCGTGAGATCTGATTGGCTGTCAGCACTTCATCCTGGAATTTCTGGCAGCCATCTTGGGACCAATATACATGATAGCACCCCATTGAAATGCATTGTAGTGAATAGAAGGTATTGAGGGTCACTAAAAGGAGAACTATAAAGGGTGATCACAGACTTTAGTTACATTAGAATTCATTTGTTGATGGTACCATACTAATTTTAGGAATTGTGGTGTGTTCTAAGGTGATTTTACCCTGTCAAAAACCTTCTGCTGGGATATCATGAATCATGTTTGAGAGAAAACTATTTTCTCATGCTTGTCCCATAGAGGTTTGGAAGGTTCTCCAGAAGCTAAAATGAGAGCATATTTTCTGTAAATTCGCATTATATTTCTCAGTCATGTGAGAATGAAGTCTGACATTCTCAGTAAAACATGTACATCCAACAAGGGCCGAGACTGTCAGTTGATTCCTTTGTGTTCTACTGCAGCTTCCCAGAGTGTTCTAAAGAACAACTAGAGAGCTAACAGTCTTACTTATGACAAAAGTATGGCACACCTGAAGCCATCTTGATTGGAATAAACTGATAACACTTAAAACATTTAATTTATAAAGGAACAAAATGAGGGGGTTCATTTTGTCATAGAAATTATGGTTAGTGCTGTAGAAAGAAAAATTAGGACATGTTTTAAGTGAGATCTCAAATATCTTCCTGTTATACTTCAACAGGAGCAGCCTGTCAATTGATTCCTTTGTGTTCTACTGCAGCTTCCCAGAGTGTTCTAAAGAACAACTAGAGCGCTAACAGTCTTACTTATGACAAAATTATGGCACACCTGAAGCCATGATGATTGGAATAAACTAGTAACACTTAAAACATTTAATTTAAAAAGGAACAAAATGAGGGGGTTCATTTTGCCATAGAAATGATGGTTAGTGCTGTAGAAAGAAAAATTAGGACATGTTTTAAGTGAGATCTCAAATATCTTCCTGTTATACTTCAACAGGAGCAGCCTGGCAGTTGATTCCTTTGTGTTCTGCTACAGCTTCCCGGAGTGTTCTAAAGAGCAACTAGAGCGCTAACAGTCTTACTTATGACAAAATGATGGCACACCTGAAGCCATCTTGATTGGAATAAACTGGTAACACTTAAAACATTTAATTTAAAAAGGAACAAAATGAGGGGGCTCATTTTGCCATAGAAATTATGGTTAGTGCTGCAGAAAGAAAAATTAGGGCACATTTTGAGTGACTTCTCAAATCCTCTTCTATTTCATTAAAAAAATTTGACATGCACGCTGAAACATGCACTTTCAATACCAGCAGCAGACTTCCAGTTAACTCCCTGGTGAGCAGTAGCTTTACTACAGTGATCTAATGAGCAACTAGAGTGCTAACATTCTGAATTTATGGCAAATGTGTGACACATCTGAATGTCTTCTTGATGGATTCAAAGTAAAAAACTGAAAGCATTTCCTACTGACGAGACTGTAGTAAATGAGGAAATTAGGAAACTTCATAACAAATAAGTCTCCCAAGATGGCCACCGGAGACAAAAAGAGCCCAAATGTAGAACAAATATCTCCCAGATGTAGCCCACATATAGCCCAATGACAGTAGTGTGCAAAACACATTTTATTTTTTGTTTTCTTGCAGTTTTATATAGAGCAGACTGGTCAGGTATTGGAGCGTTGCATCTTACTTGGACCCCGTATTGCGTATTTTGCACAAAGTACTTGAGATTGATCTTGCGAAACATTGAACTTTACTATTCTGTTAACCTGAAGCTGCTTTGAGCTGGGCTTTGTAGCACCCGTTTTTACATACTGTTTTTAATTAATTCTCATTGTATTGTATTAAGAAAGAGGATTTACTGTTTTTATGTACAATTTTATGATCTATGTTTCTAAATCAGATCAAAAAATGTTTATTGAATTGAATTGAAGTCTCCCAAGATGGCCACCAGTGAAAAAGGAGCCCAAATGCAGCACAAATATCACCCAGATGTAGCCCACGTATAGCCCAATGACAGAATTGTGGAAAATTCCAGAACCAGTTTGGGCACTTTTAGAAGTTAGTTGGTAAGGGTTAATATGTCTAACCAATAGAAATGTGTTTTATAATTTGAAATAATATAGGAAGAAATGTGATTTGTTACTTATATGTATTTGTGTGGAGAAAGAGAGGGAAACTTTGCCGTTACTGGTTTTGCCTTGCTGAGAGCAGTGCATTACATTTATTGTGTGCATAAGAAAATCTTTTCTGAGTTTCTGATATTTTATATTCTACAAATCAATTTGGAAGGTGAGTTATAAATGTGTGAGATGTATTATGTGTAAGCTTTATTTTTCAATTTAAATAATTAATCAAGAACTTTGATATTTGAAATATATTATTAAATGTAGAGATGTTTATTGTAGTTTGTTTTATTGTAGTTAAATGTTGTTTGAAATAGATTCTGTATAGTATTATGTGTATATTGGAATATGGATTAGTGATTATGGTAGTTTGTTTTAGTGTGTGGATATGTGTATTTGCAGTACACCGCATAATTTTAGCTGTTGCTTTAAATTTGGAGGTGGAGTCTGTCAAATTTTAAGGTGTGCATGGACTTCTGTCTCAATTATGTTTCTACTTGTATATGTATTTTCATATGTCTTATACATTTGGAGGTGCATGATGTATAACAAAGAGGTGTTGTTGCTTTTTATGTGGCAGGCTCAAGACTGTGAATACTAGTAGAATGGTGAAGATGCGGCACAAACGTGTGGTGTTAAAGATGGTGACATAAGGTGTTATTAATTAGGCTTCTTTTTTTAAGTTTCTAGAGAGGTACAGTTGAAGTATGCTGCATAATTTTTGATGTTTGCTTGAAATTGGAAGTATGTTCTATGTTTTTTTAAGGTTTGGATAGTGTTATGGTACAGACATATTCATGTATGGTTTTAGTAATATGGTGAGACTTTTACTAAAGATATGTGAAGGGTTCCTACTTTCTATTTGGGTAGGTGTAATATTGTAAGTAGTTGTAGAATGGTTAAGCAGTAGCCTGAAAGTGAGGTTTGAGATGTTTGTAGAGGTGTTATTTATTAGAGTAATTTGTCTAATGTGAAAAAAGTTATATTTCATATATACCGCATCATTTTCAGTGTCTGTTTGAAAATTGAAGTGTACTCTGTGAAGTTTTGAGCTGTGCATGGTGTTGTGACTGAGATATGTGTCTACTTGCTCATACACTTATAGAATCACCCAGACACTACCTTTGCACTCCTGTAATCACTCAGGTAGTACCTTAGTACTTCTGTAATCACCCAGGCAGTACTCATGCACTTTTAAAATCACCCACTCACTTTTTATGTATTCCAGTAATCCCCCAGATATTACCCCTGCAGTCATGCAATCACACAGGCACTAGTTATGTACTACCCCTACAGTTATGCAATCATGCAGGCTGTACCTATGTAGTCATATAATAACCCACACACTATCATTGCAGTTATAGAATCACCCAGGCCCTTCTGTTGCATTCATCTATTCACCTAGGTATTACTCAAAAACTCATCTATGCTTTCAGGTGCTATTTATACATTTATCTATGCACTCAACGTGTATGTTTGCACTCATGCAATTAGCCAGTCACTATCCATCTTTTCCTGCAATTATCCAGTGATTACCCTTCAACTCATTCAATCAGCCAAGCACTACCCATGGAGTTTTGGAATCACTCTGGCAGATCTATTACATGTCTCAGTTTCTAGGTTTTACTATATTCCAGAAATATTGTATACCTATTTGTTTTAGATTTGAAAAGGTAGAGATGTATGTATGCACACTTTTAACAATATGGAGAGATTTATGGTTGAATCATGTAATAGTGTGCTGCTTTATATTTGGCTAGGCCCAACACTCATGCAGTTATAAAAACACTCAAGTACTACCCATGCAGTCTTCGAATGATCCAGGCACTATATATGCACTACTGTAATCACTCAGGCATTACTGCTGCACTCATGCAATCATCTAGGCACAACCTATGCACTCATGCAATCACCAAGGTATTACTCATGCACTCTTTCAATCATGTAGTCAGTACTCATGCACTTATATAATCACCCAGGCACTACCTATGCACTCATGCAATCACCCAGGTATTACTCATGCACACTTTCAATCACCCAGCCACTACTCATGCACTTATATAATCACAAAGGCACTACCGTTGCACTCCTTCAATCACTGAGGCACTACCCTTGTACTTATGTAATCACTCAGCCAGTAGTCATGCTGTTATGAAATCACCCAGGCACTACCTTTGCACTACTTTATTCACTCAGGCGCTACCTCAGTAGTCCTGCAATCACCCAAGAAGTACCCATGCAGTTATAAAATCACCCAGTCACTTCCTATGTAGTCATGTAATTTCCCAGATATTATCCCTGTAGTCATGCAATCACCCAGGTGTTACCTATGTACTCCTTAAATCCCCCAGACGTTACTGCTGTACTCTTGCAATCACCAATGCATTAGCTATACAGTTCTTCATATCACCCAGGCACTATTCTTGCAGTCGTTCAATCATGCACACACTACTCTTGTACTTATGTAATCACTCAGCTAGTACTCATGTACTTATAAAATCACCCAGGCACTATCTTTGCAGTCATGTAATCACTTAGGCAGTACCTTAGTACTTCTGTAATCACCCAGGCAGTACTCATGGACTTATAAAATCACTCACTCACTTTTTATGTATTCCAGTGATCTCCCAGATATTACCCCTGCAGTCATGCAATCACCCAGGCACTAGTTATGTACTACCTGTACAGTCAGGTAGTCATGCAGGCTGTACCTATGCAGTCATGTAATAACCCACACACTACCTTTGCAGTCATAGAATCACCCAGGCCCTACTGTTGCAGTCATCTATTCACTTAGGCACTACTCCATGACTCAACTATTTCTTCAGGTGCTATCCATGCACTCAAACTCTATGTGTGCACTTATGCAATTAGCCAGTCACTATCCATCTTATTCTGCAATTACCCAGTGACTACCCTTGCAGTCATACAATCACCCAAGCACTACCCATGGAGTTATGAAATCACTCAGGCAGATCTATTACATGTCTCAGTTTCTAGGTTTCACTATATTCCAGAAATATAGTATACCTATTCTTTTTCGGTATGATGATGATTTGAAAAGGTAGATTCATATGTATGTGTGCTTGTAACAATATTGAGAGACTTATAGTTGAGTCATGTAATAGTCTGCTGCTTTATATTTGGCTAGACCCAACATTCATACAGTTATAAAAACACCCAAGTACTCGCCATGCAGTCTTCCAATGATGCAGGCACTATATATGCAGTGTTGTAATCACTCAGGCATTACTGCTGCACTGATGCAATCATCTAGGCACTATCTATGCACTCATGCAATCATTAAGGTATTACCCATGCACTCTTTCAATCATGTAGCCACTACTCATGCACTTATATAATCACCCAGGCACTATCGTTGCAGTCCTTCAATCATGGAGGCACTACCCTTGTACTGATGTAATCACTCAGCCAATAATCATGGTGTTATGAAATCACCCAGGCACTACCTTTGCACTCCTTTATTCATTCAGGCAGTACCTCAGTAGTCCTGCAATCAGCCAAGAAGTACTCATGCACTTAGAAAATCACCCAGTCACTTCCTATGTAGTCATGTAAATCCCCAGATATTACCCCTGTAGTCATGCAATCACCCAGATGTTAGCTAGGTACTCCTTTAATCCCCCAGACGTTACCCCTGTACTCATGCAATCATGAATGCATTAGAAATACAGTACTTCTATCAGTCAGCCACTATCTTTCCACTCTTTCAATCACACAGGCACTACTCTTGTACTTATGTAATCACTCAACCAGCACTCATGCACTTTTGAAATCACCCATCCACTACCTTTGCACTCCTGTAATCACTCAGCCAGTATCTTAGTACTTAGTATTACCCATGCACTCTTTCAATCATGTAGCCACTACTCATGCACTTATATAATCATCCAGCCACTACCTTTGCTCTATTTCAATCATGGAGGTACTACCCTTGTACTTATGTAATTACTCATCCAGTAGTCATGCTATTAAGAAATCAATCAGGCACTACCTTTGCACTCCTTTATTCTCTCAGGCAGTACCTGAGTAGTTCTGCAATCATCCAAGAAGTACCCATGCAGTTATAAAATCACCCAGTCACTTCCTATGTAGTCATGTAAATCCCCAGATATTACCCCTGTAGTCATGCACTCACCCAGGCGTTACCTATGTACTTCTTTAATCCCATAGACGTTACCGCTGTACTCATGCAATCACCAATGCATTAACAATACAGTGCTTCATTCAGCCAGCCACTATGTTTCCACTCTTTCAATCATGCTGGAACTACTCTTGTACTTATGTAATCACTCAACCAGTACTCATGCACTTATAAAATGACCTAGGCACTACCTTTGCAGTCCTGTAATCACTCATGTAGTACCTTAGTACTTTTGTAATCACCCAGGTAGTACTCATGGACTTATAAAGTCACCCATTCACTTTCTGTGTATTTCAGTAATCCCTCAGATATTACCCCTGCAGTTATGGAATCACCCAGGCACTACTTATGTACTATCCCTGCAGTCATGCAATCATGCAGGCTGTACCTATGTTGATAAGAATTCACCCAGGCAGTATGTTAGCACTCCTTTATTCACTCAGGCACTAACTCAGTAGTCGTACAATCAGCCAAGAAGTACTCATGCACTTATAAAATCACCCAGGCACTACCTTTGCACTCCTGTAATCACCCAGGCAGTACTCATAGAGTTATAAAATATTGTATACATATTTCTTTTCGACATGATGTCGGTATGAAAAAGTAGAGACATATGTATGCATGCTTCTTAGAATATGGAGAGACTTGTATTTGACTGATGTAATAGTCTGCTGCTTTATATTTTGCTAGGCCCAACAGTTATGCAGTTATAAAAACACTCAAGTACTACCCATGCAGTCTTCTAATAATCCAGGCAGTACATGTGCACTGTTGTAATCACTCAGGCATTACTGCTACACTCATGCAATCACCCATGCAATACCTATACACTAATACAATCACCAAGGTATTACTCATGTACTCTTTCAATCACGTAGCCACTACTCATGCCCTTATATAATCACCCAGCCACTACTGTTGCACTATTTCAATCACAAAGGAACTACCCTTGTACTTATGTAATCACTCAGCCAGTAGTCAAACTGTTAAGAAATCACGCAGGCACTACCTTTGCACTCCTTTATTCACTCAGGAACTACCTGAGTAGTCCTGCAATCATCCAAGAAGTACCCATGCAGTTATAAAATCACCCACTCACTTCCTATGTAGTCATGTTGTAGTGTAGTTCCTATTTCCCTAATAGGCTCTGCGCATTGGAATAATATACCCTATAGATTCTATATAGGACTGATGTCTGTATGTCCCTATCGAGTATATTAAACTTAATTACTTTGTGCCAGCTAACTCAGAGGCCACTAGAAACTCCTTGTAAACAAGAAGGGAGTAGTTTCTGGCAACCGCATAAACATGACAACTTTGTTTCCCTTTAGAATCGGAACACTCTCAGAATCGTGGAAACAACAGATAACAGTTTCACTCAGCTAATCGTGCATGCTTAGTTTCTTCAGAGTTACACAGAAAGAATAGACGGGCATTTCAATAAAAGGATTTATTGAACAGTCTTGTTTCTCGTGTAGGAGATACGAGCTGTTATGATCACAAGACAGTATGCGAGATATATTATGTACAGCGTAAGCAATAGAAAGAAATAATACTGCGCTAGCATTATCTTTTAGCTACAACACATATATTCATATACATAAATAACATAAGCTAAAAATGCGAGTACTCATAAGATGCTTCTCTAACTAGTTCTACCCCAGTGTACCTAACCTAAGTGTAGTGCAAGGTAAGAAGTAGGTGATGTATTCTATAGTATGGTATGCTATAGTATGCCAAGTCTCTGGTATGCCAAGAGTCTGGTAGGCCAAGAGTCCCTCTAGGTTCTAGTCAGCTCCATACCTTGAGAATGAGAGAGGTGGGAATCTCTTTCTGGGACTCGAACTCTAACACCCTGCGATGGGAGTCAGAACACTGAAAGCTGGATTCTCTGCGAGCAGGGAGGACAGCGTCTCTTGTCAGTGCGTCAGGCCGGGATACGGGCTCCTCTAAAGTCGAGGTCTCCACTTACTTGCTTGGGCAAGGGAAGGTATATTTATACCCGGTAGGTGCCTTGGAATGTTAGCATTGACGTAAAGTCGGGCAGAGGAAGACGTCAGGAATGAACCCTTAAGGAATAGCAGTTCATGCATAATAAATGAGTTCTTGGAGAAATCAATAATCCTGTGCTAGGTGAACTCCCAAGAGCTTAAGGGTCTGGTTTCTAAGAACTCATTGTGACGTTGGGGTGGACGGATGTAGGTGACCATGCCTGTATTCGGATAGCATGGCTAATGCCTAAATAAGGACTGGGATCTTATGCCTATATAAGGGCAATGCGAATTGTGCCTATATAAGGACATGTTTCAGGAAAACCTATATACGGACACCTAAAGCGGAATACAACACCCACTCCACTTTCGAATGAACGATAGTACTAAATGCTAAACATTAAATGCTAAACATTAAACTGAGTACCACATGTTGCTAAAAACATTTCTAAAAGCATATTAAAAGAAGTTTTTTTAAAGAAATTGTTGCTAAACATGTAATGCAATAGGTACTGTAGATTTTAAAGCATTTTTTCATTCTAGGCATATATCATAAATAAAATGCAACATGAATGAATAAACAGAAATATATACATATGACGAAATGGTTGACAAGTATTCAAAAATCAAAGCCATTTCATATCATAGTACTAAATGAAATTGTGGTAAATAAGGTGACAATGTGCCCCTGGAAGTATTGAAAGAAGTCAGTTGAATAGTTCTACTGTAAGCAGATTGAATTGCCATGTATTTTCAAAAATAGAGAAAGAAAAAAAATTCAATTTTCAGGAAGAGTTCCAAGTTTTGTTCTGTTTTGAAAATATGGAGGCCAAATTCATTGCTTCCCTGGTACACTGTGAGCCGAATCAAAGTCAGTGTATGGGTCTGGTGTAAACTTGAAATCATCTATTCCTGTAGACAAAAGATCATCTACCGATGTCGGTGACAGTTGGAATACCTCATTTAGAAGGTTAACTGCACAGAGATGTGAAGCATCGCCTTCAGCATAGGATGCCGCAGCAATGTTTGCGTCCGTTGTTACCTGTGTGCCTGTTGATCCATCTCGTACCTCAGCAGCAGCAGGAAGCGTCTGTGAGATCTCAAGGATTGCTGTCATCAGGATTGGTAGCCTCTGGGGACAACACAGAGCATGGGCCGTTATCGGGTCCAGCAGAGTATCGATATCCGTTGGCATGACTGATGGGAGTGTTAGACAGATGTCTAGCATGCATTCTTTACCGCAAAGCAGGCAGCGTAGAACAGGTAAGATGCAATCTTGCCAGATTGGTCTAAATGACAGAAACCATGTTGTATTAAGTTCCCGTAGACGAGGTATGCCCAAAAGTTGCACTATGCGCTCAAGGCACTTCCGTTCTAGGAGAGCTTTCTCCAAATTGCTGGGAGTGACGCCGGTTGATAGGCTTGCCATAGCGTAGTAGTAGGAATACAAACAGTATTCCTGCAATGAGTGCTAGAATTAATGGCACACCACCAAACACCGAATGTGCGAAGTTTGGAATGATTCCGAGGACTGCCTGAAAAGGTGTTAACAGTCCTGAACAGATGGTCTTAAATACATGTACAATCCCGCTCGTATCAGACATGTTTAAGATACGTCCCATCATTTCTATGAAATGTATAGGGCAGTTTGTACGAATTAAAGCCTGTGTCTCAGCCGAAGTCCTTGCAATTTGTAGATCATAGATTTCTTTGGCCGAGGTCAAAGGCACGGTCTGTTGTAAAAGCATGGCTTTCATTCTGCTTAAAGTATCAAAACGTATAAAAGAAACATTCAATGAAGGCCATAGAGGCAACTCCCTGACTGTCTCTATTTGGGGGAACAATACTTGCATACAACAAGTAACCCTGGAGCCAACCGTTACCAGATATGGGATTCCTGGCAACATGCCACAGCAACTCTGATCATTCACCATGAGGTAACTCCCATTAGAAAGTTGGCCAAACGTCGGATTAATCACAGCAGCTGGTGTACCCTGCAGGTGGCAGGACAAGTTTGCTACAGAACCGTTGCAAGCCCAGTGTAAAGAAATGTCCTGACATTTGAGAGATCCGCTCAGTGCACTTTCACAGTGTGTACCGCTTAGAAACACTTCACGATCCCCACTCCAACATCTGTATTCGTAAGGTAAATCCCAGGATGTCTTAATGTATTCTTTACCCAACCTTTCATATTTGCCTGCTGGCATTTGTTTGAGGGAATACAGGCAGAGTTATTTTGCCATGAATAAGCCATTCTGTAGCTGGTTTTTCTGATACCGTAAATGGTAATTTTTCCAGTTTTTCAATGCTCAGCACTGTATACATTGCTCCCCTTTGTGCCAGTTCGATCTGTTTATCCGTTAGATTGTATTCTGAAAACAGAGACGACGTGTTGATAAAACGCCAAGGCACATAGCCTGCACGCAAGGATTGCATCGTCCAGCCTAATAACATAATAGAACGTAACTGAGTTTGGCCTTGTTGTAACATGGCTAAATCTTGTTCCAGTATGTCTATAGCAGAGGATACAATGCTGTCCAATGAATACATTCTGGATGACAAAGTTGTTAACCCATTGTCGACCACAGTGAGAGTTTTCTCTAAGTTAATACGATCAAGCTCACGTATTCATTCTGCGGCCTCTGCCTGTGAAACCTTCCATATTTCATTATAAGCAGCATAAATGCTGGCATATATGAAACGTTTTTGATGCGGTTTTCTAGGTCCTTGCAAGAAATCCCTAAGGTCTGCGTCTTCTTTAAGTAAAGATAAGTGTTGTTTCACATCCTCGAGTGCAGATTTTTGTAACCAGTCGAGGCACAATTTTCCTACACTGTATGTTGTTACTATCCCCGGATGTTGTCGTTGAACATAACGTGGGTCTGGCCTATGAATAGTAAAGCCCTGTATTCTATTCAGGAATCTTTCTTGACAGATGTTTGTGTCTGTGGGCCAGAGCAACCATTTTTTCCAATCAGGATCTGATCTGTTGTTTTGTAGTATTGTGTCTACTGTGACCGCTCCCTGTGTAGTGGTATTACTTGCAGGTGTTGGTACAGAAGGTGTGTTCATGTCTTTGATCTTTGCTAAACCAAGGCAAGACGTTTGTTGCACAGTGTCATTCAAAAACATTATTTGATGTGGGATGATACAGGCTCTAAACAAAGCTTCTATCCCCTGCACTTGCCAATCTTTAGAACCCCAGACAGATTTTGTGTCGATTGTGTCTTTCCAAAAGTCAAATCCTTGTCTAGACAGTTGGGTAATAAAGGCTGCAGAATAAATCTGTTTTGTATTAGTTAACATAATTTTCTGTCCTGTTTTGTTTACATTCTTATAGTAAAATGTTTCTGGATCAGATGTATTGTACCCTGAAAAATATGGAAACTTCTTTGCAAACGTTTTTGAACTACCCCTTGGTGGTGTAGGACAATGTTCCCATTGGTTAAACATAAAAACATTTCTAGGTGTTGCAGATTTATGCAAGAAATGATGACCATAGTGGTTGTAACAATAAAGCTGTTCGTAGTCTGATGAGCCCTCTAAGTATTCATTGTTAGAGAACGCAGCAGACCTTTCTAGATCAGACATCATATCATTAACCGTCTCAAAGTCCCAATCATCAGAATAGGTACTGGAGGTAATAAAGTCACTTAATGAAATTTTAAATAAAATGTGGAATCTTCAAAAGTTTCGTCGGGCCGAATATGTCGAAATCGGTTTTGTCCCAAACTATACCATCCTGTATAGAAACGGCTGTGATGTTCACTGCTGACAAGTCTCTTGATTCACGATGGGAAGATTTGTGTGGTTTTAAAAGTAAGTTCACATTTTTACTTTCAGTGTCCATACGAATGTATCTGCCATTTATAAGCATGCTAGGGGTCATAACCAAAGCTAGCCAAAACAGAAAGAAAAATATTCCAGAAATAATCCATATTTCAATCCATGGTGAAACCAGATAAGTCTCTTTCAGAAAATGAAAAAGGTCTTGTACTTGTTGTTTGAAATTTTTTGAGGCTGGCGTCATTTCAGGCTCACTCGGATCCTCAGAAAACGTATCAAAGTTAATGAAATAGCCAGAAGCAGTTCGGTCAATTGTTGAAATTGCATCAGGATTCGTAGAAATCGCTGGAACCAGTTGATCACGTGTTACGTTGGTGTAGACAGGTATATTTGGACGAACTGTTACTTGAGTTTCAAGAGGGATGAGTTCCATAGCATTGTTGCTTAGTCCTTCATCTTTTACTGCTGAATTCTCGGTGGTTATGAGTCTTTCAGTCTGAACCTCTTGGATAGTAGCGAGAGGAGTGCGTCTGCTACTAGGTCGGAGTCCACGAGGCCGACTATTTAGTATTGGCCACATACTGTGGTTTGATGAGGTCGATTGACACAAATCTTTTCTCCTTTTTTCCAGCAAGGGGCAGCAGAAGTACTGTTCTTGTTCCGTGGACGGCTAGGACAGGTACTGGTTTTCTGTAAGAAGGTCCAAATTCCTTCTTGTCCGTAATCTTCTCTCTGACTAGATCCCCAACTTTTGGGATCCAGACAGGCCTTGCTGGGACTGCCGGTTTTTCCCCAGTGGTGGTTGGATTCAGGAACACGTTGCTTTGTTTCGATCTTAGTTCATTTAGATCCTGTAAAACAGCCAAACGATCTTTGATATCAAAGGGTTTATTTTCCACCACTGTGCCTTTACATTCGAGATCAGGAACCCACATTCTTGTCCCAAATAGGACCTCATATGGAGTGACCCCCTAAAGAACTTCTTGGCAAATTGTTTAATGAGCGTTGGACCCCATAAAGATGTTTGACCCACCCATCACCCGAACCTAATACTCTAGCTGTTATAGACTGCTTTATGTCCCGGTTTTTCCTTTCCACAACAGAATTTCCCTCAGGATGAAATGGAGAGGAGTACCGCAATGCTACGCCCAAACTGGCCATGGCTTCTTTGTAAGCCCGAGAGCTAAACGCAGGGCCCTGGTCAGAATGTAGTGTGCCAATTGCGTATGTGCCGATAAAGACTCACAAATCTTTTATAACAGTTCGAGCATCAGCCGAGCGCTGTGGCCACATCCCTAGGAACCTTGACTTAGTATTTGTGGGATTGCATTTGTCCAAAAGGACGCCTGCGTGTAGATAGTCTAATGCTGTCTAACAATGGTGTCTGTACTGGGCAGGCTACTTCGTAGTCTGGTGTCTGATGGCGTTCTGCACCACGCTGTTTATTGCAGTCTCTGCAGTCATCGATGAAGATGTGAATCTGTGTATTCATTCCAGGCCACCAGTACATCTCTTTTAATGTTTATATTGTTTTAGAGATCCCTTGATGTGACAGACCCTCCCCCAGATGTGCTTCATAAATCAAAGCTGCTCTACGTTCCATGTTTGGAATTACCCTATCCCCCACTCCAGGGATTCGAGCAAAAGGAACGTTGTTCGCATCAATTACATAAGAGTACTTGAGTGGAAATTTCTTTGGTAACGCTGCACCACTGCCTTTGCTTGAAGCATTGACAGCCAACAATATCTCACTGTCTATTCTCGTTTTTGAACGAGTGATCGCAGCTACGGAAGCCGTCTGAACAGCCCCCTTTGCGGCTTCATCAGCCAATGAATTCCCTGCAATGTGAACGCCATCACGTTGATGACTCAGCGTGTGTATCACGTGAGCTTTTGGTAGTTCATCTCTCAACTGAACTACTTGTTCCCAAAGCGTTTTATGCTTTATTGTGCCACCTTTTGCATCTTTTAACCCGTTTTCAAGCCAATTCTGTATATATTCATTATACGACTGAACACAGTAAAAAGAATTGCACACTATAAGTGTGGGGAATTCGTGATCTGTATTTTCAAGTGCCAGTTTGAACGTTGTAGCTCAGCTCGCTGAGCTATACAATCTCCTCGAGATTGAGTTTTAATGACCATTGGTCTGAAGTTACCATCTTGCATGCAACCTTTAACGATTGCGCACGCTGCACTGTAAGCTTGCTTACTCCCTGTAGCGGGTTGTGCTGATCCGTCAGTATAAATTATAAATTCGTACTGATCTAGAGGCAAAATTTGAGTGGGCAGAGGACATTCATGTTCATATTGCAGGAACGCTTGTGTTTTTAAATCAGGATCAAAAACATATTCAACATCTGTTGCAGCAAGAGAATTAACCCATTGTATCCATCTAGGATGTAAAGCTTTTGCATTTGGAATGCTCGCTTTTGTAACCGTCTCTAAGGCTGGTACTGGAGTTACGACAATAATGCGTTTCCCTTGAGCTAGAGCTCTTTCTTTTGCTACAGCGGTTTGAACTGCAGTCAGTATTTTTTCTGTTGAAGTGAAGCGCATTTCTGCTTGTGTATACAAATGTGATTTGTATGCTATTGGTACTTTTTCACCCTCATTAAATGTTAAATAGGTGAATCCACATTGTCCCGAAATTATTCGGATCACTAAATTGCGTTTATTTACGCGTGTTTGTAAGTGATTTGTTGCTAACATGTTAGCTTGGAGTGAACGCAGGATTTCTGTGTGTTCTTGTGTCCAATGTTTTGTTGAAAATTCAGGTTTTATTAATTCGTAGAGAGGTTTAACCCTTTCTGCGTAATTTAGAATATAAGTTCTTCCAAAATTTAGGAAACCCAAGAGGGATTGTACATTTTTCAGCGTTTTTGGAGGTTGGAGCAGCGCGCACTTTTCTAAAAAATTAGCTGCCAGGCTCTTGCCTTCACTTGAAAGCTCATATCCTAGGAAAAGGACATTGAGATGGGCAATTCTGAATTTTTAAAGTTGAATTTATAGCCTTCAGAGGCAAAGGCCAATATAATGGTACTCACCCTATTGAAGTGCCTATCTAGGTCATCGTCTGTCAGATAGATGTCATCGACATATGACAATGCCTCATTATGATAAATTTGTAGTAACTCTGTTACCCTTGCTGAGAATAACCCCGGGCTGTTTTTGAACCCTTGTGGGAGTCTACAAAATTGACGCTGGGTCCCCATTATTGAGAAAGCTGTTAAGTACCTGCTTTCAGGTGCTATGTTTTGACAAAAGAAACCATTTGAAATGTCCAATGTGGTTTTATATTTTTGCACACAATGTTGTTCATTAATGCTGTACTATGTGCATTTTGCACTGCAAATGTTTTGGAACAAGTGTTCAAGTGTCTGTAATCCAAAACTACACGATATGTATTGTCTGGTTTGGATACAGGAAACAAAGGATTGTTCATTGAGGAGGTGCATGTTTCAATCACTCCTTGGTATTCAAGTTGATCTAAGATCTCCCTGACCTGTTTTTTTAGCTTCTTGCTTTATTGGGTACTGCCTTTGTGCAGTAGATTCATTTTTTAGCTGTATTTTATGGTGAGGTGAGTCCTCATCCCATCCTACATGATTTTATATAATGCTGGGGCCTGGGCAACTGCCCATTTCCTGGCATAAGTATATTTTAGGTGAAATGGAATATGGTTGGAGAAGGCTGGCATAATGATGTCCTCGCCATGTGGGCACTCCCTGACAAAGTGTGATGGCCAGTCTTTTTCTGCTAGAAGTATATCATAACTCCTTGAAAGTTTCTACCAAAAGAGTGTTTTCACTTTTCTTGGTATGTCTCCCTCCATTCGGAGTGTTATTTCATATAACTTTTGTGTCGTACTAACCCTGGTGTCTACAGTCTCTACTGTGATGTACTCATTCAAGTCCACTATCTCTAGAAGTTCCTTCAGGTTCTGGCAAGCTATTGTTACTTCTGCTGCACTGTCCAGCATTGTCTGAGCCCATTCTCTGTTCTTGAGCTGTGTTCTCAGTATTCTCGGCATGTCTGATCTTCAGACCTGCTACCTTCTTTTTTGTAAATTGAGGTTTTGATTTATTTTTCTGAACGTGTTTATCGTCTTTGGAATTTACGCGTTCTTCTCTGTGTTCTGACCGTCCTCTTCTTTCTGATGTCTGTGACGATATCTGAAAGGTACGAGAGGAACGTGTATCAGTATCTTGATACCTGTCAGGTTTTCTTAAATTATCCCTATTCCTGAGGTTATACCTCCTTTCAGAGGGCTCCTTTTGAGGAGACCTACCTCGGGATTGAGAACGTGTCTCGTTTGAATTTTGTTTATTAGCTTCCCACTTCTTTTTAGAAGATGTAGGATTTTGTTTAATCGCCACTGATGCTGCCTCCCCTTTAATATTAGATAATATTATTGTTGAGACCTGGTCGAAGTTTTTCAGTAATTTCATACCTAAATTCAGAGCAGGTTCTGCCCCGTATTCGTTTTGAATTTGTTTCAGGACATCTGGAATTACTGCAATTGATGGAAAACCATGTGTTTTAATATAGATGGCAGCAAAAGACTGCGCCCCAAGTGGTGCAGTCTTCCAGTTGTGGTGTGATCTCCATTGGTAAACAGATTGTTAGATTTCTGTGTTTCTCATAAGGGCTAGTATTTGGAAATACTGCTTCGAGTTGAGTAATTTTTTGAGCTATCCAGAATGGAATTTGTTCACGTTTTGTGGGCATTTTACCCATGACTGTGTATTCCCCTGTTGAGGGGTTTGATTTGGAATGGTCATTGGTGGTTGGACTGTGAAAGTCCGCATGACATATTGGAATACTTGTCTGTAAATTTGTATTAACTCTTGTAGTTGAGTAAGTAATTCCTCTTCGGACATTTCATCGATGTCAGGATGAGGTGTGTAGCCGGCTAGAATCGGCCATGTTGCTCCTGGTCTACCTAGTGGACCGAGCCTGGTAATGTTTCTGTGATGTTTTAGGGCGCCTTTAAACCAGAGATTATGCTCCTGGTATGTGAGTGGAATTTCAATATCCTCAAAAGGAATATATTCCTCTGGTGGTTCATCTTCTTTAAAGAAGTGAAACACTTTTGTTACTGGATTTGATTCTGGGAATACTATCCATGAATAGAATACCTCTGGCTGAAAGGATTCGTGTGCTTCTATCACGAAAACTGCTCTTCCACCTCTTGGTGATAGGCCGTGTTTTATACATTTTAGAGTGATGGCTCTCCTTAAGTTTGGAGGGATGTTCATAACACCCTCATCGGTTTCATTTAAACCTGTAAAGTTAAAAGCTGTTACGACTGGATCAGCCACAGCTACACCTTTCTCGGTGGCAGTATCCCCGTTCAGGGACATTGTTTTTTGAAAAATGTAGAACAAGTTTCAAGGAAACAAAAGATAAGGTGCACAATAATTTGGAACACTGTATCCTTCAACGTTGAACAAACCAAACAGCTAATATATAGGATTTTTGTCCTATTTAGCTTTGGCGGATACTTAACCCTACCCACTCCAGACGTCTTATGGAGTATGTGAGTAGGGTTCTCTGAGAAAAGCACTACTGAGTTACTCAGTATCTAGCGTTAAATTAGTGCCTTACCAAACGTTGGGCGCCATGTAGTGTAGTTCCTATTTCCCTAATAGGCTCTGCTCATTGGAATAATATACCCTATAGATTCGACATAGGACTGAGGTCAGTATGTCCCTATCGAGTATATTAAACGTAATTACTTTGTGCCAGCTAACTCAGAGGCCACTAGAAACTCCTTGTAAACAAGAAGGGAGTAGTTTCTGGCAACCGCATAAACATGACAACTTTGTTTCCCTTTAGAATCGGAACATTCTCAGAATCGTGGAAACAACAGATAACAGTTTCACTCAGTTAATCGTACATGCTTAGTTCCTTCAGAGTTACACAGAAAGAATAGACGGGTGTTTCAATAAAAGGATTTATTGAACAGTCTTGTTTCTCGTGTAAGAGATATGAGCTGTTATGATCACAAGACAGTATGTGAGATATATTATGTAGAACGTAAGCAGTAGAAAGAAATAATACTGCCCTAGCATTATCTTTTAGCTATGACACATATATTCATATACATAAATAACAAAATCTAAAAATGCGAGTACTCATAAGATGCTTCTCTAACTAGTTCTACCCCAGTGTACCTAGCCTAAGTGTAGTGCAAGGTAAGAAGTAGGTGATGTATTCTATAGTATGGTGTGCTATGGTATGCCAAGTCTCTGGTATGCCAAGAGTCTGGAATGCCAAGAGTCCCTCTAGGTTCTAGTCAGCTCCATACCTTGAGAATGAGAGAGGTGGGAATCTCTTTCCGGGTCTCGAACTCTAACACCCCACGAAGGGAGTCAGAACACTGTAAGCTGGATTCTCTGTGAGCAGGGAGGACAGCGTCTCTTGTCAGTGTGTCAGGCCGGGATACGGGCTCCTCTAAAGTCGAGGTCTCCTCCTCCTTGCTTGGGCAAGGGAAGGTATATTTATACCCGGTAGGTGCCTTGGAATGTTAGCATTGATGTAAAGTCGGGCAGAGGAAGACGTCACGAATGAACCCTTAAGGAATAGCAGTTCATGCATAATAAATGAGTTCTTGGAGAAATCAATAATCCTGTGCTAGGTGAACTCCCAAGAGCTTAAGGGTCTGGTTTCTAAGAACTCATTGTGACGTTGGGGTGGACGGATGTAGGTGACCATGCCTGTATTCGGATAGCATGGCTAATGCCTAAATAAGGACTGGGATCTCATGCCTATATAAGGGCAATGGGAATTGTGCCTATATAAGGACATGTTTCAGGAAAACCTATATACAGACACCTAAAGCGGAATACAACAATGTAAATCCCCAGATATTACTCCTTTAGTCATGCAATCACCCAGGCGTTATCTATGTACTTCTTTAATCCCCCAGATGTTACCCCTGTACTCATGCAATCATCAACGCATTAGGTATACTGTGCTTCATTCAGCCAGCTACTATCTTTCCACTCTTTCAATCATGCAGGCACTACTCTTATACTTATGTAATCATTCAGCCAGTACTTGTGCACTTATGAAACGCCCAACTACTATCCATGCAGTCTTCCAATGATGTAGGCACTACATACAAACTACTGTAATCACTCAGGTATTACTGCTGCACTCATGCAATCACCAAGGTATTAACTATGCAGTCTTTCAATCATGTATCCACTAATCATCCATTTATATAATCACCCAGCCACTACCGTTGCACTCATGCAATTACCCAGGCAATTTTGGGTGAATGGAAGCACAATTCTAGTACTGAACCTTTTTTTAATGAAGAAAGCTATTTTCAACAAAATACATTAGTTCACACAGTTGATACCAATGGTCGTTCTTATGAGGTTAAAAATGGTTGTCCAATTAAAAAAGAAAAGATGGTTCCTAGAAATGTAGAAGAAGTAATAGCTGAAGAAGTTCAAGGGAGACGTTCACAAACTCCAGTGTATAGGTGAGATTGTAGCAGTATTTGTAGTATACGACAGGAATCTATTGATATTTTACGAAATTTCTTACGAGAGTATGGTAAAAAAAAGTGTTAATCAGAAAATTAAGATTTTGCAAGGCCTAGATCCTTGTGAAGTGAGAAAATATACTGGCTTGCAGGGTCATTCTCTGGCTTGTCTTTCGAGAAAAGTGTGTCAAAGTACTTTTCATCATTTAAGAATGTTACCAGTACCTCACTCAGAAATGCGGAAGTTAGTAAGAAGATTGTACTATGTAAAGAGTCCTGCATTATGTTTAAGTGAAATAAACACTGCTCTTTTGCATGGTTCAGTATTGGATGTAAAAAAAGTTTGTGATGATATACAGTTTTGTTTCTTTGGTCCAGAAGAGGAGTGTAGAGAAAGTGAGAGTTTCATAAGTGTAGGTGTTGAAGAAGAGGTAGAAGATAGTAGTACTCAGAAGTTTGCAGAAGAATTTACAAAGTTTAAGGTAGTTTGTTGTGAAAAACCAAACTATGTTTGTATCTGTTGTTGACGTACTCACTATAGAAGTCAAACTAGGAATGTTGATGTGTATTTAAAAAGTGAAAAGGAAAACAATGATAAGTGGGAGCAATTTGGTGCTTATTTGTTGGTGGAAGGTTGTTTTGAGTAGGGTAGTGATCAACGTATTTGTAAATATTGTTACAGCAAACTAGAAAATAATAAAATGCCAGCTAGAGCTGTACATAATAACCTAGAGTTGGTAGGTACTCCTTCAGAACTAGTAGATTTAAATACATATGAATCTATTCTTATTCAATCTGTGCACCCGTTTCAGGCTATTGTTCGTATGGAGCCTAAAGCAGGTAAGCTGCCTCCAACAGATTTACAAAGAGGTTTAAAAGGAAGAGTTGTGTATTTACCTTTAGATTTTAAGAAAAATATTGAAACTGTTGGTGTAGAGTAGAGAGGAAAGTGAACCTGTAGTTATTCTAGTTAATGGTGTACCAACAAAGAGTCGGAAAATATGGCAAGAGTTAGTAGATGTCACCAAACTTCAAAAAGCTACATTATATATTATACAAATCAATATTTATTATAAAAATATACATGTGGACGAAGAAGAAATATCTTTAGGAAATAATAGAGAAAATTCAACTGACCAAATCGAAAAAGTGGATGTCTCCAGGAGTGAAGAAATGTATGGACATTATAGTATTCCTGGGCGGAGTTCGCGGAGCTACGCGAGCGGCGGAGTACTATAGAAAAATGCCATTCGCGGTGATTGCACAGTGCCGGATGCCTGTCCGCACTGTGCAATCATTGCGAACGGCAGCATGCACAGTGCAAGCGATCCCTGCTTTCCTTTTCTGCCGCTCGAGAAGATTTTTACTCGAGCGGCAGCTTTCTTAACGCTAACGGGCAGTTTCTCAACGCGAGCTGTCGCGAGCATACGCGACAACTCGCAATTAGAAACCTGACCCCCCCCCGTGTTGAGAAATCTCGGCGGGATGTTGATTTTCCACACTCGCGCTCGCCAACTTGATGTTGACGATCGCGAACAAGGAAAAACCTCGCCGGGAGGTAGATTTTCCTCGCTCGCGGTCGCCAACTTGACGTTGACGAACGCGAGCGAGGAAAAAAACTCCGCTATGCAACGCGAAGCGCAGTCTTTCGGAACTCCATGATCTCCGCATAACGCGGAGTGCAGGAAACTCCGTAAACTCCGCGAGCGGAGCGGAGTTCACCGCCCAGGGTTACATTATAGTATACATCCTTTACATTCAAAAGAAGTGATTGGAAATACTATTGAATTATTCCAAATGAAGAAAGCGAAGGGAACTCCTGTGAGTGTTTGGGAAAGAAGTTTAGAAGCCCGTTGTTTTCCACAGCTCTTCCCCACTGGAAAAGGTGGATGATTTGATGAACGACCCGTGCAGATTCCAGCTTCAGAATATCGTACAACAAGATTGTACTCAGAAGATCCAAGATTTCGACATTGTATTCCATATATATTTCATCTTCTGTTTGAAAGTGACTTGTCTGGACTTTCGCAGTGAACCACATATTAAAAACAGGAGTTCATCTTACACATGTTTCTGCAAAGGAATTCACGGACAAAGTACAACAAAGAGATGATCATTTAGAATCTCAGTTGATTAATTTGATGGCGTGTCAATGTGGTACTAATGAGTATTGGTATCGTCGTCACAGAGAACTTAAATGTATGTTAAGGAACTTACGAACCCCTACGTGGTTTGTTACGCTAAGCTGTGCTGAATACACATGGGATGATTTACTTGAATTTCTACGAGAAGCAAATTCAAATATTAAAAACATTGAATTGAAGACAGCTGGAGAACTGTGTTCATTGGATCCTGTAAATGTGTGCAGATATTTTAATCATAGGTTTCAAGCTATGATGTCTTTTATCTGCAATAAAAATAATCCACCTCTTGGAGAAGTTATTGATTTCTTTTCGAGAAAGGAGTACCAAGCCAGAGGTGCTCCTCATATACATATGCTATTATGGATCAAGGATGACCTAAATTTGGAACCGAGTCTGATGAAACTGTTTTATCTTTCATTGAAGACTATGTTACCTGTGCTATTCCAAAAATAGGAGGAGAAAATACCTTAAGACAACAAGTTTTACGGTTTCAAAGTTATCGATGTGTGAAATATTGTCGACGGAAATACAAGTCAAAGGACATTTTTTTATACAAAATGTTGTTTTGGATTCCCACGTCCAGTAATTTCCAAAGGAAGAGTCAACAGTTTCATGTCAGCAGTGAGGCATACTATAACTCAAAATCTCCAAAGAATACTTACAATATAAAAAGAAATGAAGATTCAAAGTATATTAATGATTACAATCCAGTGATTTTGATGATGTGGAATGCAAATATGGATATCCAGTATGTTGCAGATAATTCAATTGCTGTTGCTCGCTATGTTACATCATATATAACAAAATCTGAAAAGACAGAGTTGAAAGAAATGTTGGAGGAAATTTCACAAGAGAAGACTCTTAGTAACAAATTGTACAGCTTTAGTTTGAAGATGCTTTCCCATCGAGAGATTGGATCGTAAGAATGTTCGAATCGGTTGACATCTGCAAGTTTATATTCAAAGTCAAGAGGAATCATTTGGGTAAGTCTAGGTCTTGCGGCAACACGAAATCGAGTATTGAAATCTGTACAAGAAATTGAATACTTAGCATTAAATGAACCGGAAAGTACAGATATTGTTAAAACAAACATGTTGGATAGTATTATCCTAAAAGAAGTCCACATCTGGAAAACATATGTCTCTATGAAGTACTGCAATATTACAGCTTTAAGAGAAATGTTACAGAAAATATAAATGAAGAAAAATATGCAGCAATTGGATGTGATGGATGTTTGGTAAAACATACCAAAGGAAATCTTATTAATCACAGGAAACTCAGTTGTGATACTGTAGATAAAAGGGAATTTTTATGTTTAGCACTTCTGCAACTCTTCAAGCCTTGGCTTACTGAAACGGGATTAATTGGAGATTTTGAGTGCTATGAAGATTGTTTTAATGCATGTAAAGATAGCATTGAATGCACAGTTTTTCCAAATTATCTATAAATGTTGAATGAAGAGATTGAACAAGAAACTAGTATTGCAGCTGAAATTGCCAGAGGCAGTTCTCAAGATAGTCAAAGTTCTGCTCCACTAAGTCAAGATCCACTAGGACAACAAATTCTTGAAAATGAAGCAGCAATAGCCATGAGTGAAGTAGAAACGGCAATGCAACAAGCACAACAGTACATTATGGAGTTGGGAAACTTGGAAGAGCAACTAAATATTGAACAGAAAGAAATATATCAGCAAGTTACACAACAGATAGAGCACGGTTTACTTCATGAAAAAAAAGAATGCAACTGCACATCATTTAAACCTACTCGAATGTATATCAGTGGTCAAGCTGGTACAGGAAAAGGTTTCTTAATTAAAGTTTTGACCAGTTATCTACAGAAACCCATTGAATCACATTTATCTTGTGTTGTAACCGCTCCAACTGGGTTAGCAGCACACAACATTAAAGGGATTACATTACATCGTTTACTGATGCTACCAGTTGAACATGGAAATAAGTTGGAATATCACAAGCTATCTGGAGAAGCTTGTTATGAAGTTTCAAGAGTACTAAAGAAAATGAAACTTCTGATAATTGATGAGGTGAGCATGGTCTCAAACGTAATGCTTGCCTTTGTACATTTAAGAATGCAACAGATTTTAAAAACAGATTATGATGTTTTATTTGGAGGAAAACATGTAATTGTATTCGGCGATCTATTACAACTTACTCCTGTGAAAGGGCAACCAGTTTTAAAACACTTGTCCATGAAGACACTAGGAAATCTTTGGGAAGTATTGGAAATGTGAACATTTGGTCTCTTTTTGAATAGAAAGAACTTATTAAGAATATGCGACAAGCAAGTGATGAACATTATGGAAACATTCTTCAAGATATTAGAATTGGTGTCTTGACAAAAGATGGTAAGAAGCTTTACAAAGTCGACCACTAACAAACTTGTTTCCAAATTAAAATATTGCACCAGAAATAATGTACAAAAAAATTGGAGAAAAGAAGTCTATAGTTTGTGTAATGCCAACACTGCAAGAGTGCTCTACATTCAATCAAGAACTTTTGAAACTGGAGAAACCAATAGTGAAAATGGAAGCCATTGATAAAATGGAACACAAAGGAGTTACTATTCTTCTGTCAGAGAAATTACAGTCAAAATTAGATTCTTTGGAAATATCGGTATCTAAGACTGCTGATTTGGAAAAGACTTTATTTGTATGTGTAAACTGTCGGGTAATATTACAGCGTAATTTAGATGTTGAAAAAGGTTTAGGGAATGGAGCAATGGGAAAAGTTGTAGATTATGTAAATTTTCAGAACAGAGATGGAATTGAATTTTTGAAGATTAAATTTGATCAGATTGAAGAGGTAAAACAGATTGGACGTCGTGCTGTGCGTTTTTTGCTTGTTAAAGAATTGTATCTTCGTAGAAAACAGTTTCCTCTTTTTTAGCATATGCAGTGACCATTCATACATCGCAAGGTTTAAGTGTAGACAGTGCTTTGGTAAATATTGGAAGTACAGTTTTTAGAGAGGGTATGGCATATGTTGCATTGCCTCGAGTACGAACATTATCTGGATTGTATTTGATTGATTTTGATGAGAAAAAGGTTAGTGCAGATGCAAATTTTGTAAGAGAGTATAATCGGTTAAGAAGACTGTATACTCCTAACTTAGGTGAATATCCCATATATGAAAAACGTGTAGTATGTCCAAAACGAAAATATGAGAAATACTCTAGTGAGGATGGAAAGAAGTAAACAATTCAAGAGTATGTTCAGGCTGTAAAGAAAATGAAAATGGACACTGTTGATGATATTGTAGGATACCAGTTAGAAAATAGTTCAGGTATCAACTGCTATGCTAATGTAATTGTGAACGTCGTGTTTTTCTAGAAAATCTTCATCATCAAATTATGGAAAATCGAGGAAAAAGATTCTGTTCTTTGTTACATTATATTTTTGAAAAGTTGAAAACTGATAAAACTAAAATCCATACTGCTTCTGGCATTCAGCATCTTTTGGATATATGTTCTGGTTCTTCACAATTTACACTTCATGTACAACAAGATGCTCAAGAATTTCTTATGTTTATGCTTGCAGTATTGGAAGATGAAGGAATACAAATTGAAAATCTGTTTTGACTACGTTACAGATGGCATCATAAATGTGAAGACTGTTCATTTTCTTCTACCACTGAAATAGACACTGAACGATTCATATATTTGACAATACCAGACTGCAAAACAGTGTCTTTTAACAAATTAGTAAAATCTGCTAATCAAGATATGAAATGTACTCACTGCAAATCAGAAATGTTGTCAACATTATTTATAGAAAGATTTGGACAATATGTCATTTTAATGCTACAACGTTGTACAGCAGATGGAAGAAAATTGGAAACCAAAATTAAAACTTTTATGGCAAGTCAAGTGTCAATTTCAGGAAGAACTTTTAAAGCAGTGGCTATTATTTTTTATGATGGACCTAGTACAACATATGGACACCATACTGTGCATTTAAGATGCAATAAAGGATGGACACATTGTAATGATGCCCATTTGGAATTCAAATGTCGGTTGCCTTACGAATTACCCAAATTCATATCTGATATTTTTATGCCAAAGTTTTGAAAACATCATTCGGCCTATTGGGAAGATGTAAACATGAATTAACGAGTTTATTTTGGATATTTTCTATGCAAATGATTTCGGAAACATCATTCGACCTATTGGGAAGATGTGAACAATTAGGGCCAGATTCTGATCTCGCTCGGAAGGCCTCCGAATCGGATTTGGCTTTACCGGATCCGATTCATAGCCCTTGCTTACGACCGTATCGTGCACAGGTCCGAACGACCAAGTACGATGCGAAGATCGTGTACGCGCTGACCGAATCGCTTCCGGGCCCGAACCGCTCCGTACGTCTCGTTTGTAGACAAATCGTGCCGCACAATGGAGCCAATTTCCAACCCAGCGAGTACGATGCATGATTCGGACAGCCGCTTCACGTCAGTCTCAGTGAAACGAAATGCCTGTCGGAAGCGTACTTCGGGGGGCCGTACCAGGCCCCCTTTCACCCGGGGACCTCCGAAACTATCACGGGGTGTGCCCATGGGTCCTCCGATCCAAGCATGCACAGTGTGGCGGGCACCATGGGGTGTATGCTTTTCCCCACCCACCCCTTTTCTGCTATGGGAGCCTGTGTATGCGTCTGTACACAGGCTGCCATCGAGTTCAATGGGAGTCCGAGCGAACCGAGTCCGTGAGCATACGGCTGCATCGTACTCGCTCGTTCGGACTCCCGGAGCACGTCTCGCTCGGAAAGCCCTCCTGATCCGAGTCGTACGGAGGGCTTTCACAGCGAGATCGGACTCGGGCCCTAAGTGTTTGAATTATCGTTTCTGTTCTTTGATATTGCATTTGGAAAATTGTGTTTGAAAGAAGTAGTTCATATATTTGATCTTTGTATTATATGCAATGTAAATGAGAGTGTTTATTTTTGAAAATGTAAACAGATAGTTGAACTTGTTGTAAATATTTTGAAAAGAGATTCATTTTTGTTTTTTACAATCTTATTGATTGTATTTTTTTGCGCGCTGTTATATGATGATCTTTTAGGAAAGCCAGTGGTTCAAGTGGTGGCCACAAAGGGTCCGGAGCAAAAAGTGTGAACCCCAAAAGGGGCACTAGGAATCTCAATTAAACTAGAGCATTAATCATGCTGGGAGCACAGAAGTAGGGGAACATATTTCGTGTAAAATAGACAGTTTATTTTACACAAGTAAAACTTAGTACTCTAAGTAATATTCAGGTGCTCACAAACATAACATCGCATTGACAACAAGACAAATGGAACTCCACGTAAATGTAAACAATAGAAGGAGTTCCTGTTGTAAGGGTCGACGGTGTTTCGATCTTATAAACTCAAGATCATCTTCAGGACATATAGTGAGCAATCTGAAACTAAAGGGGAACAATGTATTGTTACAATATGTACCCTACAGTTGAACTAGTAGCAGTGAACAAGTGCTCCCAGTGGTTGTAGCCGTAATTATTTAACCTCCTAGGTTGCGTGAGGTACAGAGAAGACCATTTAAGGTGTTCAATGTGGAAGACCAATGAATGGTGGTGCGCGCGGGGCGCCTGGTATTCAAGGGTTGGGGGGCGGGGGCGAAGTCGTTGGGGTGGGTGGGTCGCAATTAGAAAGCGAAGGTGGGAGTCATGCATAAAAATTCATAGAGGCGGACTTACTCTCATTTGGTCAAGGGAGTAGACCCGGGCAGGGTCACGGGCGCGGTTCCTTCAGTCGCACCTGGGAGGCCTCTTGAATGGGGCGGCTGTCTCAATCTAAGGAAGCAGAGAGTGAATTGGAGGCCAGAATAATTATGGGAGTGGCGCGGGCGAAAAATTCAGGTAGCCGCTACTCACTAATAGAGCCTCGAAGAATTTGCTGGTCTAGGGCTACCTCCGGCCGGAGGTAGTGCAGGGGCAAGCAGGGAACCTTAGTCTGAGACTGTTCAGGAATGGCAATGCGGTCAGGGCTGTAATTGGAAGGAGAATCAGCCCAGTGGATAGTGAGGGGGGAGGGGAAAAAAGGGGGGAAAAGGAGAGAAAATGGGGGGGGAAGGTGTGTTAAAGTTCTGCTTACATGATTCCGCCTTCAGTGGCGCGTGAGGCGCAAGGTTGCCGGCGTCATTATATGAGCGTGAAACTTAGGACTGTCAGGGTCTGTGGAGAGAAAAATGCGCAGTCAAGGCGCGCTGTGGTGAAAAGGGAGGAATTGGGAAAAGCGTAGTTTTACTTACGCTGGTATGATGATCAACATTGAAATCACTGTGTATGGTGAAATTCAATAGAATCTGAAAACAGCAAAAAAGAGAACCTGAATATGTTATGGAATTCCAAAATGATGTTGTGTTCTTAAATCTATAATATTATTCGCAATAACAGTATTTTTTCTTCTCTTTTACAGAAAGTAAAACGAAAGTTTGAAAATATTTTAAATTTACTTTACAATGAAACAACTGTAAAATAGTTTCAATGGGACTGATTCACAGAACTAATCTGAGACAAAATCCTAAACTTACTACTTTCGGTATTCACAGAAGGCATTCAGTAGTAAAGTTAGGATTTTGTCTTAAGTTTGACTTAAGACAAACTTAAGACAGACTTAAGACAGACTTAAGACAGACTTAAGACAAACTTAAGACAAACTTAAGACAAAATCCTAACTTTACTACTAATAAATGCCTTCTGTGAATACCAAAAGTAGTACGTTTAGGATTTTGTCTCAGATAAGTGCTGTGAATCGGGCCCAATGAGTTTGATATATACTTCAATACAGAAGGTAAGATGAAATAATGTAATAAGCATAATAATATGAATTAATGTTTACAGTCACTTTTATTGCAGTTATTCATTTTTTCAAACTCAATCATCTCACTCCTCAAATCACCTCAGCAGTACTCATGCACTCCTTCAATCACTGAAGCATAACCTATGTGCTTACAAAATCAACCAGGCATTCATAATCCATATCTTTAATCAGTTTGGCAGTACCCATACACTCCTGCAATCACCCAGACATTACTTCTACAGTCTTGCAATCACTCAAGTATTACCTATGGACTCCTTCAATTATCCAGACATTACTCTTCCACTGATACAATCCCCCAAGCAGTAACCATGCACTCATGCAATCACCCAGGTATTACAAAATCATCCAAACAGTACCTATCCACTTACAAAATCACCCAGGCACTACCCAGGCACTACCGATTCACTTCTGCAATCACCCAGGCACTACTCATCCACTCATGAAATAACCCAGGCACTACCCATGCACTGCTCCAATCACCTTTGCACTACCCATGCACTCCTCTAATCACCCAGACACTACTTATTCACTACTTCGATTACCCAGCCAGTAGCCATGCACTCCTCCAATCACCCAGTCACTACCCATGCATTGATAAAATCACCATGCACTACCCTTGCACTCCTCCAATCAAGCAGGCAGTACCCATGCACTCATGCAATCATCTAGGCACTACCCTTGCACTCATGCAATCATCCAGGCATTACCCATAAACTCATGCAAACACTCAGGCAAAACCTATGCACTTACAAAATCATCCAAACCATACCTATCCACTTACAAAATCACCCAGGCACTACCGATGCACTCCTGCAATCACCCAGGCACTACTCATCCACTCATGCAATAACCCAGGCAGTACCCATGCACTGCTCCAATCACCCGTGCACTACCCATGCACTCCTACAATCACCCAGCCAGTACCTATGCACTCATCCAATCACTCCACCAATACCCAAGCACTTATAAAATTACCACGCACTACCCCTGCAATCTTACAATCCCCCAGGTACTACCGATGCACTCATGCAATCATCCAGGCATTACCCATAAACTAATGTACTCAGTCAAGCATTACCCATGCACTCTTCAATCACCCATACATTACCTGTGTACTCATGCAATCACCCAGGCAGTAACCAAGCACTTACAAAATCAGCCAGGCACTACTCATGCAATAACCCAGGCACTACCCATGCACTCCTCCTATCACCCAGCCAGTACCCATGCACTTATCCAATCACTCCGCCAATACCCAAGCACTTATAAAATCACCATGCACTACCTTTGCACTCTTACAATCACCCAGGCACTACCCATACACTCATGCAATCATCCAGGTATTACCCATAAACTCATGCAATCAGTCAGGTATTACCCATGACCTCTTCCAATCATCCATACATTACCTCTGCACTCATGCAATCACCCAGGCATTAGCCAAGAACTTACAAAATCACCTAGGCATTACTCATGCACTCCTCCAGTCACCCAGGCACTACTCATCCACTCATGGATTAACCCAGGCACTACCCATGCACTGCTCCAATCAATTATGCACTACCCATGCACTCCTCTAATTACCCAGACACTACTTATTCACACCTTCGATTACCCAGCCAGTAGCCGTGCACTCCTCCAATAACCCAGTCACTACCCATGCACTTATAAAATCACCATGCACTATCCTTGGACTCCTCCAATCATGCAGGCAGTACCCATGCATTCATGCAATCATCTAGGCACTACCCTTGCACTGACACAATCATCCAGGCATTACCCATAAACTCATGCAATCACTAAGGCAAAACCTATGCACTTACAAAATCATCCAAACAATACCTATCGACTTACAAAATCACCCAGGCACTACCGATGCACTCCTGCAATCCCCCTGGCACTACTCATCCACTCATGCAATAAGCCAGGCACTACCCATGCACTGCTCCAATCACCTGTGCACTACCCATGCACTCCTCCAATCACCCAGCCAGTACTTATGCACTTATCCAATCACTCCACCAATACCCAAGCACTTATAAAATTACCACGCACTGCCCTTGCACTCTTACAATCACCCAGGTACTACTGATGCACTCATGCAATCATCCAGGCATTACCCATAAACTAATGTAATCAGTCAAGCATTACCCTTGCACTCTTCAATCACCCATACATTACCTGTGCACTCATGCAATCACCCAGGCAGTAACCAAGCACTTGCAAAATCAGCCAGGCACTACCCATGCACTCCTCCAATCACCCAGGCACTACTCATCCACTCATGCAATAACCCAGGCACTACCCATGCACTCCTCCTATCACCCAGCCAGTACCTATGCACTTATCCACTCACTCTGCCACTACACAAGCACTTATAAAATCACCAGCACTACACTTGCACTCTTACAACCACCCAGGCACTACCCATACACTCATGCAATCATCCAGGTATTACCCATAAACTCATGCAATCAGACAGGCATTACCCATGCACTCTTCCAATCACCCGTACATTGCCTCTGCACTCATGCAATCACCCAGGCATTAACCAAGAACTTACAAAATCACCTAGGCACTACCCATGCACTGCTCCAATCACCTATGCACTACCCATGCACTCTTCTAATCACCCAGACTCTACTTATTCACTCCTTTGATTACCCAGCCAGTAGCCATGCACTCCTCCAATCACCCAGTCACTACCCATGCACTTATAAAATCACCATGAACTATCCTTGCACTCCTCCAATCAAGCAGGCAGTACCCATGCACTCATGCAATCATCCAGGCACTACCCTTGCACTCATGCAATCATCCAGGCATTACCCATAAACTCATGCAAACACTCAGGCAATAATAATATAATAAGCATAATAATATGAATTAATGTTTACAGTCACTTTTATTGCTGTTATTCATTTTTCAAACTCAATCATCTCACTCCTCAAATCACCTCAGCAGTACTCATGCACTCCTTTAATCACTGAAGCATAACCTATGTACTTACAAGATCACCCAGACATTACTAATCCAGACCTTTAATCAGTTTGGCAGTACACATACACTCCTGCAATCACCCAGACATTACTTCTACAGTCTTGCAATCACTCAAGTATTACCTATGCACTCCTTCAATCATCCAGACATTACTCTTCCACTGATAGAATCACCCACGCAGTAACCATGCACTCATGCAATCACCCAGGTATTACCTATGCACTTACAAAATCATCCAAACAGTACCTATCCACTTACAAAATCACCCAGGCACTACCGATTCACTTCTGCAATTACCCAGGCACTACTCATCCACTCATGCAATAACCCAGGCACTACCCATGCACTGCTCCAATGACTTATGCACTACCCATGCACTCCTCTAATTACCCAGACACTACTTATTCACTCCTTCGATTACCCAGCCAGTAGCCATGCACTCCTCCAATCACCCAGTCACTACCCATGCACTTATAAAATCACCATGCACTATCCTTGCACTCCTCCAATCATGCAGGCAGTACTCATGCAATCATCCAGGCACTACCCTTGCACTCATACAATCATCTAGGCATTACCCATAAACTCATGCAATCACTCAGGCAAAACCTATGCACTTACAAAATCATCCAAACAATACGTATCCACTTACAAAATCACCCAGGCACTACTCATCCACTCAGGCAATAACCCAGGCACTACCCATGCACTGCTACAATCACCTGTGCACTACCCATGCACTCCTCCAATCGCCCAGCCAGTACCTATGCACTTATCCAATCACTCCACCAATACCCAAGCACTTATAAAATTACCACGCACTGCCCTTGCACTCTTAAAACACCCAGGCACTACTGATGCACTCATGCAATCATCCAGGCATTACCCATAAACTAATGTAATCAGTCAAGTACTGCCCATGCACTCTTCAATCACCCATACATTACCTGTGCACTCATGCAATCACCCAGGCAGTAACCAAGAACTTACAAAATCACCTAGGCACTACCCATGCACTCCTCCAATCACCCAGGCACTACTCATCCACTCATGCAATAACCCAGGCACTACCCATGCACTCCTCCTATTACCCAGCCAGTACCTATGCACTTATCCAATCACTCTGCCAATACACAAGCACTTATAAAATCACTATGCACTGCACTTGCACTCTTACAATCACCCAGGCACTACCCATACACTCATGCAATCATCCAGGTATTACCCATAAACTCATGTAATCAGACAGGCATTACCCATGCACTCTTCCAATCACCCGTACATTACCTCTGCACTCATGCAATCACCCAGGCATTAACCACGATCTTAGGCACTACCCATGCACTGCTCCAATCACCTATGCACTACCCATGCACTCTTCTAATCACCCAGACACTACTTATTTACTCCTTCGATTACCCAGCCAGTAGCCATGCACTCCTCCAATCACCCAGTCACTACCCATGCACTTATAAAATCACCATGCACTATCCTTGCACTCCTCCAATCACGCAGGCAGTACCCATGCACGCATGCAATCATCCAGGCACTACCCTTGCACTCATGCAATCATCCAGGTATTATCCATAAACTCATGCAATCACTCAGGCAAAACCTATGCACTTACAAAATCATCCAAACAATGCCTATCCACTTACAAAATCACCCAGGCACTACCGATGCACTCCTGCAATCACCCAGGCACTACTCATTCACTCATGCAATAACCCAGGCACTCATCATGCACTGCTCCAATCACCTGTGCACTACCCATGCCCTCCTCCAATCACCCAGCCAATACATATGCACTTATCCAATCACTCAGCCATTATGCATGCACTCCTTCAATTAGTCATGCACCATAGGTTTCAGGGACATTATACTTAGAAATTAGCATTTAAAAAACCTTAGAAATTCACTGAAAAAACCATAGGTTTCAGGGACGTTATAGTCAGGAATTAGCATTTAAAAAACCTTAGAAATTCACTGAAAAAACCACAGGTTTCAGGGACGTTATAGTTAGTTGGACATTTTACTCGTACAAAACCAGAGAAATTCAGCCGTAATAGGTAGTTGAGCTAACTATAACTCGCGCCGCCGCAATGCACTGCTGATGACGTCACATATTACATCATTCATGACATGGTCAGTGACATCACTGATGACATCTCAAATGACATCACTGATGACATCACTGATGACATCATCCACGTGATAATCTGATGCACCTCATCACACCCTAATTTAACCTTTGATACACCCACTCTAAAATACAGACTACCATTTTCGAAACCATAGACACACCAATACCAGTTACTACATACCCACTCACTGATTCCTAGGTCTACACACACATTCACTCATTCACCCATACAGTCACTCATAAATGCAGTCACTCATCAATATAGCACTATCATATGCACTCATACACCTATACAGACACTTACACACTGCCACTCACCCATAGAGTTAGTCACACAGGTAGTCAGTCATGCAAAGAATCAATCACACCCCCATTTACTCACCTATACAGTTATACACACACCACCTCACTTATTCATACAGATACTATAACATATATACTCTCTTGTACAATCACTGATACAAGCACACAATCATCCATACAGCCACTCTCACAATCACTCACTCTCACATATAGTCATTTAAATACTCCAATACTCACATATACTGTCTTTCAAATATGTAGTTATTCGCACATGTACCACTGAGACACCCATTCGCTCACCAACACACCCATACACACACTCACCCATCCATACAGCTCTTAACAGATGCACTCTTGAACCCATACACCCAGTGAATCACCCACTCACACATCTATGCACAGAGTCACACACCCCCCACTCACCCACACAGATACTCAGGCACCCATAGAGATGCTCAGACAACCAATCAATAACCTATATAGACACTAATGTAGCTACTCACGGACCCATGCAGCCACTTACACACCAACTGACAGACTGATAGAGACATTCACACAGTTTAGTCACTAACCAATGCATTCAGTAAGACATGTTTAATCACTCACTTATACAGTCAGTCACGCACCTACTAAATCATCCATTCAGACACTTATACACCCACTCATTTTTCAATACACTTTTACATATATATATAAAACATATTTAAACTTGACAGAAACACATAGTCACTGGATGATGTCATCAGTGATGTCATCAGTGATGTCATTTGAGATGTCATCAGTGATGTCACTGACCATGTCATGAATGATGTAATATGTGACGTCATCAGCCGTGCATTGCGGGCGCGAAGTTATAGTTAGCTCAACTAACTATAACGGCTGAATTTCTCTGGTTTTGTACGATTAAAATGTCCAACTAACTATAACATCCCTGAAACCTGTGGTTTTTTCAGTGAATATATATATATATATACATATATATATATATATATATATATATATATATATATATATGTAGATAGATAGATAGATAGATACATAATATCTGCAATAAATAAATATCTTTCAAGACACTGTGAGTGCTCCATAATTTGTGTTTTGAGTTGCTGTTTAGCACGTGAGCTCCCACCTTGCAAATGGATGCACCTGTCCTGAGTGCAGCGGCTCTGTTGGGGAACTCTTGCGAAGGAAGATAGCTGTATGTTGCTGGCATAGCCATTGTTGGGACTCTCCGTTGACCACATGCAAACTCAAGTATGCTGAGTTATTGGACCTTCACTTACGGCTGTTTTCCATAATCACATCCAGCGGCCGACAAGGGGTCGCTTGTGCACACTATACGGCCTACCCCATATAGAGGTGCAATGACCATTTAAGTCAGATATTGAGGGGACCAGAATAAATTGAAAAAGTAATCAACCGCGATCCTTTCGCAAGGGACTATGTGACATGCATCCAAAGCCCATCGGGGTAAATTAAACAGGGCATTGGAGCCCATATACAGATTGATTGAATCGCAGATGGCGTAGCGATGTCGCAAGGGAAGGAGAGACGTGTAACAGACATTGGACGATTCGGTTCTCTCATTGGCCGAGGGCCGACCACTGATGATGGTCGACATGGTATTTTAGCCAATAACTGACAGTGTGTCAACTGCAATGCAGTGAACGGCATTTGAAGAAGGCAAAATGCAGAAATGCGTCATGCCGAAATAACTGCAAAAAATAAATATCTTTCAAGATCCTGTGAGGGCTCCATAATTTGTGTTTTAAGTTGCTTTTTAGCACGCGAGTCCCAGCCTCGCGAATGGATGCACCCGTCCTGAGTGTTGTGGCTATGTGGGGAATTCTTGCGAAGGAAGATACCTGTATGCTGCTGGCATCGCCGCTGTTAGGACTCTCCATCGATCACATGAGGGCGTGAGTTATGCAAACTCAAGGATGCCGAGTCATTGGACCGACACCTACAGCTGTTTTCCATAATTACATCCAGCGGGCGACGAGGGGTTGCTTGTGCACACTGTACGGCCTACCCCATATAGAGGTGCAATGACCATTTAAGTCAAATCTTGAGGGGACCCGAATGAATTGAAAAAGTAATCAACCACGATCCTTTCCCAAGGAACTATGTAACGTGCATCCAAAGCCTGTTGGGGTGGAAAGTAAATGGGGGAATTGGAGCATATATATTGATTGAACGAATCCTGGATGGTGTAGCGATGTCGCAAGGGAAGGAGAGATGTGTAACAGACATTGATCGATTCGGTTCTCTCATTGGCTGAGGGCCGACCAATGATGATGGTCGACATGGTATTTTAGCCAATAACTGACAGTGTGCCAAGTGGAATGCAATGAACAGCATTTGAAGAAGGCAAAACACCAAAATGCGTCATGCCGAAATAACTGCGATAAATAAATATCTTTCAAGACCCCGTGAGTGCTTCATAATTTGTGTTGTGAGTTGCTGTTTAGCACGCGAGTCCCCGCCTCGCAAATGGATGCACCCTCCCTGAGTGCAGTGGCTATGTGGAGAATTCTTGATAAGGAAGACAGCTGTATCCTGCTGGCACCGCCACTGTTGGGACTCTCCATTGACAACATGAGGGCATGAGGTATGCAAACTCAAGGATGCCGAGTCATTGGACTGACACCTACGGCTGTTTTCCATAATTACATCCACCGGCCGACGAGGGGTCGATGGTGCACATTGTACGGCCTACCCCATATAGAGGTGCAATGACCATTAAAGTCAAATCTTGAGGGGACCCAAATAAATTGAAAAAGTAATCAACTGCGATCCTTTCCCAAGGGATTAGGTGACGTGCATCCAAAGCCCATCAGGGTGGAAAGTAAACAAGTAATTGGAGCCGATATACAGATTGATTGAATCGCGGATGACGAAGCGATGTCACAAGGGAAGTATAGACGTGTAACAGACATTGGGCGCTTCGGTTCTCTCATTGGCCGAGGGCCGACCAATGATGATGGTTGACATGGTATTTTATCCAATAACTGACAGTGTACCAAATGGAACGCAGTGATCGTCATTTGAAGAAGGCAAAATGTGTCATGCCGAAATAACTGCAATAATTAAATATCTTTCAAGACCCTGTGAGTGCTCCATAATTTGTTTTTTGAGTTGCTGTTTAGCAAGCAAGTGCCCGCCTCGGGAATGGATGCACCCGTCCTGAGTGCAGCGGCTATGTTGGGAATCCTTGCGAAGGAAGATACCTGTATGCTTCTGGCACCGCTGCTGTTGGGAAAATCCGTCGACCACATGAGGGCATGAGTTATGCAAACTCAAGGATGCCGAGTCATTGGACCGACATCTAAGGCTGTTTCCATATTTACATCCAGCAGCCAACGAGGGGTCGCTTGTGCACACTGTAAGGCCTAACCCATATAGAGATGCAATGACCATTTAAGTGAAAACTTGAGGAGAGCAGAACAAATTGAAAAAGTAATCAACCGCGATGCTTTCGCAAGGGACTAGGTGACATGAATGCTAAGCCCATTGGGGTGGAAAGTAAATGGGGCATTGGAGCCCATATACAGATTGATTGACTCGTGGATGGCATAGCGATGTCGCAAGGGAAGGAGAGACGTGTAACAGACATTGGGCGATTTGGTTCTCTCATTGGCCGAGGGCTGAACAATGATGATGGTCGACATGGTATTTAGCCAATAACTGACAGTGTGCCAAGTGGAATGCAGTGAACGGCATTTGAAGAAGGCAAAACGCCGAAACACGTTATGCCAAAATATCTGCGATAAATGAATATCTTTCAAGACCCTGTAAGTGCTCCATAATTTGTGTTTTGAGTTGCTGTTGAGCGCGCGAGTCCCCGCCTCACGAATTGATGCTCTTGTCCTGAGTGCAGCGGCTATGTGGGGATTTCTTGACAAGGAACATAGCTGTAGGCTTCTGGCACCGCCGCAGTTGGGACTATCTGTCGACCACATGAGGGCTTGAGTTATGCAAACTCAAGGATGCCAAGTCATTGGACTGACACCTACGGCTGTCTTCCATAATTACATCCAGCGGCCGATGAGGGGTCGATAGTCCACACTGTACAGCCTACCCCATATAGAGGTGCAATGACCATTTAAGTCAAATCTTGAGGGGACCCGAATAAATTGAAAAAGTAATCAACTGCGATCCTTTTCCAAGGGACAACGTGACGTGCGTTCAAAGCCCATTGGGGTGGAAAGTAAATGGGGAATTAGAGACCATATACAGATTGATTGAATCGTGGATGGCGTAGCGATGTCGCATGGAAGGAGAGACGTGTAACAGACATTGGCTATTCGGTTCTCTCATTGGCCGAGGGCCGACCAATGATGATGCTTTACATGGTATTTTAGCCAATAACTGACAGTGTACCAAGTGGAATGCAGTGAACGGCATTTGAAGAAGCCAAAACACGTCATGCTGAAATAACTGCGATAAATAAATATGTTTCAAGACCTCGTGAGTGCTCCATAATTTGTGTTTTGAGTTGCTGTTTAGCACGTGAGTACCTGCCTCGTGAATGGATGCACCCGTCCTGAGTGTAGCGGCTATGTGGGGAATTCTTGCGAAGGAAGATAGCTGTATGCTGCTGGCATCGCTGCTGTTGTGACTCTCTGTCGACCACATGAGGGTGTGAGTTATGCAAACTCAAGGATGCCGAGTTATTGGACCGACACTTACGGCTGTTTTTCATAATTAAATCCAGCGGCCGATGAAGGTTCGCTTGTGCAAACTGTACAGCCTACCCTTTATAGAGGCGCAATGACCATTTAAGTCAAATCTTGAGGGGACCAGAATAAATTGAAAAAGTAACAACCGCGAACCTTTCCCAAGGGACAACGTGACGTGCGTTCAAAGCCTAACGGGGTGGAAAGTAAATGGGGAATTGGAGCCCATTTACTGATTGAACGAATCGTGGATGGCGTAGCGATGCCGCAAAGGAAGGAGAGATGTGTAACAGACATTGGATGATTCGGTTCTCTTATTGGCCGAGGGCCGACCAATGATGATGGTCAACATGGTATTTTAGCCAATAAGTAACAGTGTACCAAGTGGAATGCAATGAACGGCATTTGAAGAAGGCAAAACGCTGAAAAGCGTCATGCCGAAATAACTGTGATAAATAAATATCTTTCAAGACCCCGTCAGTGCTCCATAATTTGTGTTTTGAGTTGCTGTTTAGCTCGCGAGTCCCCCATCGCAAATGGATGCACCCGTTCTGAGTGCAGCAGCTATGTGGGGAATTCTTCTGAAGGAAGATAGCTGTATGCTGCTAACACTGCCGCTGTTGAAACTCTCCGTCGACTACATGAGGGCCTGAGTTATGCAAACTCAAGGATGCCGATTCATTGGACCGACGCCTACATCTGTTTTCCATAAGTACATCCAGCGCCTGATATGGGGTTGCTTGTGCACACTCTACGGGCTACCACGTATAGAGGTGTAATAACCATTTAGGTCAAATCTTGAGGGGACCCAAATAAATGGAAAAAATAATCAAACGCGATCCTTTCCCAAGGGACTACGTGACATAGCCTGTCGGGGTGGAAAGTAAATGGGGAATTAAATGAATGGTGGATGGCGTAGTGATGTTGCAAAGGAAGGAGAGACAGGTAACAGACATTGGGCGATTCGGTTCTTATTGGCCGAGGGCCGACCGATGATGATGGTCAACATGGTATTTTAGCCAATAACTGACAGTTATTGAGTACGCGAGTCCCCGCCTCGCGAATGGATGCACCCATCCCGAGTGCAGCGGCTATGTGGGGAATTCTTGTGAAGGAATATATATATATATATATATATATATATATATATATATTACCTACTGGCGGTCGCCAGTAAGTAGTTATAGTTAGAACCTAGTTTCCATAGGAAAAGCATTTTTTGATTTGCTAATAACTTTGGCGTCGTTTGACAAATCTTCCTGAAATTCTCCCAAAAAAAGTCTATCCAGGTCAGCTCCTATCCTGAAAGTTTGGGGGTGATTCGTCAAGCGGGGCTGAGAAAAAGGGGGTCCCAAAACTCGTTTTCTCCATGTTAATTTCCATAGGAAATTTTGCGACGAGCTACAGCCCGAACTGCTGAACGGAATTACCCCAAATTTGGCAAAAAGGTAGAGCTTGGTTCAGAAAGCGACCGTTTTTTTAAACGGTGTAAATCTGTTCAGTAGTTTTTGAGAAATTCAAAACATAAGAGTCAAAAAATCAATTTCCCATAGGAAACTTTGTGCAAGGCTACAGCCGAAACTACTGAACGGAATTACTCCAAATTTGGCAAAAAGGTAGGGCTTGGGTCAGAAAGCGACCTCTTTAAAAATGGTGTAAATCCGTTCAGTAGTTGCTGAGAAATTAGAAAAATAATAGTTTCGATATCTGGGCGGAGCATAAGTCGCGTGCGCGAGCTTCACTGTGATTGGCTGCTAGTAGTCCAAACCAGGAAGTGTTGGCAGCCATCTTGTGGCTCGGTAGAAGCGAGTCACACAAAAACAGAGAAACAAAGGTATAAAAAAAGAGAAGGGGGCAGGGTAGAAAAACCCTGACCCCCTAGACCTGCTCAGGGGGTCCCAGAAGGACCCCCAGGGCCCAAAAAATCATTTAAAAAAAAAATCGGCAAACATTTGCGCTGGGGTCGCGGGTTCTCGCGTTTCATTTTAATGAGGCCCTTGGGTGGGCTAGGTTCCGGGGGTATTTCTTAAAAAATAATAGCAGGGGCTCGCAGGGGGTGCGCTGGGGTCCGCGCAGCCCCGGGGCTTCACTCATGTGGGAGGGGGGTTGTGCGGCCCCCCTTCTGGAGCCTTCTATGTGCTTGTAACTTTGGCATCGTTTGATGAATCTTTATGAAATTATCCAAAAAGTTTCTCTTTTTTGATTAGCTCTTATATTGAAAGTTTGGGGGTGAATGGTGTAGGAGGGGCTGAGAAAAAGAGGGTCCTAAAACGTGTTTTCTCCATGCAATTTCCATACGAAACTTTACAGAAGACTACAGGTGAAACTGCTGAACGGAATTACGCCAAATTTGGCAGGGAGAAAGGTGATGGTCCAGAAAGCACGCTTTTGCTTAAATGGTGTAAATCTGTTCAGTAATTTTTGAGAAATATCAAATTTTACAGATATCGATATTTGAGAATTCTGACATGTGATTGGCTGAGGGGTTACAAGCACCAGCTTGCGGCTTATTGGCTGTGAATGGTTGAAACCAGGAAGTGTTGGCAGCCATTTTGTGATTTACTCCGTCAGCTCGCATCTCTCCGTGTAGAAGCCATCGGGTTTGTAGTTTTACCTCTGCGAGGCAACACTGGCATCTGTGTCTGTTTGAGATATGCCTTTCACGCTGCCTCTCTTCATATCACCAGGTCGCAGGTATGCCTTTAGAAGCCCGTCCGTCGGCTCGGAGCTCTGTGAGTCAGTCTGTCTGTACGATCCCCTACACTACCCAAAGACTACCCAAACACCACTGCACTGTCGTAAAATCTAAAACACTACCCCCAGCACGATCCCCTACACTACCCAAACACCACTGCACTACCCTAAACTCTAAATCTACCCCCAGCACGACCCCCTACCCAAACACCACTGCACTACCCTAAACCCTAAAGTACTACCCCCAGCACAACCCCCTACACTACCCAAAACCACTGCACTGCCCTAAACCCTAAAATACTACCCCCAGCCCACCCCCTACACTACCCAAACACCACAGCATTTTAGTAAACTCTAAAACACTACCTCCAGCACGATTCTTACACTACCCAAACACCACTGCACTACCTTAAACCGTAAAACGCTATCCCCAGCATGAACCCCCAAACAGTACACAAACACCACTGCACTACTCTAAATCCTAAAACAGTACTCGCTGCATGACTTCCCACACTACACAAACACCACTGTGCTACCCTAAATCCTAAAACACTACTCTCAGCACGACCCCCTACACTACACAAACACCACTGCACTGCCGTAAACCCTAAAACACTACTCCCAGCATGACCCCCTACACTACCCAAACACCACTGCACTGCCGTAAACCCTAAAACACTACTCCCAGCATGACCCCCTACACTACACAAACACCACTGCACTACCCTAAACCCCAAAACAGTACTCCCAGCATGACCCCTTACACTACCCAAACATTACTGCATTGTCGTAAACTCTAAAACACTACCTCCAGCACGATTCTTACACTACCCAAACACCACTGCACTACCTTAAACCCTAAAACGCTACCTCCAGCACGAACCCCCTACAGTACACAAACACCACTGTACTACCCTAAAGCATAAAACAGTACCAGTCCGTCTGTTCGCAGGTCTGCGTCTGCGAGCCGTCGTGTCCCTAGCTGTACATGTGCGAGCCAGTCCGTTAGGTGATAGTTGTGTCTCTGCTAGCAGGGCCGTTGGCCCATTGGTGTCCCCTTGAGAGTTAGACCCGAGCTCTCCCTCTGCGAGCCAGCACGCTGGTGTGCGTTCACGAGCCGACAGCCCGTAGCGCTCCCTGTGCGAGCCGACGGGCCACAGCTCTCCCTCTGCGAGCCTGCCTGACGGCCCGCAGGTCTCCCTGTGCTAGCCGGATCGCAGCTGTCACTCTGCGAACCAATATTGGGAATATAAGGCGGCTCTAAAAAGAGCCCTTGTGTTTATTAGTTGGAGCTACATATAAGTGCGGATGCACAGCTTCAGGTTATTCAGAAAAACTCGATTTCCCTGATCTGTGAAGTGTACTCCATCACTTCTGTAGATATCAGCCATATCAAAATGTATGTTGTTGTTGTAGATCGACCCCATTCTATGGTCTCTGAGGTATGCAGACACAGCTTTGTTGACATTCTTCCTAGATTTTTCAATCTGAGGACAAAATTGGTTTGACCATTTCCACTTCTGTCTTTGGCATATATTGGAATATACAAAGACAGTTTGAGGCAAAAGCAACATCAATTGTTGAAAGGTGTCTTTTATTAGCATTTCCAAACCTACACCAGTCAATGTGCCTAGGTCGTTTCCACCACAGTGCACAATCATGAGGTCAGGGTGTTGGAGATGCAAAGAGGTTTTAACCAAAGGCAACAATTGGTGCCACTTCAATCCTCTCTGTCCAAACCATTTAATGTCCACATTTTGTAAACCTAGGTCTAAGTCAATACGTCTCTGTTCTGCATACCTCTTGCACCAGAAAACATAACTATGTCCTATGATCCACACTAGCATTTTGAAGGTATGACTGGGAAGTATGGATAGATGTCTGTAGCTCATGCAGGGGCATATTAACAACGCTTTGCGATAACTATCGCAAAGCGTGCTTAGCGCTCATTTCCCTAACGCCGGCTATCGCAGGTATCTATCGCGGAGATATCGCGTTATTAGTCAACGCGTATCTCCAAGGCGATAAATATTCTGCGATAGCAGGGAAATCGCCGTATTTCAGGAACATCGCTGGTTTTCCAGCGATGTTCCCTGCAAGCGGCGAGATAACCTTGCTGATACGACCCTGTGGTTGTATCAGCAGAATCCCACCTCCTATGTTAGGATGGCTAAATCAGGATTTTAGCAGTCGTTAGATTTTGGCGAAAAGGCCGTCTTCGCCAAAGTCTAACCTCTGCTAAAATCATATGGGCTGCCTTGTAAATATCGCGATGTGAACATCAGCGATATTTGCAACGTAGTCCATCCTGGGTACGCTCAGTAACGCCCACTTTGCATCTCATTGGAGATGCAAAGGAGAGCGTTAGGACAAAAGAGGTGCTAACATGCGATTATGCATGTTAGCGCCCTCTTGTTGATAGGGTGATAGTTTTATCTCCGTTTTTCTGGCTTTTAAAGCCAGACAAACGGAGATAAAGCCCTTGCTGATATGCCCCGCAGTCCGTCCGTAGAATAAGAGATATGTTTAAAGGTGGGGAACTACTTTTTTTTCTCATTCAAAACGATAACTGATTGGGAGATGAAAAGCATTGTTTTTTAAAAGTAGGGTGAACATTCGTTTTGTGGAAAAGCATCTTTGTTATTGGTTAAGAAAAAGCAGTTTAAACGTGGAGCACATATGATAGGGTAAAATTTGGTCAACTCAACCACACCTGCTACTTGCATTTGGAAGGCACTGTTCGAACTTAAAACAATCGTGAACTTTTAACCTGCACTTGCCATTAAATGTTCGACGAAAATGTTGCAAAAAAATATCGTTAGGTTTAAAAAATTGATGAACTTTTAACCTGCACCTGTTGTAGAATGTTCTAGAAAGTGTGTTGATAGAATACGTTGCACTTCTGACTTCTATGTGTCCTTGAATATAAAAAAACTGTTTATATGGAAAATTCAAAAATAACCAATAGAGAGAAGTTTTGCAATCTAAAAGAATCAAGGAACTATTCTAATTTGTTCTTTACATGTATTTATGTGTGGAGTAACAAAATTATAGACACAACAGCACCAGGAAGAGGAACAAGCAGGGAGTGGGGGACGGGGGAGATGGGCACAATGGCACACATGCACAATTAAGTAAAGCACAACTACAGACAAACCATGGCTAAAATGAAACACACCAACAAGGAGCACAAGTCACACAACCCGCCAACATCACACCACTGAACAAGCACAGAAGTGAAAACCACACTGCCTGAAAGGGAGAAGGGTGAACAAAACCTCACATGAAGGGACATCTCACACAGAATGCAGCACACACACATAGGAAGCAGAGCACACCAACATCCAACACAATATTGTCCAAACACAAACATTTGCACAATCGAACACAGGACACAAATGCACTCGCCTGTGGCGGATAAACGTCCAAAAGCGTCAGTACGAAACAGGCACATGAGAACGCATAAGTACAAATCCACAGTCCGGATGGGGTAGCAATTCACGTATGGCAGGCAGCCAGAGAGTCCGTGACACACACATTGGCATACAAATGAAGACACAACACATTTGGACACAAGTGAAAATGTGGAAACTTTATAAAAAAAAGTGAGTGTCAGTACGGCCAAGAGTAGTGCCACGATATGCAGATAAATGCAGCAGCATGCCTGAATAAGGAATGTAGGAAAACGTCCATGTTCACCTCGGGGTAGTCCATCACCAACACACGTCAGTGTCAAGCAGCGTTGGTTGTCCGCGCCTCGGACATCAGTCGACAACAATGCAGCCATGTCCACTGTCGTCTTGGGACATGTGACCAGATGCACAACGGGCAATGATGCGGCGGGACACGTGCAATGTGGCACATCGAGTCGTGGTTGCAGGTACCTTGTCACTCGTCCATGAACGCCAGTGCAGCTGCGTAAGCCACTATCTCTAATGAGTGATGGTTGGCCACAATATTTGACATGTTGTCGACGTAATCCATCAGCTGACCGGGACAGATGTGCTGACTCCAACCACTGTACCCAATGTGCACCAAAGCAGAATCGGGAAGTGGGTCAATTTGCTCACTGCATACTACGACACATGCAATCTCCCAGGCCCAGTTCCCAACATGCATGCCAAACATCCATGCATGCCATAAATGGGCATTACCATGACACTCCTGGTCATGGGCCAAAAGGGGGCGCACACACCCGTCGTATTCCATGTCAGCTATGCACACGTTGGAGAGGCACACGTCCATGCACCACTCGGATAGGCACGTGCCACATTGCAATACAGGTTGAACGCAGGTGACGTCCGCAATGCGGAAGCTCAGCCGGTAAGTGCTCCGCAGCACTGCCAAAGGCAGTGCACCCAGGACATGCAGCAGACATGCAAGGTATAGGTGGACGTGAATGGAGTCGACCATGTGTTCGGGATGCACTGCCATTGCGTCAGTGGCTCTGCTTGTAGCTGCACTGGCTTGCCGTGTGCCAGTCTTGTGGATGAAATGGCACAGCTTGGTGCAATGAGCCGGGTCTGTGTGCAATGGGTGCAGGGCAGGGGTATGGTGGGAGTACGTGTGAAGGCCATTTCATGCACGCTAACTACGACGAAGGACTTTTGAGTGTGGGATGTGCTACTGCTGTTCTCAAATCGGGCAGTGCGTAGTGTGGGAGACGGATGCAAATATTATCGTATCTGTCAGGGGGGCTGGCCACTTGCAAGTTCCTTCTCGGAGCAGCAGATGTGTTACGCGCAAGATAGCTCTGACAAAGAACCTTTCATCCCTACAGTAACTTCTCCAGCTGCATTCATACAGGATGTGTACAAAGGCCGGTCGTGGGTGTTGTGGGATGTCTGCGACCCTGGTCATCATGGATGAGATGCCCAGCACGTGGCACATGGGTGGGTTCACTGTGTGTTACGTTGCCAAACAGCTGCTCCTCCCTCCCACGAGCCCCCACACTTTTGTGCGCTGCGCTGTTGTATCCCGTGCACTCCTACGGCACACCATTGTAATGCCTATTCGCGCATGTCCTGCGGCATTCCAATCACACCGTGACACTGCCTTTTGGAGGTGGTGCATGCCAGTTTACAACATCGACTGCTGCGGCTCTTGTGGCTGCCACACCAGAACACAGAGACACACTTACCGCACTTCTTGCACATGGACATGTCCGAGACACCCCGTTCCCCTTGCCGGATAGGCACACCCCTGCGCTGACCTGTGTACGCCGGACCGGCACACGCCGCTTGTGCATGCAGGAGGATGCGTGCGTAGCTACATGTCCAGGCTCACTGCCAACGCTGAGGTGACATGGTAACGTCCGCTGAAGACAGCACACTGAGATGTTGCAGGGCCCGTGCCCATCATGCTAACACAATGACCACATGGACACACTTGCTCAGATGCGGGTTCAGGGGGGGTTGGCGGTCCTGGGGTGGTTGTTGCGATGAGTGTTGTGGCCCTCATGGGTATCCGTGTATCATGCTCATTGACTCTATGGCACCTGTGGGTGTTCCGGTGTGGCTCTTGGCTGTGTTCCCTTTCATGCTGCAGGTAGTCGTCCTGCTTAACACCAGCAGAAAGCAGGTGTAAAATCCCTGGTGCTAACGCGGCTTATCGCCGGAATTTGTTTCGCATCGCAGTTTTTGCCTTTCGTTGTGAAAGTTGTGATGTGGTTCTTTCGTGTACAGAAAAATAAACAAACTGGGCAGTGTATCCCATCAATATTCAGCACCTGACCCACTATTCCCAATCAATATAAATACAATGACATTTCTTCATTGATTTTGTGTGTACACTGTAAATGCACCCACTACCACAGTGCAATTCAATACAAGATTTTAGTATTTAGAATAAATCGCAAAGGTGCACCTCGTGTGTTTTTGCACGGGAACGCCTACTCTGCATCTCATTATCAGCACTTTCATGCAACTAAAGTTGAGATAAATCTAACACACTATTCAGAAGCTGGTGCAAACTGCAGACATCACCAGTATTCCCGCGATAACTGCCCCAAAATTCAACACCATGGTGGACACCACCAAATAACAGTAATAAGAACGAGAAAGAGTCGCACAGCACTTAAGTAACAACCAAAAACTTTATTGAATTTTTTTTTCAAACTTTCTTTTTCCGTTTACGTACATATAGAGGATAAACTAAATTTAACAAACTCAACACAAAACAACAAGGCGGAAGACTCCTGTCAGGTCCATCAATGTCGACGACACAGCCTGGAAAATAAAGCACAAAATAAGGACGTGTGTAATGCGCATATCAAAGGAGTGAGACACAGAGAAAGAGAGAAGGAAAAAAAAAGCCAGAGAGAAAAAGAGAGGGAAGGAAAGAAAGGGAGTGAGAGAAGGGAGAAGGGAGAGAGAGTGAGAGAGATAGAAGGAAAGGAAGGAAGAGAGTGAGAGAGAGAGTGAAGAGAGGGAAGTGAGAGAGAGAGAGAGACACTGCCACCCCTGCGCATCCATGACCAAATAATTACCTGCTGCCACCGGAGAGTCTACCAGTGGGCACTCCACGTGCCCGTGAAAGCTCCAGGGCCCGGTCCCGCCACCATGGCTTGGTGCACATTTTGTGGACCCGCGCCGCGGCCCAGCAGATCCCACACATGTTGCTGAGTCCTGAGTCATCAATGGCGGAGACCACATCAGCTTTTGGTGCCGCTAACCCTGTGCAATGCAAGTCAGCGCCACGTGGTGGCAGGCCGCTGACGGCCATACAACTTAGGGTGCGACTAACCCTGTGCAACTCAAGTCCGCGCCACGTGGTGGTAGGCCCCTGACGGCCACATCAGCTTTGGGTGGCACTAACCCTGTGCAACTCAAGTCCGCGCCACGTGGTAGTAGGCCCCTGATGGCCACATCATCTTCGGGTGGCACTAACCCTGTGCAACTCAAGTCTGTAAACTAAGAAGGGTACGCTGTTCCCCAGAGAGATGGAAAAGCAAAGTAAGGGGGAGGTAAAAGGAGGGAAGTCCTCCTAAGTGGAACTAGAGTCCTCACACACCCAGCAAGCTAGGTGTCATGCTTCATCATATGGACTTGCTCCTCATCGGGTCGGCGGTGCAATACCCGACGGGCACCCATAAAGGGGCTCTTTAACGGAGATCTTCTGTTCCTGCCGTATGGTGCCGTGGGTGTGAGGGCCCTAGAAGTGAGTGTAGATGCAAAATAAGTGACCTAGATAGGCTACAACTAGATCTGACGGGACTGCGTGCCCGCAAATAGGAACAGTGGTACGTAGGAACTCCTCCACCGCACCACATCGTGTAGATAGTTTTCTATAGGTCCTGAAGAAATGCATAGCATCATAGTTTGATCATATTGCGTGAAACATGTCGACCATTTGTGAGAGTCGAGCTTTGCTCTTCTGGTAAATTTAGCCAGTGATCAGCCGCTCCACTATATTTTTTAGTAAGGTGGATAACCAGCCTATTAAACTCCCCTTTTGGATTATCCAACCTTTTTAACCACTTATTTTGCATCTACACTCACTTCTAGGGCCCTCACACCCACGGCACCATACGGCAGGAACAGAAGATCTCCGTTAAAGAGCCCTTTATGGGTGCCCGTCGGGTATTGCACCGCCGACCCGACGAGGAGCAAGTCCATATGATGAAGCATGACACCTGGCTTGCTGGGTGTGTGAGGACTCTAGTTCCACTTAGGAGGACTTCCCTCCTTTTACCTCCCCCTTACTTTGCTTTTCCATCTCTCTGGGGAACAGCGTACCCTTCTTAGTTTACAGTATCTGGGCATGTACGCTGGACTCCGTAAAACAGCCCCCTTAGTCCCTCTTTTTGTTTGACAACTCAAGTCTGTGCCACGTGGTGGTAGGCCCCTGACGGCCACATCAGCTTCGGGTGGCACTAACCCTGTGCAACTCAAGTCCGCGCCACGTGGTAGTAGGCCCCTGACAGCCATACAGCTCAGGGTGTGACTAACCCTCTGCGCAACTTTTCATGGACTCTTTATGATTGAGACCTGTGGAGTGTCCGCCATCTAGTCACCACCGGCAATAAAGGATGTGACGTTGTCGATCCATTATATTTGTGAGGTCACATGGCCTGTGACGCATGTGCCGGATGGGTGTGGTGTGTGTGCAAACCTGCCCTCAGGGAGTGGCCGTGACATGTTGACAACTAGACCACTGACCTGCACACCAACAGCGAGTACGCCTGCGACAGGTAGCTATGTGGGGGGGTGAAAACGTGTTTTCTCAATGGATTTTCCATAGGAAACTTTAGACAAGGCTACAGGTCAAACTGCTGAACGGAATTACGCCAAATTTGGTAGGGAGAAAGGTCTTGGTCCAGAAAGCACGCTTTCTCACATCAAGTGAAAATATAAAAGAAAGGTCCCGGGGTCAATTTAATATACCGGAGCTCTGTCTGTGCGAGATAACCCTTTCACGCTCCCTCTGCCCAACATCACCACTTCACAGCTATGCCGTTAGAAGCCAGTCCGTCGGCTCGAAGATCTCTACCTTTGCGAGCTAGTACGCTGCTGTGCCTGTACCTCTGCGAGCTACTACGCTGCTGTTCCTTTGGGAGCGGACGGCTCATAGTACTGCATCTGTGAGTCGAGCGGACGGGCCGCAGTTGTCCCTCTGCGAGCCTGGGTGCGAACTGTTCATAAGTCACACTACATAAGCATTGAAAAGCCATTTTGTGATTCAGTCCGTCAGCAGGCATCTGTCCAAGGCATTTCTGAAAACATACCGGAGTTCTTTCTGTGAGAGATACCCCTTTCACGCTGTCACTCCCCACATCAGCAGGCAACGCACCCTCTTCCCACATTACCAACATACCCCTAACAACCTTCTTGGGCCCGGAATTGTCCCTGTGTGGTTGGACAAACAAGAATCTTAGTCATGTATAGATTTACATATAAAACATTTTATTTAAACAAAACAACAACAAATAAAACTGAAGGGAGTCTGGTGCTGTGGTTGCTGCCACGAAGTTGGGGTCACTGCCATTCAGGACTCAGGACACAGTTCCACATGTGGGATCAGCTTATATTGAACAGGGTTAGTGGCACCACGTGTCGCGCCTTGTGTTGTACAGGGTTAGTGGCACCACGTGTCGCCAGCCTTGCATATGGAAATATGCCTCACTGATCGAAGGGAGTCTGGTGCTGTGGTCGCTGCCACGGACTTGGGTTCACTGCCATTCAGGACTCAGGACACAGTTCCACATGTGGGATCGGCTTGTGTTGAACAGGGTTAGTGGCACCACGTGTCGCCAGCTTGTGTTGAACAGGGTTAGTGGCACCACGTGTCGTGGCTTGTGTTGAACAGGGTTAGTGGCACCACGTGTCGCGGCTTGTGTTGAACAGGGTTAGTGGCACCACGTGTGGCCGGTCTTCCACAGTATAGGCCAGAGGCAGCAGTCAGGAAGGTCCCACAGACACGTGTTGTTGACTTGAGCAATGTCTCTTGCCTACTGGACTGCGTCATCTGCAATCGCGGCTCGATCTGAATTGTGAGCCTTGCTGTCCGCAGTGTATATCGAAGGCAGTAGTTTGTACAGGCATAAGTCCGCGGTGCTGTGCAGCTGGGGGCCTGTGTGGCGGAAGCCAGCGATCGGCTGAGGAGGCTGGCGGTCACGTCGGCGGCCTCATGGCAGGGTGAGGGGCGCCGCCCTGGCAGATGCTTTGGCCTTCCCACAAGTGAACCAGAGCTCCAGCCTATTTATTCACACTCCTACGCTGAAGTGGCGTACATCGGACCAGCCCACTCCGGTTACGCTTATGCTTACAGGGGGGGGGGACACAGCTACATGACTGAGATCTTCCCTAGTGTTTGACGTAACATGGTTGGGTCCACTGTCCACAACACTACAAGCACCAGTAGTATTTGTGCACATGGAGAGGTGTGTGTTCTGCACACTAAGATGTGTCCAGCACATCACCGCTACACTTTGCATTGTGTGCATTTTTAAACATGGGTGAATTGCTTCCTTCACATATAGTTTGTTCACACCTATCCCAATATTCAGCTATTGTGTGGCTGAGGGGCCAAGCCGTTTTCGGAAAGTTCACTGTCTTGTTCTGTGCTGCCTCGGTGGTAGAGAGGGGGGGTCTTGGGGGTGGTGGTGGGAGTTGTGGTGTTCTTGGATGTCAGAGCTGCTTGATCAGTAGGTCTATGACATGTGTTGGTCTTCAGATGTGGCTCTGGGCTGGGCTCCCTTTCATACTGTATATAGTTGTTTAATATTTAAAAAACAAGAAGACATTATATAGTTTAAATAACAAATAAAAAAAATTACAGTAGGGAGAGGAATGGTACGGGGGGAGGTCCTGAGGGTTGTGGCAGTGGGTGTTGTGTCCTTCTTGGGTGTCGGAAAAAACTATAGGTTAAATGAACATTATAATTAGAAGTTAGCATTAAAAAAACATTGAAATTCACTGAAAAAACCATAGGTTTCAGGGACGTTATAGATAGAAATTAGTATTTAAAAAACCTTTGAAATTCACTGAAAAACCATAGGTTTCAGGCACGTTATAGTTAGAAATTGGCATTTAAAAAACCTTTGAAATTCACTGAAAAAACCATAGGTTTCAGGCACGTTATAGTTAGAAATTAGCATTTAAAAAACCTTAGAAATTCACTGAAAAAACCATAGGTTTCAGGGACGTTATAGTTGGTTGGACATTTCACTCATACAAAACCAGAGAAATTCCGCCGTTTTAGTTAGTTCAGCTAACTATAACTCACGCCCCCGCAATGCACTGCTGATGACGTCACATATTACATCATTCATGACATAGTCAGTGACATCACTGATGACATCACTGATGACATCTCAAATGACATTACTGATGACATCACTGATGACATCATCCATGTGACAATCTGATGCACCTTCTCACGCCCTAATATAACCTTTGATACACCGTCTCCAAAATGCAGAATACCATTTTCGAAACCATAGACACACCAATGCCACTTACTACATATCTAGTCACTGGTTGTTAGGTCTACATATACATCCACTCATTCACCCATACAATCACTCATACATGCAGTCACTCATCAATACAACACTAACATATGCACTCATACACCTACACAGACACTCACACACCAGCACTCATCCAGAGTTACTCACACACCTAGTCAGTCAGGCAAAGAATCAATCATACTTCCATTTACTGACCTATACCTGAAAATACACACAACACATCACTTATGCAAACAGAAAGAAACACATAATTACTCTCTTATACATTCACTGATACAAGTGCACACTCATCTATACAGCCACTGTCACAATCATTGACTATCATGTATAGTCATTTATATACTCTAACTTTCACATACACTGCCTTTTACATATGTAGTTACTTGGACATGTACCAGTGAGACATCCATTCACTCACTAACACACCCATACACACACTCAATCACCCATACAGCTTTTTCCACATCTTCTTGAACCCATACACTCAGTGAATCAACCACTCAAACATGTATGCACAGAGTTATACACTTCCCACGCAGCCACACACTCAGACACCCATACAAATACTCAGGCAACCAATCAATAACCCATATAGACACTCATGTAGCTACTGACCAACCCATGCAGCAGCTTATACAACAGCACACAGACTGATACAGACATTCACACAGTTTAGTCACTAACCCATGCATTCATAAAACACGTTTAATCACTCACTTAAACAGTCAGTCACACAAATACTAAATCCTCCATCCAGACACTTATACACCCACTCATTCTTCAATACAGCTTGGTATATATATAATACATATTTAAAGTTTAAAGAAAAACACATTCACTGGATGATGTCATCAGTTATGTCATCAGTGATGTCATTTGAGATGTCATCAGTGATGTCATCAGTGATATCACTGACCATGTCATGAATGATGTAATATGTGACGTCATCAGCAGTGCATTGCGGGGGCGTGAGTTATAGTTAGCTGAACTAACTATAACGGCGGAATTTCTCTGGTTTTGTTTGGAGTGAAATGTCCAACTAACTATAACGTCCCTGAAACCTATGGTTTTTTCAGTGAATTTCTAAGGTTTTTAAATGCTAATTTCTAACTACAACGTGCCTGAAACCTATGGTTTTTTCAGTGAATTTCAAAGGTTTTTTTAAATGCCAATTTCTAACTATAACGTGCCTGAAACCTATGGTTTTTTCAGTGAATATATATATATATAAATATATATATATATATATATATATATATATATATATATATATATATATATATATATATATATATATATATATATATATATATTAGAATGCTCACACGTTAGTAAAGCCAGTAGGCTCACTTTTTGTAGTTTGTTGTTGCAGAAAACCATGCACATATATCTATCACCTACTGGCAGTCACAAGTAGGCAGTTATAGTTAGGTCCGCTTTTCCATAGACAGAGCATTTTTTGGTTTGATAATAAGTTTGGCTCAGTTTGACGAATCTTTACAAATCTTTCCCAAAAAAAAACAATTCATCCACCTAAGTTCCATCCTGGAAAGTTTTATGGTGATTTAACCAGCAGGGGCTAAGAAAAAAGAGGGGTCCCGAAATGTAAAATCTCCTTGAAGTTTCCATAGACTTCTCTAAGACAGGTTTTAGCAAAAACTTCTGAATGGAATCACACCAAATTCGGTGGGAAGCTGTATCTTGGTCCGCAGATTGTGCTTTTTTGTGGTTTTGTGTAAATTCTCTCAGTAGTTTTTGAGATATTAAGGGTAAAAAATAATTGTATATTTTGACAGGTTGGCTCGTTAGAGGACTGCAAGCCTCCTGTGAGAGAAATAAAAATGAAGCCCTGTGATTGGTCAAGTGGCCCAGTGTTCCTGTGAGCCTTCTAGCGGGAGCAAGAGTCTCCTGCGAGTCTTTGGAGGGCTCTGATTGGCTGGCTGATGGAATGTTAGAAATTAAATGGCCACCATTACCGTTTACTGTGAAAAATTGGAAGTGTTATAAAAATGAAATAAAAAAGCTATATTAGCGGGGAGCAGAAAGGCATGCTGTCCCCTCTAGATTTAGATCATCACATTAGTTATCTTTTACACAAGTCCTCTCAAAAACGACCACATTATGCAACCCTAACAATGTAGTGCATTGAAAACTCATCTACTGCTTTATACTACTCGCACTCCTGCAAGAGTCCCGCAAGACTGTAAAAATGACGTAAAAACGATATACATTTATTCCCTTCAGAGTATTTATGTCTTAGACAACTCCTCTCTAAATCTAGGGGGGGCAGCAGAAAGGCCAGCTGCACAATCAACTGCTCCACCAACTCTGCCGTATTCCTGGATGACTGGAAACACCCTGAGATCAACCCCTCACTGAAGAAACCAACGGCCACCTGAAGGACCTCAAGAACTTCAGACTCATATCGCTGCTCTCCTTCCCAGCCAAGGTAATTGAGAAGGCCATTAACGCTCAACCTTCCAAGTTCATCAAAGCGAACCACATCCTGGACCTCTCCCAATCTGGCTTCCAAAGCAATCACAGTACAGAGACCACCCTCCTTGCCGCCGCAGACAACGTCCGCACCCTCCTTGAACAAGGCGAAAAGGCAGCCCTCTCCCTCCTTGACCTCTCAGCTGCCTTTGCCACTGTCTCCCACTGCACCCTATGCACAAGATTCCATGACACCGGCATCCAGGATAAAGCCCTGGAAGGGATCTGCTCCTTCCTCACCGGCCGAACACAGAGAGTCAGTCTACCACCGTTCCACTCTGAACCCACAGGGATCAGCTGTGGAGTGCCTCAGGGTATCTACATGAGCCCGCTCCCACAACATCTACATGGCCCGCTCCCAGCCATCGTCAGGAACCACATACTCAACATCATCTCCTAAGCCAACGAAACTCAGCTGATCCTCTCCTTCACCAATGAACCCACAGTTGCCAAGAACAACTTCCACAACGGGATTAAGGTTGTCTCCACCTGGATGAAGGACAGCTGCCTCAATTTAAACTCAGAGAAGACCAAAGTCCTCATCTTGGACCCCACCCCCTCCGCCTGGGATGACTCCTGGTGGCCTACAGATCTTGGATCCCCCCCACACCCACAGACCACACACAAAATCTCAGCATCATTTTGGACTCCTCGCTCACCATCAACCACCAGATTAATGCTGTCTCATCATCCTGCTTCCATTTGCTATGCCTGCTCCAAAAGATCTTCAAGCGGATCCCCACAGAGTCCAGAGAGACGGGCACCCATGCACTCATCAGCAGCAGACTCGACTACGGCAACGCACTGCACACGAGCATTACCCAGAAACTCCTCAAGAAACTGCAGAGCAGCCAGAATGCCTTCGCCAGACTCATCCTCAATATCCCCTGCTGCAGCCACATAACCAGTCACCTGAGAGAACTCCACTTGCTCCCAGCCAGTCAACAAAAGAATAACCTTCAAGCTCCTCACATAACCTTATAAAGCCCTACATGACGCGGGACCTGCATACCTCAACCACCGCCTTGTATTCCACGCACCCACCAGATATCTCTGCTCCAGCCAACTAGCCCTGGCCGCCATCCCACGTATCTGCAAGACCACAGCCCAGGGAAGATCCTTCTCCTACCTCACAGCAAAGACCTGGAACACCCTTCCTCCCCACCTAAGGCAATCACCGTCAGTGCACCAATTCAGGAAGGACCTCGAGACCTGGCTCTTCTACTAAACCACAGTGCCTGTGACAGATCAGCAGCCCCCCCCCTGCATCTTGAGACCCTTTCGGGTGAATATTTGTGCTTTACAAGTCACTTGATTGATTGATTGATTTAATATTCACACACATTTTACAAAGATTTTGCAAACTGTCAACCATATCCTGTTTTGTTATAAAAAAGCATTCTTTTACTAAAATAATGTCAGAACACAACATATATTATAAAGTCATTCTACCATACATACACTCACAAAAATAATTAATTTACTTTGAAAAAACCCTAAAGATTCACTGAAAAAAACAAAGGTTAAAGTAACTTTATAGTTAGGTGAATTTGTCAGTGACAACATTAATGTTTTGACCTAAAATAGCATAGAAATTCACCAGTTACAATTTGCAGTACTAACTATAATGTGTGCCCCTGCCATGCACTGCTTATGACCTCACATATGACATCACTCATGACATGAGATCATTTATGACATCACTGATGGCATCTCAGATGACATCGTTGATGACATCACTAATGACATCATCCAATGAGTGTGTAAGTTTGTTTTATAGTTTACAGAATGGCGAGTAACTACCATATTAATTCTACATAAGTTTGTACAGTTTGGGTGCAACTAAGGGGTGTAAGTGTTTACAAAAGATGTATGCTTCTAATGCACCATAGATGTGTACAGATATTGAACACATTATAAATATTTGCATTCAAGAGTAACTCTGTGTACAAGCGATTGTTGACTTGTGTTCGTTATGCTCCACATAACTTTTTGGTTCCGCTGAAAGGAGAATGATTCTACATAATATATACTAAATTTTGTAAGCAGCCTGGAGTTACTAGAGAGAATTGTGTCAGTACGATAATTTATCCTCGCCATGCAAGAGTGTGTAATTTATCCTTAACATGAAAGAGTGTGTGCACCAATTACTAACCTATGTACATGTGCTTGTTTTAGTCAGAAGAAGGGCCATCTGTAAAGTTTTCACTACAGTATGAAGGATGCAGGTAGTATGAACTTTAGAACTTTAGCAAATAGTGTTTTTTTTACAACTGTTGCATAGAATGCACACTGTTCATAGTAGATTCTTTTGAATACTGTATGGTGTATTTCTCATGAGAGTTTCACTGTTTGCAAACAGTGTGGTATGGTAGGGCATTTGTTTTGGAATTGACGTTCACTATCTTGGCTTTCCAAGAACAGTGGTATATAGTTTGTACACCATACTCAAGGAGCATTTGCCATATATCTGTGGTTGATTGTTAATGTGAACTATGCTATGTATAAAGCCATGGCAATTTATACAGCAATATGTGTAAAAATGAAGCTTGGATGATGTAATCAGTGATGTAATCTATGCTGTCACCAGTACTGTCGTAGAACATGTCATGAGTGATGTCATTTGTGAGGTAATAAGCAGTGCATGGTGGGGAACAAGTTATAGTTAGTGCTGTTAACTATAACTGGTACATTTCTATGTCTTTTTTTTTAGTTCAAACCATTAATGTTCTAACTATAACATCGCTTTAACCTTTCATTTTTTCAGTGAATATATATATATATATATATATATATATATATATATATATTATCTACTGGCGGTCGCCAGTAGATAGTTATAGTTAGGACCTATTTTCCATAGGAAATCCGCAACATTCTATTTGAAATAACTCTTGCGTCGGATGACGAATCTTCGCAAAATTTTAAAACTTTGTGGCCCGCTTCGGTCCGCTCGGGGTGATTCATCAAGCGGGGGCCGAGAAAAAAGGGGGGTCCCAAAACGTGTTTTCCCCATTCATTTTCCCATAGGAAACTTTAGCCACGGCTACAGCCCGAACTGCTGAACGGAATTACACCAAATTTGGCAAAGAGGTAGTTCTTGGTTCAGAAAGAACCCTTTTTCCGTTCAGTAGTTCCTGAGAAAATCAAAAGGAAAATCACATATATATCTATGGCCGCGTCGGATTCGCGCACCCTGAGCGCACTCCTGCGCGCACCGTCCCGATCACGAGCTGCATGCTAATTGGTTGTCAAGTGGCTGTCAACACTCCAAATCAGGAAGTGTTGGCAGCCATTTTATGCCTCGGTAGAACCGAGGCACAGAAACAAGTGCACAAAGCACAAAGGGGGCAGGGTAGAAACACCCTGACTCCCTAGGTCTGCTCAGAGGGTCCCACAAGGACCCCTGGGCAGAAAAAAAGCATTTTTTTTTTTTTTAAATCGGCGGGATGCGTTTAGGTGCGCGGATCCCGCCGAAAAAATGATGTCATCAGTGATGTCACTGACCATGTCATGAGTGATGTAATATGTGACGTCATCAGCAGTGCATTGCGAGGCGCGAGTTATAGTTAGCTGAACTAACTATAACGGGGAATTTCACGGGTTTTCACTGAGTGCAATGTCCAACTACCTATAACTGTCCCTAAAACCTATGGTTTTTTCAGTGAATATATATATATATATGTATATATCGAAAATGGTAGTCTGTATTTTAGAGTGGGTGTATCAAAGGTTATATTAGGGTGTGAGGAGGTGCATCAGATTATCACTTGGATGATGTAATCAGTGATGTCATTTGAGATGTCATCAGTGACATCATCAGTGATGTCACTGACCATGTCATGAATGATGTAATATGTGACGTCATCAGCAGCGCATCGTGGGGGCGCGAGTTATAGTTAGCTCACCTAACTATAACGACCTAATTTCTCTGGTTTTGTATAAGTGAAATGTCCAACTAACTACAACGTCCCTGAAACCTGTGTTTTTTTCAGTGAATTTCTAAGGTTTTTTAAATGCTAATTTCTAACTATAACGTCCCTAAAACCTATGGTTGTTTCAGTGAAAATATATGTGATCAAGGCCTTCTGAAGGCCGAAACGCATCATGGCGGACTCTATGGGCGTCTGAAAATAAAATCTGTCGTACTTACAACTGGGTCTGTTTTCGTCTGTTGGTGAACTGCAGGATTGCGGTGGCGAAGTTCTTTGCATATATATATATATATATATATATATATATATATATATATACATATATATATATATATATATATATATATATATATATATATATATATATAAAATAAGGCACACACAGTTCATTTGTATGTATATTTTGCCATAGGGCAGCACCACAAACCTTCCTGCTGCGCTGTCCTACGGCAAAAGCAAAGGGCAGTCATGCATCATTTCTATCAGCACATTCCTGTCCTCTTTCCCTGTGCTGGCGCTCAATTGGCTGCCTTACGCCAATGAAGGCACCCTTGCACCATGGTGTAAGGGTGTCTGCACTGTAGGGATGATTATTTTGTGCAGGAAGGCACACCTTCCTGCACAAAAACAATCAATGGATGCGATTTCCTGGTGTCTATTTGTGTTGCTGAATGTTATTTCTCCTCGTTACGCCTCCCCTGAGGAGGCATAGGCTTTTGACACATTCACTGGTTTATAGTTTATAGTAAATCTGGGAATGTGTCAAATGTCATGGATGTGATGTGGGAACACCCTCCATAACACCTATAGCACGCCTCCGCATTGTGGTGTGTGTCCAAAAAGCGACTAGCGCTGCGTTACCTCACTTCATACAAAGCCATGAAAAGCCATGGCCATGCAGGGTGGCTTTACATGGCCATGTAGATATGGCTAAGCCCTGTGCACCATCAGAATAATCACAAAAAGTGACACTCCAGCAGAACACAGGGCTTGTGAATGAGCCCCTAGTCCACTTACACACATTTCCCGCTAAAATATCTTCTACTAGAAAGGAACAATCAAGGGTTAAAGTTAATCATAAAGGAGAGCACGGCTTCCCACATTTTCCACTGTCTTTTATGTTGTCATTAACAAGTTAAACATATGAATCAATTAACGAGGTTCATATAAAATGCCAATAACTGCTTTCTGCTAAATGATGCAGAAAGAAGGTACAGTGTCTGCTATTGTCATTAGATTCCAGATCAATGGTGATGAGCTTGCTCTTTCCATGAAAACTCCTACTTCAGGCAGTAAAGCATTCAATGGAACGCAGCGATCAACTATCTACTTTGTACTGAAATATACAGTTCTTCATGTAGGCAGCAGGCCTGGGTGGTAGCGAAATATGTCATGGTTTACCATTCCTGTTCAATAAAATAAATGGTCATGAGGGTCACAGTGGGTTGAATGTACAAATACATATATATTTTATTTTTAACTAGAGATTAACATTACAAATTGACAACTGTTATGTATTTAGAAAGTACTGCATACAAAAGGTGTAACCCAGTATCTATCCCATTATGCTTATTTGGGTTCTTTTCATGTGTTTATGAATGAAATCATATGACCTGCAAAGAAAAATACACTTTTTCCTGAGCATTATGCTACCTTCGAAAAATGTTGTCTTGCTTTACATAAATCGCAAGCTATGCACTGCTCTCAAAATTCATTTCCTGGAACACCCAGATCTTAGAAATACAGTGGTCATAGTTTAATTTGGACAGATTCACAAAGAGCAACACAAATATCACAAAGACAAGACCCACATTAATTAAAAAGTGATGCAAAGTGTTGTGAAGTGAGGCAATGGTATTTATGTTTCAGCACAAAAGGTATTTTGTTCTTAAAATGTGGCTCTTTTTTTTTTACTACAAACACCCCTAGATTTTGACACAAATCTCAATTTACTAAGATAGCCAGACTCAGTATAAAGTGGTGTGTGCATGATTGCAAATTACGATTCGTATAATCTTTGATAAAATCAACTGGATGCAAAATGAAGGAATGTGCAAATGAGAGGCATAGTTGTGTGAATCAGTAGCGCCCTACAGTTTCTGGCACTATCACGTCTGAACCACAAGCATATGCACCAGAGCGTTTTTTTAAGGTCGAGCATTAATTTTAAATCATTTGTTGCACTTGCATGAAGGCTTTTCACTCTAAAGTGGTCATGGCAGCAGTGAAAACAGAACATTTTACTATAGTGGTGGCAGCAGTGAAATCAGAAAGTGAAAGACTAGAAATTTTGATCAGGGGAGTCGAGCGAGCCATTTGCTGTCTCCAATGCCCGCATTTAAGGTGACTTTTCATCATATTGCAGGCTAGCATTGTTTATTATGGTTTGCTGCTTGGGATTGTTGATAACCATAGCTTCACTACACTACCTTGACTGGTGATTTTCTTGCATTTTTACTGCGTCATTCTCCTTGAGCTTCTCATCGGTCTCGCAGTCCTACTGCTTATGAAGTTCCTGTCAGGAGGGCGGAGCTGCATCAAGAAAAGGGCGTGGCTGAAACCCAGACCACTCTCATGGCTGGTTTTAGCTGCTGAACCCTCTGCTTTTGCAGTGACTTTCTTTTATTGTTCTTATCATCTTTTATTATCTGTTTTCTTGACTTCATTTAAATATTTTATTAATATGCATCTCATTAACAACAAATGCAAACAAAAAACTTCTCCTCCTCCAATCAGGTCAAAAATTGTGGATACTAATGAACCTTCTTCATCCACATCCACATTATTGGGAGAATTACAAGCTGTTCATTCTAATACAGACAATATTGCATTAGAAATTAAAATATTCAAAAAGATATGGCAAGTCTCTCTATGAAAGTCTCAGACAATGCAATAAAAATTCATGGTAACAAGGCAAACATTTACAGTATTATACCCATCACATTTTTTAGAGTTTTATATAGCACAAACTAGACCCGAGACACCGGGTATCAGAGAGCTTCAACATGAGCACCAGTTTCATTACAGAAGGACACGTTCATTTTTTGATAGGCACGGGGAGATTAAGTGATTTGCCCAGAATCACAGGATGTTGAGCATCGTTGCCGAGACTCGAACCCGGTTCCCCGTAAGGCTACAAGTAATCTATTACTTGATTTGCAAAATTGCAATCAGCAATATATCTTGCACATTTTTAATTTTCAAGAAGATTTAGAAGGCAATGACTGCATTTAAAGTTTCCACGAATATGTGAAATTGATAAGACACAGAATTCCTTCACATCGTAATCCAAATCATACCAAACCTTGTCAAATGATCTTTAAAGTACTGTCATTATCCTTTAGTGTTGATCCGAAAAATGGCAAAAGGGATCCTGTCTCCAGTGGTTAATGGTAACAAAATGTGTATTCAGCAAGACTTCGCCAAGGAAACAGTTGGTATCTGCAAAGAGTTTACAGCGCTTAGACCACAATTAAGATTCTTTGGTTTTAAATACAGCCTTTTGATCCATCTACTAAGAAGGTTTCCTCAAGTCATTTACAAGTCCTGATGATCTTCGTGTCTTGTTTGACTTACATTCCCTGCTCTCCATGGATGCAATTGAGGCTGATTCTTAATTCTTTCCTTCTAATGTTTCATTATTGCTAGCCTATTTTACGATATTCTTTATTCGGGCATTGTTTCGACTCATCACTCTTGCACAAGCATGCGTGTGATTCAGTAACATTATCTATATTTCGATGTCATCTTTTCTATGTTTGTCTTTGTCATTCCTTTTTTTCTTTTCATTTATTTCTAGAACTACTTTTAACTTTTAATCCCAATGTTGAAAGTGATGAAGGCGAAGATAACCAACTCACTGACATACGGCCATGAGATCACGAAGGGTACCACAAATACTCTTTTAAACAAACTAATAATCAAAATTTTTAAACGTGAGTTTCATTTGCCAAAGTCAGCATCGCCAGCACAAGTTCGCCTCGAACTAGGTCTACTTCACCATCATGGCGTAGAGGCTGGCGCATTTATAAAGTTCTGCAATAGACTGCGTCATGTCCGGGAGGGTTCTTTTGAGGCCAGACTCTGGCAAGAAATCCAGAAAAGTCATGCCAGTCATAAATATCGGCTTAACCTGGATCGTAGTTTACAACTACTTGGTGTCAAGGAATTCTGGGGAACAAACCCCTCCCAGCTGGCATTAAACGCAGTTATTAAGAAGAGTGTCAGGTTGTGACCCTTTCATTCGGATAGGGCAATACTGTCAAAAAGGAAACACGTCTGGGCAGTGATCACAAATTTTAAACCAGGAGTTGTACCCCCTTATTTATCAAGCACGTTTGCACCCTATTGGAAACGAAAGTTCCTGGCTTTAAGGATGGGTGAATGGCCCTTTTTAAAGAACATCCCAGAATGGCGCCGCCCAGATAACCATACCCAATGCAGGTTGTGCGGCTACCACACTGAAGGAATGGAACATGTAGTTTGTCTATGCCCCGCAATGCTTACTGTTAGACAATTTTTACTGCGAGAAGAATGGATTAGGCTCGGAATTCGAACATGCCGCCAAGCCATAATAGCAGCCTTAAACCCGGACAATACGAAGTTGAATATCGGGTTAACAAAACTTATCACCAAGGCGGTAAAACTGTTGGAAGTCATCGGAGCTGCTAACCACTCCCCACTAAAGTAGCGCAGCACTCCACCCTTGGGTTCAGTAATAGTTTTCTGACCATCAATTAATTGCTGACCCTAACCTGGTCTTCAAGTTGAACATTAACTGTCAAGAAGCTCTGCAGAGTTGTAACTTTCTGTAATTTTACTTAATGTTTCTTTTAAGAATATGCTGTAAGTGTTTTTATATTGTAAGGGTTTTAATTAACCAACAATAAAGTTCCTATTACCTACTTTTACAGATTATCTTTTTTCTTCTTTCTTACTGTCTCTCTCTTTTATGAATATGGATAATGTTAATAGAATTAAAATTGTTTCTTTTAATGTTAAAGTTTTATGACACACTGTCAAATGTATAACAATTTTAGATCACTTGGCAAGACATAAAGCTGATACATGTTTTCTCCAGGAGACTCATATAGATGGTACAATTTTATCACACATGAATAAAAAAGAAGTTGGTAATGTTTTTTCTTCCCCTGCCATTAACAAAAAATATAGAGTTGCTATTCTTGTTCGCAAAAAAAACTTAATCTCAAATACTAAACAAATGTTCTTATTCAGAGTGTTGTTATCTTGTGGTCAAAATGAAAATCAATAAAACAGTTTTAAATTTGATTACTGTTTATGATTCAACAAATTATGACCCAAAATTTTGGTCCCTCATTACATCTGAAGTGCTTCAATTTGATAATGTTCTGCTTATTATTGCAGATGATTTTAACCTGTTATGTGACCCTTTGTTGGATGGAACATTTCTACCCAAATACCATCATCCCAAAGCGTTTTATACCCTCAAACCCTTTTTTTAAAGTGTCAAACTGGTAGATATTTGGTGCTTGCATCACCTAACAGATAAAAATTTAACCTTTCTCTCTTATTCTCCTAATTCCTATTATAAAAATGTAACCTTTTTCTCTTATTCCCCTAATTCCTATTAACCCACAAAGAAATTGCCAATTAATTTTTGGATTATTAATCAACTTTATACAATAATCCTCCATCTAATGATACTCATATTGATAATTTCTTGGAGTTTTGTGGTTTACCTGAAATTTTTCAATCAGTTATATATTACATGGATTTACTGATTTCTCTAGAATAGTTGCCATTAAATCCCTCAAATCACTTAAATCTCCTGGTCCTGACAGTATTCCTGCTGAATTTTTTAAGGAATTTCCTCCTCACCTTCTACCTCATCTACTCAAACTATTTCTCACTTTAGTATTTTAGGATAAACTTCTGGGTCCTTCACTGAAGCCTTGATTACAGTTCTCCTAAAACCCAGCAAAGATCCCACTATGGTTTCGAACTATTGCCCTATATCTTTAATCAATCAAAACTGTAAGCTTTATGCGAACATTCTTGCAACCAGGTTGGCCTCTGTGCTTTACACTCTCATTTATATTGACCAATGTGGTTTCATGAAATATAGACACTCTATGAGCAATACTAGATTCCATGCGATTGAAGCTAGTCCATCCTTGCCTCTTCCTTCCAGGGTCCGGGCACTGGATGCTATAACGGCTTTTGATAAAGTCCATTGGCAGTGTCTATTTCATACCTTGTCTTCATTTAATTTTGGTAGTAGGTTTATTCGCATGATATCAGCACTCTATTCAGGTCCTTCTGCCAGACTTCTCATTAATAGTCAAATCTCTAGTAATTTGTAGAGGCACCAGACATGGATGTCCTTTATTACCATTACTTTTTCTCCTTGGTATTGAACCTTTACTCACTGCCATCAGAAACTCTATTGAAATTGAAGACATTATCAATGATTTTTCTATAACAAACTCAGCCTATGCTGGTGACGTACTGCTTTATATTGCAAATCCTAACTCTTCCATTCCTTGTCTATTACATCTAATTCACATTTACTGTTAGATTTCAGGTTATACTTTAAACACTAATAAAACAGATTTTTTTCATCTGAATGTTTATTGTACCTTTGTTTCCCAACAATGAGATAATATTGTATTGTATTGTATTGTAATTGCATTTGTATAGGGCTTACTACCCCTGGCGAGGCGTCAAAGCGCTTTTTCGGTGAGTAGCACGCTACTCCGGGACCCATAGAGGATTAGTGTTGAATTAGTATAGTGAAACATGCAAGTAAATTTTTAAGTGGTGGATAGGTTAGTCAGTTATTTGGATTCGGAAGGATAGCAGAAGGATAGAAGAGGAAAAATGGTTTGTATTTATATAGCGCTTGTTACCCCTGATGGGGTGTTGAAGCACGCTACTCCGTAAACCCATAAAGGATTAGTGGTGAATTAGTATGGTGAAATATGAAAGTAATTTGAGTGGTGGATATTAGTCAGTTATTTGGAGTGAGAAGGATAGCGGAAGGATAGAAGGGTGTTGGACCTGGCCCTTTTTGAAGGGTCATCCCAGAACTTTTTGCCTTCCTCCCCTATTTTTTCTGACCTGTTGTTGGCTGTTTTATGACTCTGGACACTTTCCACTGCTGATCAGTGCTAAAGTGCATATGCTCTCCCTGTAAATTGTTGTATTGATTAGTGACTCCATGATTGGGTTATTTGATTTACTTGTCAGACCCTAGTTTATTGCACCATGTGTGCCCAGGGCCTGTAAATCAAATACTGCTGGTGGGCTTGCAGCACTGGTTGTGCCACCCACAGAAGCAAAAGTGTGTCTCAGGCCTGCCATTGCAGAGCCTGTGTGCAGTCTGACTGCCATGTCGACTTGGTAAGTGAACCCACTTACCAGTCCCTAAACCTTCCCTTTTCTGCATATTAGTCACCCCTAAGGTAGGCCCAAGGGCAGGGTGCATTGTATGTAAAAGGTAGGACCTGCCCTGATGTGTGTGGCATGTCCTAATAGTGAATTACAGCCATTTTGTTTTTCACTATTGCAAGGCTACCTGTTCCCCATAGGCCAGAATGGGCAGTTAGATTATTACATTTTATAATCCTAACTGACTCAGGGAAATGAAATGAATGAAATGAATTTGTACTTGTAAAGCGCACTGATACCCCAACTGGGGTTTCCTGGCGCTGTACGCATACCGCTGTGGAACCCTTCCTGGCTTTTCCCTGTGAAATGTCCTCTCCTGGGCACCCCCAAGGTGAAGCCAGGCATCCCAGCGCTGTTGGGGCCGTTGTGGAGATTAAGCAAGCTATTGCCCAGAGTTGCAGAGTGGGACCCATGATTAGAATAGGCACCGAGGCGAGAATTATCAGGTCCGAGGAAATTGAGCCCAAGACCCGCCGAGGCGGGAATTGAACCCTGGTCCCGGGCCAGATCTCTGCATCAGGGTCTGCCACTCTAACCATTGAGCCACACTTCTCCGGGAACCAGGTAGAAATTCGAGTTTAGTATGCCTGAACTCAGAATGATAAAATACATCTTTTAGTGAAGTTGGTTTTAACATTCTGTGTTTAAAAATACCACTTTTAGAAAGTGGGTATTTTCTTGCCTAACTATCCAAGCCTGCCTCTGCTAGGTTGTGTATTGTGTGTCTGGCTTTGTGAGTGACAGGGGCTGGGGGTGGCTCCAGGAGACAGGGTGAGTCAGCACTGGACTGAATAGAGAGATCTGCATCCAAGTGGTGGGAGGAGTAAGCACCTGGGTCTGAATAGGGCTGTGCCTGCCTTCCACAATGCTGGCTCCGCCTCCTGCTGGGCGACTGAGCACCCTGCCCCACATTCTGAAAGGAAAGAAGGAGTCATGTAAACAAAGTGCTCCAGGACTGACCAGAACTGGTTTTGGACTAGGCAAAGGCCTCTCTGCCTTCAGAGAACAAAGAGAAAAGGTGTATAAAAGGGGACCCAGACCCCTAGGAAATTAGATCACTTCTGGAACAACAAGACAACCCTTTTGCCAAGGAGAAGAACCAAGAAAGCTGCAGGAGTTGGACTGCCCCTCTGCCAAGTGTGCTGTTTGCTGGGTTGGCCTGCAGTGGTTTCTTCATTGCCAAGGAAAGGAGAAGGAACTTTTAAAGAACTTTCATCATCTTGCAGAATATTACTCCAAGGGCTTGATTTGAGCTTGCCTCCTGATCGAAGTCTCAGGGATACCAGACTTCACCCCCTACTGTTTGCCTGCATCTGGAACTTGCTGTTCTGGTGCTACAGAAGGAATTTGCAACACCGACGCCGGCGAGCGACGCCGTCTCCTGCATCGAAGCCGTGAACGCTGCTCCGACTTGCAACGAAGACTCGACACCGACCGCCGTGCCACCTCGACGCCAGCGAGCGACATCGTAAGCCTGCTATAGCTGTGAGCGCTGCTCCGACTTACGACGCCGGCCCGACGCCTGCTGCTGTGCCGCATCGACTCCGAAGCTGACAGCATCGCGGAGCCGATCGTCGACGTGGGTGGTCAAGAATCTATCGACATCGTGACATCGTACGGAACCGTGACCTCGGCGCCATCGTGACGTCACCTCCTCTCCGGTCCGGAACCGACGCCTCCCTGCCTGCGCAAGCATCCAGGTCCCGACGCATCATCTCCTCCGAGCTAAGGAACCGATGCCGCAACGCGCCAACGACGCTGCACCTCCCCGACGCCGTGAGCTGTCTTTGTTTTCGCTTCCAAGGTACTGTTCTTTGTGGGTCTGTTTTGACTCCGGGCCCGACGCCGCGCACCTCGCGGTCGGTGCCGTACTTTGGGATTTCTTTGACCTCGACGTCGTGATAACTCCAGTTGGGGTTATTTGTTGCTAAAGACTGCTTTTAAGTGAAGAACCTATTTTTAAACCATTTCTACCATCTTGAAGTATTATTGATTACAGTATTGTGGATTTTTATCGTTTATGGTCTTGTGATAAATCTATATAAAGTATACTTATTTTTATAAACCTGTGTGGCGTCCATCTGTAGTGTTTTCACTGTATTACTGTATGTGTTCACAAATGCTTAACACACTGCCTCTTAGATAAGCCTGCCTGCTCGTGCCAAGCTACCAAGGGGGTGAGCAGGGGTTATCCAGGTGTGTAATCCCCTTTCCCTGACTTAGAAGCAAGGGTCCCTATTTGGACAAAGGTGTATACCATTGCCAACTAGAGACCCCCAGTTCTAACAAAGGGGAAGAAAGGTTTGCATTCATATAGCACCTGTTACCCCTGATTGGTGTTGAAGCACTTTTCTGGCGAGTAGCACGCTACTCCGGAACCCATAAAGCGAAATATGAAGTAATTTGAGTGGTGGATATGTTATTCAGTTATTTGGATAGAGAAGGGTAGGTGGAGGGATAGAAGAGGGAAAGAGGTTTGTATTTACATAGCGCGTGCTACCCCTGATGGGGTTTTGAAGCGCTTTTTTGGCGAGTAGCACGCTACTCTGGAACCCATAAGGATTAGTGTTGAATTAGTATGGTGAAACATGAAATTAGTTTGAGTGGTGGATATGTTAGTCAGTTATTTGGATCGAGAATACCCTGCTCTTTAACACCACCCCTGGACTTGCACGATCACACTGCACTGAGATAATCCACCCTCATACCGGCCTCATACACTAAACAGAGTACAGACCAGGGCTTTAAGTGGGCCGGGTCTCACTGGTGCTGAACACCGGCAGTTTTTTAAAGGGGGCCTCGAAACGGGTCTCTATCGGGCTCTGTTTTGTGCCCTGTCACAGGCGGTCCGTTTTTTTCCAGACTGTAGTGACACGAGGCACGTCATGTGCGCGTGCTCACACTGCTCACTTCTCACTAGTGGAGAAGTTATGGCATGATGTCATGCCAGGTGAGCGTTGTAGGGGAAGGGAAATCCTTTAAAGAGAGTCGTTTTCTCTCTGGATTTCCCTTCTATTTTTGAAACGCAGGAGCAGCAACATTGTCGTGGTGTCACCAGTGCTTTAAGTGGAAGCTTTTTCAAAATTATATACAACGAGCCATAGTTGCTGCTTATTTATCTTATGCAATTAACAACCATTGACAAAGCCAATAGTCCTGCCTTGTTGTAGGTATGATGTTACTTGTTGTATCATATATCTGGATGCAATGACAGAAACAGCAAAATACAAGTCGGGCGGCACACTATGCTAAGCACAGATTTTTAGCTTACGTGTTTTAAGCCACACCCTTAATTACATTGGCCACGCCCCTTTGAGAGACCCCACAGTTTTTTCATCCCACTTAAAGCCCTGGTACAGACCCTGTACATTCACATAGCACTGGAGCTCTGTACCCCTTATATCGCACCTTGGCTATCCAACCTCCTACCTGTGCCAGTCCCCGCACCCAGGATGGTCACCTAAATCCACGCTGACAGGAGGACACCGAGCTTTCAGCTCTGCAGTGATCCATTGCAAATCATTGCTAACTAGAGGGGCAGCAAAATTGGTTTGATGTAAATAACTCATGACTACAGCTCCCAGATCACACGTAGTTGTAAAGTGAAAGCCTAGGTATCCTCACCTGACGGCACAGTGCTAAGTGACAACCCTTCCAAGGCTCTGTACTCTGGACACTTCCGCTCTCACACCTAACTAACACTTGCACTGAATGCCCCCTCACCACGAAGTGAGCCTCATGCAGCACGCAGTCCACCCTAAAGCCAAACCCAGGCTGTGCAGCAGCCCAACAGAGCCCCAGTGAGCTTGCACCTGCCAGAGCACCCCAAGGCCCTGCACCTCCTTCAAATAGGCCTACACTACTGCTAGGCCCGAACCCCAACACCACAGCTACGTTCAGCTCCCCATTACTAGCAAACTTAGGCCCTGAATGAACCTGCACCTTTGCACCGCACCATGCACAGCCACACAGCACCCAGGCAACCCTCCCCTCCTACACTGAGCCCAGGCACCACAGCATTTACCTGCATCCAGGCCCTGAACCCCACGAAGGCCCAGCGCTTGCACAAACACGACACTGCACTCACTGCCGCCTGAGTGTCACAAGCTATCAGTCTGTCACCAGTCGACATGGTACACACCACCCTTCACGGGGCACACAAAGTAGCTGTGCCCACACCCTGGAAACATACCGACTGCACAAACCCCATGCCCTGGACCAGAGCCGCCCATTACGAGTAAATTTCATGTCTCTGCTCAATCTCTTCCCCTAACAACCCCCCTGTCTCCCCTCCCAAATGACCCTACAATGCCAGCCCTTTACCCCCATTAATGTTTTCTCTGCTCTCTCCCAACCCAACCCCTCCCTCTGGCTCCTTTCTGTCAATTCACCATCTCCAGGCTAATGGCTGCTGCCTGTTCCAGCTGCAGCCACTGCTGGTGCATAAACGGAGAGAGGACGCACGTGTATCCCCCACCCCGCCCCCGACCCCTGCTATACTAGACTCTACATCTATATGCAACCCCACCCAGGATCTCCGACTACACATCAAGCCATGCGGGAGCCACCCTTGCAAGCTCCACTCCCGATGCATACCACGCCATCCATCCCCGCCTGCCACCCCCTGTGTATCACCCACCGAAATCCCACTCCATATCACGCCTACTCCAGGGATCTCCCCAAATACGTACCACCCCCGTTAATTCCCCTTAATAATGACATAAACAAGTGGTCTGAATTCCCCTAGCAAATCAACAACACTAACACAATAGAAGCAGACAGAAGACGTGGTGCAATCTGCTGAGAAATCAGAGCAGGTCTCCCCTCTAAGACAAAGATGTGCGGGGAAAGAGGGGGGGCGTGGAGTGATGGAGGAGAGACAGGGCACTGCACTGGGCCAGGGCAGGACCATGGGGTGGGTGGTGGGGAGAGTGGTACCGGTACCAGAAAGGGGGTGTCTCATACTGGCATGGCACAAACTAAAATGGGGGACTCCAGATAGCCGCAGGGTGAACAGCTACCAGAAAGGAGGCGGTCGTTGGGGGAAGATGCGAAGCGCAGGCACGGGGCCGACAAGCGAGCATGGGGGGGTGGGCACAGAACAGGGATGCCGGACACATATTAGGGATGGCGGGCACTGACCAGAGCGACGAGGGGAAAAATGAACAAATCAGTGATGGAGCACAGACTGGGGGTGGGTATCGAGATGAGGCGCACACTAGAGTCGAGGATTCTTACCAGTCTGTGGGGGTCTTCTCCTGAATTACGTCTTGGTAGGCTGCCAGCAGGGCCAGCCTGTGGGTGCTGAAATTGACAGTGGCCATTCCGGGGGTCCTGTCTGGGGGAGGGGGCTCCTGTCCGCCTGTAGGGGGGAGCTCCCTGGTGAGGATGGGCTCCTGGCTCGGGGGCCTCCCTGCTGAGGATGGGTGTGAGCTGAGCCCATGGCAAAATGAAAACCTTAAATATCTTGGTATTCTATTTTCTCAGACCATTAAGCAATTGATTACATTTATTTGTGAATACATTCTTAAATATATCAAAGACAAATTTCATAAGTGGTCCACCTTTCATCTATCCTGGTGGGGGGAAACTGAATGCATAAAATGGTTACTGCTCCAAAAATATTTTACCTCTTTTTTATGATACCTACGCAACTTCCTCTTAAGTTCTATAAAAATGTAGATCAATTCTTATCTACATTCATTTGGAATAATAAAACCCCTTGAATAAGTTAAAAAAATAACATTGCAAAGTTTAATGGTGGTTTTTGTTTGCCAGATTTTCTTAATTATCATAAATCGTTTATTTAAAGCAAGGTTATTTTTGGTTCAGTCACAGAGAGTTTAGTAAATCACCTTTGTGGGTTCTCATTGAACGAGGATTGATATCGCCATTCCCTTTGCCTGCATTATTAAAAAGGTCTAATTCTACCACATCACTAAAAAGTTCTACCATACTTGAATCTACAAAACAAATATTACAGGACTTACTGCCAGATGTACGACCATTTGAAATTGCGACTCGCAATTTGCGCTCGATTGCGAGTCGCAATTTCAGATGTATAACAGTGTCTGAGACACTGATTGCGATTCCCAATGGGGACTCAAAATGCGAGCCTCATGAATATTATTGAGGCACTCGCAATTTGCGACCCCATTGGGAATGGCTGGCCTTCCCAGGGATGGTGGCCTGCTGGGCTCAGCATACCTCCATGTCTGGGACTGCTTTTAAATAAAGCAGTTTTTTTTAAAATCCAGCTCGTTTTCCTTAAAGGAAAATGTAGTAATTGCGCAGGAAACGGTGGTTGTCTTGAGTGTATTTATTATCAGCTACATGGATAAGGAGCCAGCTAAACAGCATCCAGCTCCAACAGACACCAACTCAAGAGTGCATCACTAACATTCTATAATTGCTAAGCAATAGAAACATTCTACAGGAACACTGGTAATAAGATGACCAGTCAATACACATAATATAAATGACAAGATAAGATGTTAGGTTGATATAACCATCACAGATTATTACATTACCTTTCTTCCTTAAAACAAAAAAAACTAAAAAAACACAGAATGTAATTATAACAAACACTGTGCCTACAGGATACAGCACATAGGGTTGATTAAACTCTATACCTTGAAGGTTTGATAACAACACGGGAACTCCTCCTGATACCCCCATGAATAGACTCATCACAAACAGGAGAATCACTTCCTTCGATGGAGGATCGATCACAGACAGAACTTTTAACTTTAGCAACTTTGCTTAAGTTCCACCAAAATCCCCGTCAACCTGAACCGCATTTCCCACCAACTTAATTACTCTTACAGGTGGACCAAATTTGCTTTCACCTTTATTGACATGGTGGGTTTTCCTTATTTTGACAGTGTCGCCAACTTTAAGAATTGACATCTTAGAACCTTTCTTTGAGTCAAAATACGTTCTTTGTTTAGACTGGGCAGAAGAAACATTCCGCTTCACCACACTCATCAAATTGGAAACATCCGACTCAGTATTTACCCATTTAGACATCCACCCAGGGCGAAATGAAGTATTAGCCTTCCTTCCCCTCATCAATTCAAAAGGAGTTACCTTCGTGGACGAATGGGGAGTGGTTCTGTAAAACCATATCATGCTGTTCAAAGCCTTCACAACGTCATGGTTGCTGGATTTAGCCATTTTTACACAATCTCCAACAACACGATTCATCCTTTCCACAAGTCCGTTCCCTTGAGGATGATAAAGTGAACTTTTGACATGTTTGACACCAGAGGAAGATAGAAATGATTCAAAATCCTTACTAACAAACTGTTTACCATTGTCCGAAACAAGTGTTTCTGGAAATCCCTCTCTGGTCCAGACATCATTCAAGAAATCCACAACACTTTTGGTATCAGCATCCTTGACAAGCTTGTATTCAGGCCATTTCGAGGCGTAATCTACTAGGACCAAAATAAACCTGGTACCACCAGAAAGCATATTATATGGTCCCATGACATCCACACCGAGCTTAACCCAGGGACGATCTGGACACTCAACAGGCATGAGAGGAGGTACAGAAGTTTTAAGACACTTGTCTGATGTTTTGCAAACATAACAATTCACAACAAACTCGTCAATTTCGGAATCCATTCCAGGCCACCAAAACGACTCACGTATACGACGTTTGGTAAATGAAGACCCTAAATGTCCCTCATGGGCTCTCTGAATAATTTTACTTCTAAACACATGTGGAGGAATACATTTATCATTCCGTAACAAAATACCATCTTCTATGGAAATTTCATTTTCGATTTTGGAAAAAGGTTGTAGTGAAGGAGAAAGAACTCTCTCCTTCGGCCAACCACCCCTGACCAGGTTACAAACTTCCTGTAGGACACTATCATCACAAAATGCTGACCTCCATTCATCCTCAGAGCAAAATTTAAGTTCAGGAATATCCACACCAGCAACCAAACAATCTTCACAATCCTCTTCGATGAGATCAGAGAAGGAAACTTCATCATCATGAAAGTCACTGTCAGGATAACGAGAGAGGAAATCCGCCCTCACATTCTTCCCACCAGCAATGTGTTTCACATCAAATTGGTACTGGAGCAATTTAGTAACCATCCTCATAATTCTAGGAGTGCAACACTTGCTCAAACTCCCACCTAATATATTAACAAGGGGCTTGTGATCTGTCTGAAGTAGAAAACATTTACCCCAAATATATGGGCGGAACTTTTCAATCGCCCATGTGCAGGCTAAGAGTTCCTTTTCAATGACTGAATATTGTAACTCAGCAGCTCTTAGAACCCTAGAAGCAAAACCTATGGTCTTTTCAAGACCATCCTCCACTTGCGTCAAGGTTGCACCAACACCTACTTGACTAGCATCGACAGTCAAACAACACAGTAAACTGGGGTCAAAAGGTTTGAGAATTGTGCTCTTCCCAAGAAGATTTTTAACTTCGCTGAAAGCAGACACGCACTCATCACTCCAATCAAACCTGATCCCTTTTTTGAGCAGGTTACTTATGGGACGAACAATAGTAGCATAATGAGGAATAAACCTCGAATAATATTCACAAAGCCCCAGTAGAGATTTGACTCCAGTCTTGTCAGTGGGTGAAGAAGCATTGGTAATTGCCTCGAGGAGACCAGGTCTGGGCTTAACACCCTCATGAGAAAGCACATGTCCTAGGTATTCAACTTCAGTACAAAATAATTTACATTTTTCTAACTTAAGCACTACACCATGTTGTTGAAACAAACTAGGCACTTTATGCAAAATGTTGTCATGTGAAGCAATATCTTTCCCAAAGATGAGTATGTCGTCTTGGAAGACTAAAACACCCTCGACCCCCTTGAGAATGTTGTTCATCACCCTCTGGAATACCGACGCAGCCGATGCCAAACCAAAAGGCATACGTCGGTATTGGAAAGTGCCTAAAGGAGACACAAACGCAGTAAGATGACGGAGTCCGGATGTAGCTCAACCTGGTGGTAGGCACAGGCAAGGTCGAGCTTGGTAAAAAACTTAGCTCCTTTAGTAGAAGCAAATAGGTCATTTATTTTAGGAAGAGGATGTGAATCAACCCAGATCTCCTTGTTGAGAGACCTTAAATCAACACAGATCCTGAGTTGACCACACCTCTTCCTGGCGACCACAAGGGGAGAAAGCCAAAGAGATGACTCAGCAGGCTCAATAACATCTTTCTCACACAATAGCAACAATTCCTTTTCTAGGTCATCCCTCACACTGTAAGGTATCCCTCTAAGTTTATGTTTCACAGGAATACTCCCTTCTTTGACTACTATTCTGTGCTTAAAACCACAAATCTTTCCTAATTCGTTACTGAAAACAGAAGGAAATTTATCCTTGAGTATTTGAACTTCATCTGGACAGCCAACGACAAGAACTTGCTCTTGGGTACCAGGCTTAAGGATCATACCAAATAGCCCCTGATGGAACCATCCTAAAATGTTAAGTCCTTTAACTGCAACATAAATCTTCCCTTTTATTTTCCTCCCTTTGAAGCACATCTCCTCTTCAAAGAAACCCAGCAGGTCAATTTTTCGCCCCTCAAACGATACAGGAGATCGATCTGGAGGAAGTAGCGGTTGACTACCATTCCAAGTCTCATCAAAGAGTCTTTGTGTGATCATTGTTATCTTTGCACCAGAATCAACTAAGAGTTTGATACACTTATTTCCCACATTAATATCAACTATGGGATCAACACAGGATCTGGGATCTCCTTCAACAACCTCATGGGAACCTGAGGAATCCACAACATTAATATCGGTGACCACTGAAACCACCTCAGAATCAGAGTCAGAGTCAGAGTCAATTAGGCATACCACAGGTTTCTTTAGACCCTTTTGACTTTTCAACTTTAGGCAGACTTTTGCAAAATGTCCTGTCTTTTTACAATAATTGCATGTGACATTACTTGCAGGACAACGCGATCCTTTAGTATGAGGCGGGTTTCCACACCTCAAGCATACATTGGATCCTACACTAAATGATGTACTTGACTTAGTTGGCTTACTTAGATAGTTACTATTACCTTTAAATGACTTCTTGATAGATTTCACAGAAGAATTTAGGTTAATAGCATTGACAGATTCCGTAACCTTTTCATCTAATTCTTTTAGTGAAACCATAGAAATTTCTATGCTTTTAGCTAGTTTAATCGTATCATCAAGAGACGGATCACACAAAGTAAGAAGTTTCTGCCTAATGCTTTTATCTTTACACTGACACACAAATTGGTCCCTGATGAGTTGGTCCGTGAAATTCTCAAACTTGCAATCAGCTGCTAACCTATGTAAAACAGAAATGTAAGAGTCCACATCTTTGCTATCAGATTGTTTTCTCTTAAAAAATGTATGCCTAAGAACCATGAGATTTGGTTGTTTGTCAAAACGGAGTTTGAGTTTTTGTACTGCTTCACTATATTCGTCGTTTTGCACACCTTCTTCTTGTTGTAAGTTGGGTAAGTGTTTAAACACAGATCTTCCTTCAAATCCAAGGGAATGTAATAGTAAACATTTTTTCCTGTCGGCGCAAAATCTGGCTGCACCTATGGCACCCAGATACGTCTCAAATGCATCATGCCAAACCTCCCATGTGATGGGTGGTTCTCCAGGAGTGTCAAAAAACGCAGGAGGAGGATTGGAAGACTGAAGGGTGCTCATTTCAAAATAACCAAAAGGAAAATCACAAGAAGAACTGACTATATAAAAATAAATAAAATAAGAAAAGAGCAAGAAAACGCCAAAGGAAGGTGTGTATAACACTGCGTGAAATACACAAACACCAGAAATAAGGGTGTGTGTGTCACCGTAGAGTGCACACTATGACCAGTGGTGTGTGAATCACCGCATGAAACACACAGGACAAGTAGCAGGAAGGATTATTAAGGGATAATTGGTGTGTGTATCACCGAGAGATGTACACCATGTGCAGGATGTAACTTCGTTGTATGTCAGTAGCAGCGCACACGAGGTTAAGGCGGTGTGTATATACCCCTCTTTATCGACGTTAAAAATGTAACAGTGTTTAAGTGGTGTGTAAATCACCGCGTGAAATACACAGGAAGAAGCAGTAGGTGTGTGTATCACCGCTCGTAATACACATTAAGATTGTAATAGTGCTGAAGTGGTGTGTGTATCACACGAAGAATTGCGAGTAAAAATTAAAAAAAATAACTCCAAGATGGCCTCCAAAACGTCGATGATGCGTGATGACGCTTTAGTGAAATGAGAGGCAATGAGGACAAAAGCCTGATCCAAGATGGCCCCCAGACGTAAATTAGCGTGATGACACCAAGCGTGGTATGCGCGATGAGACGTCTGTTTCATTCAGGGCAGTCGGCATGGAGATGAAGAGCAGAGGTTCGCAAGCGGGCGCTGGGTGTCAGAGACAGCAGGATGGTGATCGCGAGTTGTGACGATACAATGCGTGAGGTAGGCAAGGCTCAGAGAACATCAGTGAGCGCGAGCAGTTAATTTAAATTTAACTTGGAAAAAAAATAACGACCGTGTACAACTTGCGGGGCTCACAGGGCAGTAGATCAAGAAGTAATTAAATAATGGGGTGCAGACAGAGCGTTTTGCGAGTGGAGTGAAAGTAGAGGTTTAGGTAGTCAAACAAGGAGGAAAACGGTGGGCAGGATGTTGTGATAAAAACGTCCTACCATGTCAGATGAGGCAGCAGTAAGGGTCCAACAACTTCCATACTCGCTTCTGGTGAGGAAAAGGCAAACCCTGTTTAAACAGATGGTTGTAAGTCCGACTTCAAAATGGAGTTGAGAAAAACAAAATCTCAAAGATGAGATGACTTGATAGTAGACAGCTCTTCAGCAAAAATGATTAGCACGTGTGGGTTGTCCATGTAGCCAGGATCGTCGCCAATCAAATGTAGTAATTGCGCAGGAAACGGTGGTTGTCTTGAGTGTATTTATTATCAGCTACATGGATAAGGAGCCAGCTAAACAGCATCCAGCTCCAACAGACACCAACTCAAGAGTGCATCACTAACATTCTATAATTGCTAAGCAATAGAAACATTCTACAGGAACACTGGTAATAAGATGACCAGTCAATACACATAATATAAATGACAAGATAAGATGTTAGGTTGATATAACCATCACAGATTATTACATTAAACATGATGCATTTAAAAAAAAAAAGAATTACATGTTTTCGTTTCATTTTTTAAGGGCAGGTAGTGGTCCCTAGGACCACTGCCTGCCCCTAAAAAATATTTTCCCCTGCATTTGCAAAGGGGAAGTGGTCCCCTGGGTACCCCTTCCCATTTGCGAATGCATTACCACCCTCTTGAAGGGGGCGGTAAATTGCGAGTGTTTTGCGACCGCAATTGCTGTCACAAAACATTTGTACATGGCTTGTGAGTCGCTATTAGGAAGGGAACGCCCCTTCCTAATAGCGAGTCGCAAAACACTATATTGCGAGTCGCAAATTATTTGTGAGTCGCAAAATAGTGTTAGTACATGGCCCAGAGGAAAATTGCATGCGCAAACGGGTCGCAAACCCGTTTGCGCATGAAATTTTCCATCTTACATCTGGCCCTTAGACTCCCTTTTTCAATCTCCTATTTCACATACCTCAAATATGTTGTTATGGTATAACCCATTGGTAAAACATGGTCGAACCACAAAAATTTGGCAATCGTGGATAAAAGCTGGTATTTTTTATTTAAAAGATGTATATCACAATACTACTTTTTAACTTTTGATGAATTACAATGAAAATGTATTTTGCCTTCCTCGGATGTTTCTAAATATGAACTTTTGTGTAATTCCATCCTTGATTCATTTCCTAAAAGTTTCCCTCAAAATAGCATTTAGAAATTTACATTCAAACGACAGCTGGTTCCTCACATGCTGTTTCAAAGTTTTATAAAAATTGAAACTATTCTAAAGGGGATAATATTAACTCCCTTTCTACTTTTTGGAATAAAGAGCTAAATATATCTGGTTCTCAAGATCTATGGAAGAAAAGTTGGATGAGTAACATCTCTGGTTGGCTGCCTGTTTCTTTATACGAAATCAATTCCTATGTACCATTTAATTGTTATGGACTCCTTTAAAGTTATACAATACAAAGCTTTTAAATTCTCCAAATTGTTGGCACTGTAATCTGAACCCAGGTTCGTTAATACATATGCTATATGAATGCAACATTGTTTTGGAAGGAAGTTTTGGATGTTATTCCAAAAATCTTTTAAATCTCAGATAATCTTTCTTATGATACGTTTATTTTTCAACCTATTTCACTTTCCACAATCTTGTGTGATTCAAATAACAAACTACCAGACTTTCTAGTTTCTACTGCTTTAAAGTTAACTACTACTAATTGGAAAAATGCTTCATCATTATGAACCCATTCATGGTAGCCATGGATACGTTGTTCTAGAAGAGGAGCTAATTTGACTATTTTGGGTGTGATTCACAACACATCTACTTATCACTTATTTTGGAAACCGATTGATGATTATATAGCATTATATTTATAGATAACTATTGCTAACATGTTATATAACTGGTTAATATGTAAGAATTTTGAGGTTGAAATGAGTAGCCCTATTAGGATTTATCTGTACAGATGTTTATCTTTTATTTATTCTCCCCCATTTTATTTTAAATATTGCATTACACTGGTCATTGTATAGGTACAATTATCATATTAATAATATTTTGTTATGTATCTACCTCTTTCAGTGCTCTTTTTGTATTGTCTATTGTCCTATCATAAAATTAAATAAAATATCTCAAACACATTAAAATTTTAATCATATATTAAGATGTTTGTGTTCAGGTTATTTAATCTGTGCATGTTTCTTGGGTGAATCCTCACTATTTACCATCTAGAGGGTACTGATTGGTAATACAGAAGGATGGCCTTCTGTTATATTGATTACTCTGCAACTTGCTGAAGACAAATACTCAAAACGAGGCATGTCCCATTTTCCATTGCAGTCCTTTAGAAAAGATTATTCCTAGTGTCTATGCTCCATATTACCAAAGCATGTGCCCAGGTAGGCACTCTTTGTAGTCAAGAGTACTGCATAGAAGCTACTATTCCTAAGAAAAGTGACATGTCCACCCCTCCCATCTTGGCAGGGTGGTCCATCCTGCCAACACCTATTCTCAGTTTGTCTGACAGTCTAGGAGGAATGCACAAATGACAACTGCAAAATACACCTAGTCCTATGACACAGGAAACAGTCGACAGGCACAAAAAAAGAAGGAAAAAAGAAATGCAAACTTTCTAAAAGTGGCATTTTCAGAATTGTGACTTAAAATCTGATTTAGCCAATAAAGAGAAATTAAAATTAAAATTAGCTCAACACCTAGCTTGGCATTTCATTTCTACCTGCTCCCAAACAACATGTATCACTTAATAAATGCAATAAGGTAACCCAATATTATCCTATGGGAAAAGTAGGTCTCACAGTAGTGAAAATGAATTTGTGAGTTTTTCACTACCGGGACTAAAAAATACATTCCAATTTTTTTAATTTTAATGCACCATGCCCTATGAGTTGTTTAGTGCCTACCATAGGGGTGACAGATATATTAAAAAAAAGGAGTTTTAGGCTTGGCAAAAGGTTTAGATTGCCTAGACGTATCTACAGGTTAAACAGTTTTTCATACAGGCTGCAATGGCAGGCCTGACACATGTTTTAAAAGACACTTAAGTGGGTGGCACAATAAGTGCTGCAGGCCCACTAGTAGTGTGTAATTTACCAGCCCTAGGTACATGCTATACCACTTTACTAGGAACTTAGAAATAAATTAATCTTGCCAATCAGGCGCAAGCCAACTTTACCATGTTTTAGAGGGTAAGTAGACATAATATCGAAATTTTTATATCGACATACATTAATATCGAGTTTAGTATATCGATAGTATTAAATATCGATGTAATGTATATCGATGTTAAAAATATCTATTTTAAGTGTTGTAAAAAATATCGAAGTTTGTAATGTCGACTGTAAAAATATTATGTTAAAATATCGTTATTGTACTTTATTTTAATATATTTAATGTTTGTTTTGTGTATAATAATAGTTAGTTAATGTTATAAAAAATAAAATTTGTATAATATTTTTAGTAGCGGGATGTTGGGTTAATAGGGGATAAGGGTGGGAGTGTTTTAAAATAATTGATAATAAATTTTAATAAATTCGAAATTTTAATTTTAAAATAGAAAATATTGTTTTAGGAGCGGGATGTTGGGTTTATTGGGGATAAGGGTGGGGAGTGTTTTAAAATAATTGATTTAAATTTTTAATAAATTCGAAATATACATTTATAATTTAGAAAAAATTGTTTTGAATTTAGAAATAATTTTTTTAGGAGTGGGATGTTGGGATAATAGGGGATAAGGGTGGGGAGTGTTTTAAAATAATTGATTTTATAACTTGATAAACTCGAAATTTAACATTTTAAAATAGACATTTTTTTTTAGGAGAGGGATGTTGGGTTTATAGGGTATAAGGGTGGGGAGTGTTTTTAAAATAAATGAATTTATTTTAAAAAAATTAGAAAAATAAAGATTTAAATTTGAAATATGTGATTTATGAGTGGGAAGTTGGGATATAGGGGATAAGGGTGGGAAGTGTTTTAAAATAATTGAATTAAATATTTAATGAATTAGAAATTTAAAATTATATTTTGAAAATGTAATTTTTGAATTTAGAAATTAGTGTTTTATGATTTGGAAGTTGGGTTTATACGGCATATGGTTGGGGAGTGTTTTACAAATATTGTTTAAATATTTATAAAATTAAATATTTTAATTTTTTTATAAATAATTAATAAATATTATGTGTTCATTGTGTATATTTTTAATTAAAGAATTAATAAAATTAATGGTTTATTATTAATACTTAAATAGTAAAAGGAAAAATAATGTAATTTTATACTTTAAATTTATTAATTATTATATTTTTATGAAAATATGTTATAACTTTATATACATATGTATCACATGTTTTATTTTTAAAATGTATATATTTATTAATTAATTAAAAAATATAATTTTTAACAATTAGGGGGCCGATTCCGATTTGGGCCGGAAATCTCTCCGATCGAGCCGGACCCGGAGAGATTTCTGACCGAATCGGACCCTAGCAGTCCGACCGAACGAGTACGATGCGCACGCATGCTATCGGACACGATTCGGTCGGACTCCCATTGAAGTCAATGGGAGCCTGTCGTACGACGCGTACACGGGCTCCCATTGACTCAATGGGCATGACGCGAACAAGGGCGCCCCCTACAGCGTGTTCACGTCGATGTTGGTCGCACCATGCATGCACGTGTAGGGGAGACCCATGTGTCCCCCCTGTGTGCAACTCGCGTGCCTACGCTTCCAGGGGGGTTCGACACGGACCCCCAAAGTGAAGCTCCGACAGCTCCTTGGAGCCGGGCTGCGCGAGTCGGTCGGAGCGGTCGAGGTGCGCATCGTACTTACCCGGCCGGGAAACGTCTCCATTGAGAGGTGCGCGTCGTCCCCGTGCGAGTCGGTCGGAGCGGTCGGGTCCTGCGAACGAGTTGGTCGGAGATTTCGCGAGCGCACGCATCGTACTTGCTCGCCCGGACGCACGTACGACTCGGTCGGGAAATAAGGCTCCGAATCGGATCCGGTTAAACCGAATCCGATTCGGTGCCCTACCGGCCGAGATCGGAATCGGCCCCTAAGTATTATGTATAGAATGTAGATAACATATTATTTATATGTGAATTATAATATTTAGCAATAAATATTATTTAAATGAATATTTTAAATATAATTATATCAATTTTATATGTTTAAAAATATTTTAAATAATTAAAATATATAGTGTAAACAATTATTATATGAAATAATAAATAATACAATTTTAATGTAGAGTATCGTTAGTGATATTATATTATTTGTATTGAGAAAAGTAAATTAGATATGTTTAGTGTATGGCAACTGCTTTGATTTTATAGTAATTTGAGTGGGAATACTAAATTAATTAAGTTTAGTGTCCAGCACCTACCCTGAATTAATGCTAACTGAAGTGGGAATAGTACATTAATTAAGTGTAGTGTCCAGCACCTACCCTGACTTAATGTTAACTGGAGTGGGAATAGTAAATTAATTAAGTTTAGTGTCCAGCACCTACTCTTATTTAATAATAACTGGAGTGGGAATAGTAAATTAATTAAGTTTAGGGGCCGATTCCGATCTGGGCCGGAAAACTCTCCGACCGAGCCGGATCCGGTGAGTTTTCCGACCGAGCCGGACTCCAGCAGTCCGACCGAGCGAGTACGATGGGGCCGCATGCTGCCAGACTCGACTCGGTCGGGCCCCCATTGAAGTCAATGGGAGCCAGTCGTACAACGCGTAGACGGGCTCCCATTGACTGAATGGGCACGTCGCGAACAGGGGGGCCCCCTACAGTGGGTACGCGTTGGTGCGACTCGCACCGCACATGCATGTGTAGGGGGGACCCTTGGGTCCCCCCTGTGTGCGACTCACGCGGCTACGCATGCAGGGGGGTCCGACACGGACCCCCCAAGTCCGGCTCCGACAGCTCTTCTGAGCCAGACGCTACGAGTTGGTTGGGCTGTTCGAGGCGCGCATCGTAATGGCTCAGTCGGGTAACGTCTCCATTGCGTAGTGCGAGCCGTGTCCGTATGAGTCGGTCGGAGCGGTACGGACCCGGGAACGAGTCGGTCGGCGATTTCGCGTGCGCTCGCATCGTACTTGCTTGCGCGGACGCCCGTACGAATTGGTCGGGAACTAGGCCTCCGAATCGGATCCGGTAAAGCCGAATCCGATTCGGTGCCCTACCGGCCGAGATCGGAATCGGCCCCTTAGTGTCCAGCACCTACCCTTATTTAATGCTAATTGGAGTGGGAATAGTAAATTAATTATGTTTAGTGTCCAGCACCTATCATGACTTAATGCTAACTGGAGTGGGAATAGTAAATTAATTAGGTTTAGTGTCCAGCACCTACACTGACTTAATGCTAACTGGAGTGGGAATGGTAAATTAATTAAGTTTAGTGTCCAGCACCTACCCAGACTTAATAAAAATTCGAGTGGAAATAGTAAATTAATTAAGTTTAGTGTCAAGCAACTACCCTGACTTAATACTAACTGGAGTGGGAATAGTAAATTAACTAAGTTTAGTGTCCAGCACCTACCCTGACTTAATGCTAACTGGAGTGGGAATAGTAGATTAATTAAGTTTAGTGTCCAGCACCTACCCTGACTTAATGCTAACTGGAGTGGGAATAGTACATTAATTAAGTTTATTGTCCAGCACCTACCCTGACTTAATGCTAACTGGAGTGGGAATAGTAAATTAATTAAGTTTACTGTTGAGCACCTACCCTGACTTAATGCTAACTGGAGTGGGAATAGTAAATTAATTAAGTTTAGTGACCAGCGCCTACACAGACTTAATAAAAATGAGAGTGGAAATAGTAAATTAATTAAGTTTAGTGTCAAGCAACTACCCTGACATAATACTAACTGGAGTGGGAATAGTAAATTAATTAAGTTTAGTGTCCAGCACCTACCCTGACTTAATGCTAACTGGAGTGGGAATAGTAGATTAATTAAGTTTAGTGTCCAGCACCTACCCTGACTTAATGCTAACTGGAGTGGGAATAGTACATTAATTAAGTTTATTGTCCAGCACCTACCCTGACTTAATGCTAACTGGAGTGGGAATAGTAAATTAATTAAGTTTACTGTCCAGCACCTACCCTGACTTAATGCTAACTGGAGTGGGAATAGTAAATTAATTAAGTTTAGTGTCCAGCACCTACCCTGACTTAATGCTACCTGGAGTGGGAATAGTAAATTAATTAAGTTTAGTGACCAGCACCTACACTAATTTAATATTAACTGGAGTGGGAATAGTAAATTAATTAAGTTTAGTGTCCAGCACCTATCATGACTTAATGCTAACTGGAGAGGGACTAGTAAATTAATTAAGTTTAGTGTCCAGCACTTACCCTGACTTAGGGGTCGATTCCGATTCGGGCCGGAAAAAGCACCGACCGACTCGGAGCCGGAAAAATTACCGACTGACACGTACCAGTGGCGCCCGACACGCCAAGTACGATGCAAGCCGCGATAAATCCGACCGACACGTCAGGAAACCAAGCCGACCGACCGAGCCGCTCGGAAAATAGCAATCCGGCCGGAAAAACACGCGAATCCAACCGACCGACACGCACCCGGAACAAATCCGACCGAATCGTACCCGCCAACTCCAACCCGCAAAGTACGATGCAAGGCGCGAAAAACCCGACCGAGTCGGACGGAGGACAAGCCGTACGACCGACACGCATACAAAACCGAGCCGAAGCAACACAATACACCGCGACCGACGCGTACGCAGCATACAAAACTGCACAAACACAGCGTGAACGAAACGGAGAACACCGTACGAGACCAATGCAGGGTCCGACTCGGTCACAAGAACGTTTCCAACATAAACAAACAGCACAAAGGAAAAATCACCCAAAAAAAGGCCAAACAAGCAATTAGCAAGCCAATAAATGCTGGGGGGGTGGGGACAGAGAACAAAGACACACCCACAACTCCACCTATATAAAGGACACAAATCACTACCATGAGCCTTTGCAAATGCCATTCCACTGCCAGCACCCAAGAGAAAGCAACCACACACCCACAGCTCACCCCTCACACAAGCCACACACCATCAGCACACCAACAAATACCTACCTCACATACACCCAGCAAAACACACACTCACACACCCTCACCTGCACACCAACACACACATCACTCACCATCACCACCCATCACCATGCCCCCAAGAAGAATCCCAAGTTCCTAGATTGTGAATTGGAAGTCCTGGTAGACGAGATCCTCAGGGTGGAGCCACAGCTGTTTGGCACTCTGGTCCAACAGACCCCCATGTCGCAGAAAACCAAGATGTGGGAGAGGATCATCAACAGGGTGAACGCCCAATCACCATGTCGGCGCACAAAGACGGACATCCAGAACAGGTGGTATGACGTGCGCAGGAGGGTACGGGACCTGCTGAAGATAGACTACATCAACAGCCAACAGACCGGCAGTGGCCCTCCTGCCAAGCCAATATACCTCAGGCCCTGGGAGGAGAAGGTGCGGGCCATCCTTCCGCCAGTGAGCGTATATGGACTAGAGAACATCCCAGAGCCTGGTGAGTACACAAAAAATGTACACAATAAACTGCCACAAAACACACACATCACTGTCAAGGGGAGAGTCAAACCATGCACACATAGCAATTACACAGCAACTAGAACAGAATCATCCCAAAATGTGTATGTCAGTCAGATAAACACAACACATGCCATCAAAAAAGTCACATCCAACTGTGCCAACACATGTACAAACACAACCACAACTACAGCTAGGCAGTGGCACAAATAGAACTAACACACACATCCACACATGTAGCCACCACAACAACACCAACACACAGTGAAGACCACTCAAAGGAAGGAATTCTGTGTATGCTGGCCAAGTCAGTGTAGCCAATAGCATCATGGGAGTCGCAGTCACACATATTGCCCCCCCACAACTGTCCCATCAACACCACCCTGAACCATGCTCACATCACAGGGAGTGGAGAAGGACTCACAAGATGGCTGACACTGGCTACTGCTGTGGGGAGCACAAGGCCCTGCTGGCAACTGTGCACCAACAAACAGCAGGACACCACTGACTGACATCCTGAGAGACAACTTACACTCCCTGCAATGCAAGCACGTTCCATGGTGGGATATCTGGCTGGCTGGGTGGGAAGGGGGACTTGCAGCACTGACCATAGTCACCAGCACCTCCCCTCACACCCCCCCAACACAAACTCCACAGTACCCACCTGGTAGAATGCAATGCCCTCCATCCTAACACAAGATCCCACAAAGCACCACCACCCTGGGTTATGTTGTGTGAAGCACAGGGACACTCTTGGGACTCTTAGCCAAACAACTGCCAGGACAACACTCCCAGCCATCCTGTCAGCACAGCCAGCCCACCCCACAGGGAAGCAGAGTCAAAAGGAAGGAAGCATGGGCATGCTGGGAAGGGGGTGGAGGCAATAGCATGATGGGAGTCGTAGTCACAGACATTGCTCAGCCTCACAACTGGCCCATCAACACCACCCTGAACCATGCTCACATCACAGGGAGTGGAGAAGGACACACAAGATGGCTGACACTGGCTACTGCTGTGGGGAGCACAAGGCCCTGCTGCCAACTGTGCACCAACAAACAGCAGGACACCACTGACTGACATCCTGAGAGACAACTTACACTCCCTGCAATGCAAGCACGTTCCATGGTGGGATATCTGGCTGGCTGGGTGGGAAGGGGGACTTGCAGCACTGACCATAGTCACCAGCACCTCCCCTCACACCCCCCAACACAAACTCCACAGTACCCACCTGGTAGAATGCAATGCCCTCCATCCTAACACAAGATCCCACAAAGCACCACCACCCTGGGTTATGTTGTGTGAAGCACAGGGACACTCTTGGGACTCTTAGCCAAACAACTGCCAGGACAACACTCCCAGCCATCCTGTCAGCACAGCCAGCCCACCCCACAGGGAAGCAGAGTCAAAAGGAAGGAAGCATGGGCATGCTGGGAAGGGGGTGGAGGCAATAGCATGATGGGAGTCGTAGTCACAGACATTGCTCAGCCTCACAACTGTCCCATCAACACCACCCTGAACCATGCTCACATCACAGGGAGTGGAGAAGGACTCACAAGATGGCTGACACTGGCTACTGCTGTGGGGAGCACAAGGCCCTGCTGGCAACTGTGCACCAACAAACAGCAGGACACCACTGACTGACATCCTGAGAGACAACTTACACTCCCTGCAATGCAAGCACGTTCCATGGTGGGATAACTGACTGGGACTGGGAAGGAGGTCTGGCTGTCAACCAAACACAATCAATGCAGACCATGTTCACACCCCAGAGAATACATAGAAATGCCCAAATAATGCAGGACAATGTGCCACACCAATATCAACCCCTGACTGTGACGACTTAGGACAATACAATGTACAGGCCCGCACCCCGAGGCACAGTCACAACTGTCAGGTGTGTCAACCACTGATGCCTGCAGAAACATGACATACATTGTTTGTGTCTCCCAAAAACAGGTGATGATAGGGACACAGCAGCAGACGCTGAGGAGTCCCAGTCCCAGGCTCAAGAGGATGCCGAGCTCACTGGCGTCGTACAGCCTCTGTCCTCCTCGGACGATGAACAACCTGGCACATCCGGTGCAAGTCAACATGCTGCACCAGCAGGACCACCAGCTGCAGCACCAGCAGGTCCACCAGCTGCACCCCCTGCACCCACCCCTCCAACGACTGTCACCACGAATACCATCCCTGCCGACATGGACAGAATAAGGAACAACACCAGCGCAGTGACCCTGGACCAACCTGGGGCCATGGACACCACCACCACCACCACCCCCAAGGTGGACCAGGGTTATCTGTGCGTGCAACTGCACACACTGCACATGTCAGCAGGGGTGGTGGGAGGGTGGGAGACAGAGGTCGCTGCTTGCAGACGTTGCTGGTGTGCATGAAGACCCACAACTGGTACGCATAGCTGATGCGTACCAGTCCAGCACCGGAGAGCTCAGCCAGGTAGTGGGGCTCCTCAGAGACATCAAACAGCAGCAGGCTGCCCATCATGCCCGCTTGGACTCCCACATGTCCCGCGTGGAGTCCAAGTGGGATGTACTACATGAGATGACGGCGGTGCACAGGGACATTTTACAATGCCTCCGCCAGATGAACAGCAACCAGTCCACACCTCCCTGTGTGCCAACAACATCTGGTACCGAACAAACTGCAACTGCCACAGGGAGGGAGGAGGACTCTGGAGGACAGTCCCCTGCACCGCAGCAGCCTGCACTTGAGGGCCCCCCCCCAAGAAGAGGGGTCGTCCGAGGAGGGGAAAGTGAGAGGCTGATGGCCAAGCGCAACTCCCAGGAAGCCTGAACCTGTTCTGGATTTTCGCCTTTGTGCACAGACTGTTCACCCTGTTGATGGCAACACTACTCCCACACATTGCATGGGGAGTACAAGTTGGAACAATGTGTCAGACAACTGTGGCCCCGATACTGGGGATCCTGTCTACCTGGACTTTCTATTCATCTAGGAACTTGGGATTGCAAGATTCATGTACAGCACAATCCATCCTATGCACTATTATCACAGATGTATCACAATAAACACACTAATACACCATACTTGCCTCTGTCGTGATTCCAACGTGGGTGCTGTTATGGGGATGATGAACTGCAAAATTACACTGTGTATGCGAACTGCAACAGCAAGGACAACACAGGCATGTGAGTACAGGCAACGTGACACATATGAGGGAGACACACCACCAGGGCTACACAACACATACACACCTAGGCCATCTGACTCATTGCCTACACTGATGTTGCCAGGGAAGACGGTGCAATGCACAGACACCACACCCATTCCCAGTTGTAGTCAAGTAGCCCACAGGTGCAGTAAGCAAATGGCAGTCAAATGTGTGACCACAGACAACGCACATCACTAAGTGAAGCACAGGTTTATTACACAGTAGCAACATGCCGTAACCACTACAGATGCAAGGTAACTCCACCTGGTAGCGGGCACACAGTCAACAACTGTAGACAGAAGGAAGTCCATGGGTGTGGCGCACATCACCTGTAGGGACACAACAGCTACCAGCCTGGATGTGCAATCACGTCGTCGGTGGACACAGTTGACCAAACGAATCTGAAAGTACCCTGTGAAGGACAGAAATGACACACAGTCAAAAGCAATGCAGTACAGGACAGAACAGCAAAACTCATGCACAATACATGTTACAAGATACCCACCCAGAACCAAGTTAGCATGTCAACACTGTTGGGGAGTACAGCCCACCTGTCACCACACATCGCAACACACATCCTGTCAAGTAGCCCATGGACACACTCCAACAGCACCAGAGCACCACCCACACATCATGCCAACTCACATCATTCACATGACACCTCAGGATACTCACATTTAGCTAAAGAAGTTGGTGATGAGCTGTGTGCGGACATCACCATCACCATCATCATCATCATCGTCACTGGCATCGTGGTCCAGGCCAGGATCCTCCACAGGTGGCGGATGTTGGTCATCGTCATCCTGGATGAGAGGCAACTCCTTCCGCACTGCCAGGTTGTGGAGCATGCAGCAGACGATGATAATCTTGCACACTTTCGCAGGGGCATATGGGAGGGACCCTCCGGTCTTGTCCAGGCAGCGGAAGCGGCTCTTCAGGAGACCAAAGGTCCGCTCAATCACTCTCCTGGTCCGACCATGTGCCTCATTGTAGCGCATCTGGGCAGGTGTCACAGGGTTCATGAGGGGTGTCAGCAACCACGGCATGTTGGGGTATCCCGAGTCACCTACGGACAGACAAGTGCACATCAGCTGACTTGGAAAAGTGGGCGGAATACTACAGATCAGATCACACACAATGGCACAAAGTCAGTACACACCGACAAGCCAGGCACGCTGGTTCTGCATCTGTGCCATCAACCTGGGGATGCGACTACTCCTCATCACAAAGGCATCGTGTGCTGAACCAGGGAAACGGGCACATACGTGTGTGATGGTCATGTCTGCAAGACACACCACCAGTGCATTGACCGAGTGGTAGTGCTTGCGGTTCCTGTAGGCGTGCTCCTGGGCCTGTGGTGGTACCAAAGCCACATGTGTCCCATCAATGGAGCCAATGACATGCGGCATCCTCCCCAGGGCATAAAAGTCACTCTTCACGTCAGTGAGTCGTCGCTGTCTAGGGAAATAGATGTACCGGTTCAGGAAGAGCAACATTGCCGCCAAGAAATCGCGGAGCACACGGCTGAACATGGTCTGTGACATCCCACCAGCAGACGCCACAGTATGTTGGAAGGTACCGGTGGCAAAGAAGTGTAGGGCTGCCATCACCTTCACCTTGGGGGTCAGCGCTGTAGGATACGGCCGGCCAGGCTGCAAATGTGGGGACAACTGCACTGCAAAATCCTCAATCAGCTGCCTGGTGAAGCGGTACCGTCGGATGCTGTCCCGTTCCACCATCGTTGCCAGGTCTGGGAATGGCCGATGGACAGCAGGAGCCCTGCAGTGCAGAGGAGAAGTAAGCAAGATCGTCAGTCACCCCACATATGCGGCATTGAACACACTCAAGATCCCAACATACATCATCATGAGGCACAACTACATGAAGTGTGCAGTACCGGAACGACATGTATGGTACATACATGGCCAACATCTGTCAACACGGTCCTACAGGTGGCATCAATTTGTCCCAGGTTGGCCCATTGGATATCATGATGCTGTGTCACAGTCACCCCCAGTGACATGTGAGGACAGATGTGCCCCAGGCACCACAGCTCAACGACAGGCACATTCCCAGGGACCCTGTAATGCCACATGGACACTGGCATCACCTGGAGTATCATGTGTACACCACAACAAAACAAACATGACCCCCACAGGTAGTGGCCACACTTGCCATGGCAGGAGAGCCATGGACGTCTGTGACACACACGCACAACATCAGAGTCCATGCACACACAACGTGGATGTGGAGACTGTCTCCCATTGTGCACATGAAATCAGAGACATTGTAAACACTACATGCACAAAGACTGTGGAGGGCCATCACTATTGTGCCACTGGGACACCCTGGCTCAAACATACCGTCCCACATGGGACTCACGGGGTATGTGACATGACATACACAAACACCACTGTGAAATGTGACCATGACACATGCACAGATATGAACAGTTGCACATCACAGTGGTCACGTACACGTAACACCCAGGATCCTGTCCCCATTAACACGTGCACAGCCTGGGGGTGGCTGCCCACAGGTGACACCCACAGGACAACATGTACACCAACATACACACAATAGGAAATGCAGCCTTACATGCCTTATGATAAGGTTTGGACAGGCTGTCGTGATGTAGGTGTGCCCCTCACTCCCTGGGAGCTATCTGTGGCTGGCACATGTCCATCTGAGACAGGCATGCTGACCTATGCCAGTCACATATACAGTGATGCGTTGAACAGCAATGGACCGATCGGTGCCTCCGGCCGGCCCATTGCATTCAATGTGTGCGGGTACGCGTTGTACCCCTGTGCGCGTTGAACAGCAATGGACCGATCGGTGCCTCCGGCCGGCCCATTGCTTTCAATGTGTGCGGGTACGCGTTGTACCCCTATGCGCGTTGAACAGCAATGGACCGATCGGTGCCTCCGGCCGGCCCATTGCTTTCAATGTGTGCGGGTACGCGTTGTACCCCTGTGCGCGTTGAACAGCAATGGACCGATCGGTGCCTCCGGCCGGCCCATTGCTTTCAATGTGTGCGGGTACGCGTTGTACCCCTGTGCGCGTTGTACCTCAATGGACCGATCGGTGCGCACCCATTGACAATGGGCTTGCCTGGCAACGGACGCGTTTTCGAATTTCGAACGAGTCGGTTGCTGGAAAATCAGTTGGTCACCCACAACAATGTTGCAAAATCATGTATGTCATGAAGTTGAAATTTTGAAGGATGCTGTGGGCGTGTTTTGGTGCTGCTATTCCATGGATTGGCCAGATTCAGAAGATGCAAACGACTTGGACCTATCACTTTGGACACAAGGGACAGTATCTGCCTCTCCAGCACATATATATTGCTGCCTGTTCCCCTGAGACCCCACTTGCCTGCACTACATGCTCCAGGACGACATCTGCCACTGCACTGCTGCTGTCTCTGCCCCTCTGGACCCTGCAATGGCACGTACTGTGGAGAGAGCCCCAGCCTTCAGCCTTGAGGAGAACCAGGCCCTGCTGGACAGCCTACTTCCACAGTACAGCAAGCTGTATGGGACACCAGGGGAGCAGGTGAGTGTTCTGTGCACTGCCTTTCTGAATGTGCATTTTGTCTGACTAGCAAGGCTGAGAGTCAGCACACCACTGGCTAGCAGGCTCACTGAGTAGTTGTCACCCCCATAGTGTGTAGTGACTTGCACTGGACAGGTATGGTGCAGTGACAGTGCTTCTGAACAGGGTTTTACTCCCCATGCAATGATACCATGTAGTGACTTCTGGAAAACTGTCCATGGGCAGCCGTGCACTGCCTGGGTACACCATGTGCCCCTGTGATTGCGACATGTATATGCAACTGTGTCATGCACGGATATGTTGCATGTGTAGTAATGGCCTTATCACTTTGTCATCCTGACAGGCTTCTGCCCATCGGAAGCATGAGATATGGAAGGACATCGTCCGGGCTGTCCGGTCCGTGGGGGTCTACAAGCGCCGGATCCGCAACTGCCAAAAGAGGTGGCAGGACCTTCGGGGCTGGACCCGGAGGATTGCACGGGTCCAGCTGAAGCTGTCGCCTCCTCGCAGGAGGGCGGAACACGGACCCTGACCCCCACATGCTCAGGATCCTGGCGGTGGTCTTTCCAGACCTGGATGGGCAGCTGAAGGCCAGAGAGCAGCAAGGAGGGGGTGAGTCAAAGACTGCACTGTGTACTCTGTCTAACATGCTATGTGCCCTCCTCGGGCCAGGTTGAACTGCCACAGTACAGCAGTCATGTTGTCCAGGAGCCATGTCCCTCTATTGTGCACTGCCCACTCCTCATCTGATACCCAGGTGTGGCCCTTACATGCAGGGAATTCTGTCACTTAGGACTGTGTCCTTGCAGTTTGCTTGACTCAAGGTGGGAGACAGCATCTGTTTCCCTGACTCTGTGGTGGGCATCATGGGTGGGTCCATTGCTTACACAATGCCTGTATTCTGACATGTATTCAGCGTGTTACTTTGATCTGTGGTCCAATTGCTGAGCTGATCCACCACATGTGGCTGGGGTACCTGGCACACACCCATGCTGCGGGTGGGAACAATGTTTGGGCCCCAGGAGTATGTATATGACGTGTGTCACACATACTTAGCCAGCTGCCTACAGTCCAGGGCTCATCCCTCATTCATGTGGGGCTGGACAGTCATGCCTACTCCAGGCCATACAATACACTCTGTACTCCCACTCCCGTGTATCAGCGGACACATTGTGCACAGTGATTTGACCCCTCAGGTGTCTGCCTCTGTGTCAGTGTGCTGTGGATTAGTCGCCAGGACTGCTGTGGAGTTTCTTGGTAGGGGCTCAGCATGCCACTGGAGATGTGACCATAGGAGACGATACTTGTGTAACACATAGGTGTCTGATCAGCTGCCCATGCAGAATGGGGCATGTAAATGTGAAGTTCAGGCAGCTGTTCCCCATGCACAGCAGAGTGTGAGGGCTCAGGTTCAGAGGGTAGTGTCACAGGTCTCCCATATGTCCAATAGGTATGACCTGGACAGATGAGGGTTAAGAGGATGTGTTGTGGGGGGATGTACATGTGCACTTGTGCAGCTCCAGGACTTGCATTCCCCATGACCTACTATTGTGACACAGTGCAGAGTGTTGTTGTCTGGCTGCAAAGTCATACATCACTGAGACAGTGATGTATGACTTTGCAGTCATGCCTCCGCCATGGCATGTGTCTACTGATTGGTGATCCTGCAGGGGAGTGACATGTGCTACATGCACACCATAGTGGCGCTGGCTATCAGGACATGGGTGCATCATGGTGTCTGTCGCTGGTATGCATCACATGCATTTCCTATTTGACTCTGGGCATCCCTTACATCCGTAAACCTGTACTGACTCAGTGGCAAGAGCTGTGATGTGTCCACACCGTGTCCTCTGCACTGTCCAACTACTGTGTACTTGGTGCATGTGTCAACACTGGGGTGTTGCAATCCAACAGACACCAGACAGATGGGTGCAAGGCCATGTGGGATGTGAGTGCCATGCTTGGCATCAGACTGACAATTGACTTCTCCTGTTCAATTAGTGCACTTTTAGCAATGTACAACTAATGATGCCAGGGCTTGCTCTGTGATGTGCTGTGCTCACAGTGGTGTGTGCGTTATGTGCAGGTGACTGATGTCTGTCTGTTTCCCCATTGTTTGCAGATACATCCACGGCCACGGAAGGGGACAGCTCCACGGACCAGGAGGAGCCGGAGAGCCAGACTGGGTCAGCAGCCGAGGAGTGGTCGGAGGGACCCAGTGGCACGGAGGGCGAGGGGAGCCACACCGAGGAGTCCTCAGCAGCATCCACCTCAGCTGAGGACCAGAGCAACTCGGAGGATGACTCCCTTGTGGAGGCGGGTGTCAGCAGCCACCACACCCCAGCTAGTGTTGCTGTCCCCGCCACCACCAGCACCACCACCGCCCTCCCATCGGCTCCCATTCCCAAGGTCCGTGGAGGCTCCCATGTCCGGGAGCGTGTCTCCTTTGGGCCAGGCACCGCACCCCCTGCCCCTGTGTCCCCTGCTGCCCTGAGTGAGGAGTCTGTGTACCTCCTTCGCCAGCTCCATGTAGGGCAGACAGCCATGCTGAGTGTCCTCCATGCGCACACCGCGCTGTTGACTCAGCTGGTGTCGTTCATGGAGGGCATCTCATCGGGCATGTCTGACCTACAGAGGGGCAATAGGTCCATGGACTCCTCCCTGACGGCAGCAGTGTCCCTCCTCAAACGGTCCCTCACCCCTCCTGCCTCTGCTCCATCCACACTCCCCAGCACCTTACCCATCCCAGGCACACACACACTGGCACAGGCACACACCAGCACACACACATCCAGCACACTGACACACACGCCAATGACAAAACGCACACGCACGCACATTCAGGGGACTGAAGCCAGACTCACAGGGGATGGGGCCCTGGAACACACACACGCATCCACATGCACTGCGCAGTCCTCAGTTCCCTCTCCCTCCAAAGCACCCTCCCTTGCCTCACCTGCAACCCCAAAGTCACAGCAGCTCTTCCTCTGTGACCTCGGCCTCTTCCCCACCGATGAAGCTGCTCCAGCATCCCGGGGGAAGAGGAAGCCCACCCACACGGAGCAGAGTGCCCCTCACCCCCGGACACCCTCCCCCAGGCGCAGACGGACTGAGGCCCCCACCCGCAAGTCCCCCGGAGTGCTAAGAGCAAGACCCCGCCACCGCCCTGCAGCTCAGGCACAAGGTCTCCGTCCTCCATCCCTCAGGCCCCCACTGCACAGGTGCCCCCACCACACCCTGCCCCAGGTTCCCCCACCCACAGATATACCATCCCCAAGATGCTCCGGCCTTCTCCCCCTGCCACTTGCTCTCCCAGCACCACACCCCCGCTGCGCTTGTCTGTGCCACTGATGTGGTGAGGGTGTCCTCCCCTCTGTCCAACCCACCTTGCCTGTTCCCCATTCTCCTACCCTGGAGGTAGGCACTGCAGTGGAGTCCACTACCGCCCTGTCTGACTTGGGCACTGCAGTGGCGGACCTGTCCACCCCATCTGCAGGGTCCACTGCAGTTGTGCCGGCACCCACGACATCTGTGTCATGCCCCCAGTTGTGCCGGCACACACCATGTCAGACACCTCCACTGCAGTTGTCAGTGGCTCTCCAGCACCCACCACCCCTTCCCTGACTCCCCTGGTGAGCCCTGATCCTGTCCCTGCGGTGCCTGGCCTGCCCCCCAGTTGCCCCTCCTAGTGGATTGTCCCTGGTATTGTGCAGGCATGCGTAGGGTGACATCTGCCAGTGTCACCCTGTTTGAACTTTGACAATGGACTGGCCATTGGCCTTTGCTCTAATTTCTTCTGGACGTCGTTATCAAACAACACATATGCTGAATAAAGCAACTTTCTTTTCTCTAGTGCTCATGCTTCAGATGTACATGTTGTTGGTGCAGCTAACCATGCCCTTGCAGCAGTGATGGTGATATCTGGTCTCATGATTATGAAGTGTTACTATGCAGGAACCCATGTGGTCCAGGGGGAATGTGTCCTATCATGTGGTGTATCCATGTCATCAATAGCAGCATCTGAGGGTGTCATGTGTTCAGTATTTGGCAATGGGTTTCCTACTTACATTGGCAATTTCATATCTGTGGCTTCCACCTCTGCACATCTGTTGTGCCTGCCATCGTTGCATTTGTCTACTTCCCTGACCGTGTTGCCATCTCCAGTGGACATGCAGGTTTGGGCATCAATGGGGAGGGACTCATCCGTGTAGTCAGTGCAACATTGCTATACAAGTGTGTTGGATCTGTGCTGATGATTCCGTTGGCACATCCATGACCAGGCTGATGTGATGGGAGCCCTCATTTGGTGCTAATTGTTGATTGTGTGACCAAGTGCTCAGCTGACATGATGGGGCCCTACTGAGGCAACATATGGCACAGCTTTCCTCACACAGGAGTGGAGTCCCCTCATGGCAGTGTGTACACGTGTGACATTGCCTGCGCCCAAGGTGTGTGTTGTATGTGCATGTCTGTGTGTTCACTTCCATTCATCTGCGCATGCTGTGATCCCTAGTGTTGTACCTGTTTGTGATGCTTGCTGACTTGAGCTATGTTCCCCCAAAGTCTTCTCCCTGTGTTCTCTGTGATGTGGGTGCATGGCACATTACTGGTCATCAGGGTGTCACCCATAGGTGTGTTTGCTGTCAGGGCAGAGTTTGTGTGCAGACGCAGATGGGTCACAGTCAGGTTTCCCTTTGGCACTTGTTGTTTGCCCCTGTCATGTGATTTCCAGTTTGTGTTATCTTTCAGTGATTGTGACACGTTGTGTGTGTGACTGCTGGCACTCCTTAGGGTCCGGGCTGCAATGTTGGTTGTTGTCTATGTGTGTTCTTTGTGGGTGACCTTGGCTTCTTCATTGGTGTGTGACTGTGGCTGGGATCCCATTGGTCGGTGTGGTATTGCCGTCATGTCCATGTACAGCGTAGTGTGCAGTGTGTCAGACATTCAGGAGTCTTGTTGAGTGTCCATGTGTGATGTGTTTCTACACCTTGGTTCCCACCCACCACCCTGGAATAGTCATGGGTGCATGTGCAATGTCACCAGTGCATGTGTACTTCACTGCTGCACATTGTTGGAGGTCGAGGGGTGTGGTGTTGAGTGTGTGCAGATGAGAGTTGTTGCCCGGCTAGTCCCCTGCCTCCATGTTGGCCTTGGCTTACTGGCCATGCTGATTGATTTGTGCTTGTGTAGGTGTGATGGTAGTTTGTTGCTCAGGACACCTGACTGTGGTTCACAGTGTGAACGACATTTAGCTTTGTCATCACAGTGGTATTTTTATTCAGCCCAGGGTCACCACATTGTGGGGGCCCTGGGGGTGGTGCTGTGGTGTGTCTGTGACTTGCTGTGTCAGTTGTTGTTCCTACGTGCCTGTGTGACATGTGTGTTTTGTGCTCCCTCTCACCTGTCAATGCCTGCTTGCCCACATAGGGGATTTGGATCCATGAGTTACCTTAGTGTGGCAGTGTATGCACATCTGTATGATTGGTATTCAGCTCTCCTCATGTGTTGTGTTGTTGCCTGGGGACACTGGCACCCCCACCCCTCACCTGCTGTGTATGATGACAGTGTTGGTCTGCCTGTTTGTGTTTGTGCATCTGCACCACTGCATTGGCATATCTTGGGTGTGCCATTGGCTGTATGTTGTTTGGTGTGTTTCCCCTGCTGTCCCTGGGACTCCTAGGTCATCGGTCAGCACAGTGATCATGGTTTGTGTGTCCCATTGCTGCCATGGTATGGTATCTGTTCACCTCACATCTGCTGTCTCCACAGGGTATCTGCATTTGTGTGCCCATTGGTGCAAATATGTGGTTCTGCATTCTGATGGTCACTTCTGTCATTGTGTCATTGATGACTGTTGACGGTCTCAGCCCCCATGGGTGTTGTTTGTCTGCACATGGCCAAAGGAATGTTTCATTTGCACTGCAGTATTTGGCTCCCCCAATTTATGTTGCAATGGGACACATACACTACTTTGCCACAGATGAGTTTTTGGTTCTGTGACCAGGAATGATCCATGCAGTTTGGCAGTTGCAGCTCTTTCTTTGTCAACAATTACCTTTTGGTCACTGTGATGATGAGGGTGTAGACCCCATTGCCACAATGGTCAAAATGTGCTTCAGCTATGGACCCCACACTTGCCTTTTGGTCACTGTGATGATGGGGGTTTAGTCCCCATTGCCACAATGGTCAAAATGTGCTTCAGCTATGGACCCCACACTTGCCTTTTGGTCACTGTGATGATGGGGGTTTAGACCCCATTGCCACAATGGTCAAATTGTGCTTCAGCTATGGACCCCACACTTACCTTGTGGTCACTGTGATGATGGGGGTTTAGGCCCCATTGCCACAATGGTCATGGGCTGCTTGCATTGTGGGTGCCACACACATATATGTGTGGCACATGTGCTAGGGGGTCACATTGTATGTTCAAAGTCATGTTCGGTGTTGTAGGCATTTGACACAGCCTGCTCACACGCTTGTCATGGTGGTGGGGGGATGTCTTAATCTTGCATTCCCTAGGTTGTGGTGTGCTTGTTGTGTCATGCATTGTCCATCCTATGAGTGGGGGTGGTAGTAGTGGTAGGCATCCAGCCCCTGGCTAAGGGTGGTAGTAGTGGTAGGCATCCTGCCACCCTGGCTAAGGGTGGTAGTAGTGGTAGGCCTCCTGCCCCCTGGGTGAGGGTGGTAGTAGTGGTGGGCATCCTGCCCCCTGGCTAAGGGTGGTAGTAGTGGTAGGCATCCTGCCCCCTGGCTAAGGGTGGTAGTAGTGGTAGGCATCCTGCCACCCTGGCTAAGGGTGGTAGTAGTGGTGGGCATCCTGCCCCCTGGCTAAGGGTGGTAGTAGTGGTAGGCATCCTGCCACCCTGGCTAAGGGTGGTAGTAGTGGTGGGCATCCTGCCCCCCTGGCTAAGGGTGGTAGTAGTGGTAGGCATCCTGCCCCCGTGGGTGAGGGTGGTAGTAGTGGTAGGCTTCCTGCCCCCTGGCTAAGGGTGGTAGTAGTGGTAGGCATCCTGCCCCCTGGCTAAGGGTGGTAGTAGTGGTAGGCATCCTGCCCCCTGGCTAAGGGTGGTAGTAGTGGTGGGCATCCTGCCCCCTGGCTAAGGGTGGTAGTAGTGGTGGGCATCCTGCCCCCTGGGTGAGGGTGGTAGTAGTGGTGGGCATCCTGCCCCCTGGCTAAGGGTGGTAGTAGTGGTGGGCATCCTGCCCCCTGGGTGAGGGTGGTAGTAGTGGTGGGCATCCTGCCCCCTGGCTAAGGGTGGTAGTAGTGGTAGGCATCCTGCCACCCTGGCTAAGGGTGGTAGTAGTGGTGGGCATCCTGCCCCCTGGCTAAGGGTGGTAGTAGTGGTGGGCATCCTGCCCCCCTGGGTGAGGGTGGTAGTAGTGGTGGGCATCCTGCCCCCTGGCTAAGGGTGGTAGTAGTGGTAGGCATCCTGCCCCCTGGCTAAGGGTGGTAGTAGTGGTGGGCATCCTGCCCCCCTGGCTAAGGGTGGTAGTAGTGGTGGGCATCCTGCCCCCCTGGGTGAGGGTGGTAGTAGTGGTGGGCATCCTGCCCCCTGGCTAAGGGTGGTAGTAGTGGTGGGCATCCTGCCCCCCTGGCTAAGGGTGGTAGTAGTGGTAGGCTTCCTGCCCCCTGGCTAAGGGTGGTAGTAGTGGTAGGCATCCTGCCACCCTGGCTAAGGGTGGTAGTAGTGGTAGGCATCCTGCCCCCCTGGGTGAGGGTGGTAGTAGTGGTGGGCATCCTGCCCCCCTGGGTGAGGGTGGTAGTAGTGGTGGGCATCCTCCCCCTGGCTAAGGGTGGTAGTAGTGGTAGGCATCCTGCCCCCTGGCTAAGGGTGGTAGTAGTGGTGGGCATCCTGCCCCCTGGCTAAGGGTGGTAGTAGTGGTGGGCATCCTGCCCCCTGGGTGAGGGTGGTAGTAGTGGTGGGCATCCTGCCCCCTGGCTAAGGGTGGTAGTAGTGGTGGGCATCCTGCCCCCCTGGCTAAGGGTGGTAGTAGTGGTGGGCATCCTGCCCCCTGGGTGAGGGTGGTAGTAGTGGTGGGCATCCTGCCCCCTGGCTAAGGGTGGTAGTAGTGGTAGGCATCCTGCCCCCTGGCTAAGGGTGGTAGTAGTGGTAGGCATCCTGCCACCCTGGCTAAGGGTGGTAGTAGTGGTAGGCATCCTGCCCCCTGGCTAAGGGTGGTAGTAGTGGTGGGCATCCTGCCCCCCTGGGTGAGGGTGGTAGTAGTGGTGGGCATCCTGCCCCCTGGCTAAGGGTGGTAGTAGTGGTAGGCATCCTGCCCCCTGGCTAAGGGTGGTAGTAGTGGTAGGCATCCTGCCACCCTGGCTAAGGGTGGTAGTAGTGGTAGGCATCCTGCCCCCTGGCTAAGGGTGGTAGTAGTGGTAGGCATCCTGCCACCCTGGCTAAGGGTGGTAGTAGTAGTGGTGGGCATCCTGCCCCCTGGCTAAGGGTGGTAGTAGTGGTAGGCATCCTGCCCCCTGGCTAAGGGTGGTAGTAGTGGTAGGCATCCTGCCCCCTGGCTAAGGGTGGTAGTAGTGGTAGGCATCCTGCCACCCTGGCTAAGGGTGGTAGTAGTGGTAGGCATCCTGCCCCCTGGCTAAGGGTGGTAGTAGTGGTAGGCATCCTGCCACCCTGGCTAAGGGTGGTAGTAGTGGTGGGCATCCTGCCCCCCTGGCTAAGGGTGGTAGTAGTGGTAGGCATCCTGCCCCCGTGGGTGAGGGTGGTAGTAGTGGTAGGCTTCCTGCCCCCTGGCTAAGGGTGGTAGTAGTGGTAGGCATCCTGCCCCCTGGCTAAGGGTGGTAGTAGTGGTAGGCATCCTGCCCCCTGGCTAAGGGTGGTAGTAGTGGTGGGCATCCTGCCCCCTGGCTAAGGGTGGTAGTAGTGGTGGGCATCCTGCCCCCTGGGTGAGGGTGGTAGTAGTGGTGGGCATCCTGCCCCCTGGCTAAGGGTGGTAGTAGTGGTGGGCATCCTGCCCCCTGGCTAAGGGTGGTAGTAGTGGTGGGCATCCTGCCCCCCTGGGTGAGGGTGGTAGTAGTGGTGGGCATCCTGCCCCCTGGCTAAGGGTGGTAGTAGTGGTAGGCATCCTGCCACCCTGGCTAAGGGTGGTAGTAGTGGTGGGCATCCTGCCCCCTGGCTAAGGGTGGTAGTAGTGGTGGGCATCCTGCCCCCTGGGTGAGGGTGGTAGTAGTGGTGGGCATCCTGCCCCCTGGCTAAGGGTGGTAGTAGTGGTAGGCATCATGCCACCCTGGCTAAGGGTGGTAGTAGTGGTAGGCATCCTGCCCCCTGGGTGAGGGTGGTAGTAGTGGTGGGCATCCTGCCCCCCTGGGTGAGGGTGGTAGTAGTGGTGGGCATCCTGCCCCCTGGCTAAGGGTGGTAGTAGTGGTAGGCATCCTGCCCCCGTGGGTGAGGGTGGTAGTAGTGGTAGGCTTCCTGCCCCCTGGCTAAGGGTGGTAGTAGTGGTGGGCATCCTGCCCCCTGGCTAAGGGTGGTAGTAGTGGTAGGCATCCTGCCACCCTGGCTAAGGGTGGTAGTAGTGGTAGGCATCCTGCCCCCTGGCTAAGGGTGGTAGTAGTGGTAGGCATCCAGCCCCCTGGGTTGGGGTGGTGGCGCGCATTCAGGCCCCTGTGTGCATATGTGGCATTGGTGATGGGCATCCCGCCCCTATGGTGCTGCTGTTGCTGGTGTAAGTATATTCAGATTCCCAGTGTATGTGTGTGATGTGTCGTGTACGTGTTGTATGTGTTTTGTGGTTGGTGTCTGACTTACCTTCTGCGCCGTACGCGTCCGTGCCTGTTCCGGTAGTAGATGTAGAATATTGGTATGATCGGGACGAAGGGATTCATGGTTGGTTCGTGTCGTTCGTCCTTCTCGTTGCTTCGCGTCGTCCTCGTCGCTTGGCTTCGTCCTCGTCGCTTGGCTTCGTCCTCGCCGCTTCGCGTCGTCCTCGTCGGTGCCGTGTTCGTCTCGTAGCCGTGGATCGTGTTGTGGCGCGATTCGGAGCTTATGTGCACCTCTCCCGGATGCTTTGACGTGCCGTGCGTAGCGACGGGTTCGGCGCGTACGGAAAGCGCATCGTACTTGTTCGGCCGGACGGGGCTGCATTTTCCCTTCCGTGCGACTCGATTCGGCGTTTCCGGATTCACCTCGGTCGGAGAACAGGACCTGGTTTGGGTGAGTACGGCTCGGCCGGAATTTTTGCTGTTGTGCGCATCGTACTTGCTCGTTCGGTGTGCTGTACGGATCGGTCGGGAAACTGGCTTTCGCATGGCTTTTTTCCCGACCGAATAGTATTGGGTGCGCCTCCGACCGAGATCGGAATCGGCCCCTGAATGCTAACTGGAGTGGGAATAGAAAATTAATTAAGTTTAGTTTCCAGCACCTACCCAGACTTAATAGAAATTAGAGTGGAAATAGTAAATTAATTAAGTTCAGTGTCAAGCAACTACCCTGACTTAATACTAACTGGAGTGGGAATAGTAAATTAATTAAGTTTAGTGTCCAGCACCTACCCTGACTTAATGCTAACTGGAGTGGGAATAGTAAAATAATTAAGTTTAGTGTCCAGCACCTACCCTGACTTAATGCTAACTGGAGTGGGAATAATAAATTAATTAAGTTTACTGTTGAGCACCTACCTTGACTTAATGCTAACTGGAGTGGGAATAGTAAATTAATTCCAGCACCTACCCTGACTTAATGCTAGATGGACAAAAACAACGTTGGAATCACAACAGAGGCAAGTATGGTGTATTAGTGAGTTTATTTACATACATGTGTGAGGATAGTGCACAGGATGTTGGGTGCTGTACATTGGGATTGGAATCCAAAGTTCCCAGATGAGTTGGAAGTGTTGGTAGCAGAAATGTCCTGAGTAAAGTCCACAGTCATCTGATACATTAGTCCAACTTAAACTCCCCATGTCATGTGGGAGAGTTGTGTTGCATTCGACAGGGTGAACAGTTTGCACACAAAGGAGAATTTCCAGAACAGGTGTTGGGTTCCTGGGGGATGTACATGGCCATCGGCCTCTCAGTTGTCCTTCCTCGGACGGCCCCTCTTCTTTCTGGGGGGACCCTCATGTGCAGGCCGCTGTGGTGCAGAGGACTCTCCACCAGAGTCATCCTCCCTCCCTGTGGCAGTTGCAGTTGTTGCGGCACCAGATGTTGTGGGCACACAGGGAGGTGTGGGCATGTTGGTGCTAATCTGGTGGAGGCATGTCAATATATCCCTCTGCACCGCTGTCAGTTCTTCCAATGTGTCCCACTTGGACTCCATGCCAGACATGTGTGTCTCCACACGGGACATGTGTGTCTCCACATGGGACATGTGGGAGTCCAAGCGGGCATGATGGGCAGCCTGCTGCTGTTGAATGTCCTTGAGGATCCCCACTACCTGGCTGACCTCTCCAGCAATGCGTACCAGTTGTGGGTCATCATGCAGTCCAGACCCCTCTGCAAACAGCGACCTCTGCCTACCACCCCTCCCACCACCCCTGGCCACACGTGCGGGACTTGCGGTGGCACGCACAGGTGACTCTAGGCCCCCTTGGGGGTTGGTACTGGGGTTGTTGTCCGTTGCTTCACGGTGGACTGGGGTCCCTGTGCTGTTGTCATTGAGTGTCCTTGGTCTGTCCGTGTCGGCGGGGGTGGTCTGTGTGTTGGCAGATGTTGGAGGAATGGGTGCAGGGGGTGCAGATGGTGGTCCTGCTGGTGCTGCATGATGACTCACACCGGAGGTGCCAGGTTGGTCTTCGCCATCCGATGAGGGCAGAGGCTGTTCCACACCAGAGAGCTCATGGGCCACCGGAGCCTGGGACAGGGACTCCTCCTCATCTGCTGCTGTGTCCCCATCATCACCTGTTTTTGGAAGAGACACACAATGTATGTTATGTTTCTGCAGGCATCAATGGTTCAAACACATGACAGTTGTGACTGTACCTCTGGATGCAGCCCTGTTCATTGCATTGTCCTAAGTTGTCACAGTCAGAGGTTGATATTGGTGTGGCTCATTGTCCTGCCAACCTGATGCTTTGCAATGTGGATGTTGAGGTGTGTGCATGACCAGCATTGGTGGTATTTGGTTGACATCCGGACCTCCTTCTCCCCCCAGCCCAGCCCAGTTATCCCACCATGAAGCATGCCACCCCTGCAGTGGGTGTAGGTTAACTCTCAGGATGTCAGTCAGTGGTGTCCTGCTGTTGGTTAGTGCCCAGTTCCCAGCAGGGCCTGGTACTCCCCACAACAGAGGACCATTGTCAGACATCTTAGAAGTGGCTTTTCATTCCCTGTGATGTGTGCATGCTTCAGTGTGAGCTTGCTGGGCCATGTGGGTGGGGGATGTTGAGCTGTGACTACCACTCCCATCATGCCATTGCCAACACCCCCCCTTCCCAGCATGCCCATACTTCCTTCCTTTTGACTCTGCTTCCCTGTGGGGTAGTGTGCCTGTGCTGACAGGATGGCTGACAGTGTTGTCCTGGCGTTTGTTTGGCTACAAGTCCAAAGAGTGTCCCTGTGCTTCACATAGCATAACCCAGTGTGGTTGTTCTTTGTGGGATATTTAATTAGAGTGTGAGGCATTGCATTCTCCCAGGTGAGTTGTGTGGAGTTTGTGTTAAGGGGGGGTGTGAGAAAAGCTGCTTGTGACTATGGTCAGAGCTGTCACTCCTCCTTCCCACCCAGCCAGATATCCCACCATGGAACGTGCTTCCATTGCAGGGAGTGAAAGTTGGCTTTCAGGATGTCAGTCAGTGGTGCCCTGCTGTCGGTTGGTGCACAGTTCCCAGCAGGGCCTTGTGCTCCCCACAGCAGTACCCAGTGTCAGCCATCTTGTCAGTTCTTTTCCACTCCCTGTGATCTGAGCATGGTTCAGAGTGGTGTTGATGGGCCAATTGTGAGGGTGACCAATATCTGTGACTACAACTCCCATCATGCTATTGCCTACACCCCCATTCCCAGCATGCCCATACTTTCTTCCTTTTGAGTCGACTTCACTGTGTGTGAGTGTGACAGCGATGGCAAGATGGCTGAGAGTGGTGTCCTGCTGTTGGTTGGTGCACAGTTCCCAGCAGGGCCTTGTGCTCCCCACAGCAGTACCCAGTGTCAGCCATCTTCTCAGGTCTTTTCCACTCCCTGTGATGTGAGCATGGTTCAGAGTGGTGTTGATGGGCCAATTGTGAGGGTGACCAATATGTGTGACTACAACTCCCATCATGCCAATGCCTACACCCCCCTTCCCAGCATGCCCATACTTCCTTCCTTTTGACTGTGCTTCCCTGTGGGGTAGTGTGCCTGTGCTGACAGGATGGCTGACAGTGTTGTCCTGGCGTTTGTTTGACTACAAGTCCCAAGAGTGTCCCTGTGCTTCACACAGTATAACCCAGTGTGGTTGTTCTTTGTGGGATATTTAATTAGAGTGTGAGGCATTGCATTCTCCCAGGTGAGTTGTGTGGAGTTTGTGTTAAGGGGGTGTGTGAGAAAAGCTGCTTATGACTATGGTCAGAGCTGTCAGACCTCCTTCCCACCCAGCCAGATATCCCACCATGGAACGTGCTTCCATTGCAGGGAGTGCAAGTTGGCTTTCGGGATGTCAGTCAGTGGTGTCCTGCTGTTGGTTGGAGCACAGTTCCCAGCAGGGCCTTGTGCTCCCCACAGCAGTACCCAGTGTCAGCCATCTTGTCAGTTCTTTTCCACTCCCTGTGATGAGAGCATGGTTCAGAGTGGTGTTGATGGGCCAATTGTGAGGGTGACCAATATCTGTGACTACAACTCCCATCATGCTATTGCCTACACCCCCCTTCCCAGCATGCCCATACTTCCTTCCTTTTGAGTCGACTTCACTGTGTGTGAGTGTGACAGCGATGGCAAGATGGCTGACAGTGGTGTGCTGCTGTTGGTTGGTGCACAGTTCCCAGCAGGGCCTTGTGCTCCCCACAGCAGTACCCAGTGTCAGCCATCTTGTCAGTTCTTTTCCACTCCCTGTGATGTGAGCATGGTTCAGAGTGGTGTTGATGGGCCAATTATGAGGGTGACCAATATCTGTAACTACAACTCCCATCATGCCATTGTCTACACCCCCCCTTCCCAGCATGCCCATACTTCCTTCCTTTTGACTCTGCTTCCCTGTGGGGTAGTGTGCCTGTGCTGACAGGATGGCTGACAGTGTTGTCCTGGCGTTTGTTTGGCTACAAGTCCCAAGAGTGTCCCTGTGCTTCACACGGCATAACCCAGTGTGGTTGTTCTTTGTGGGATATTTAATTAGAGTGTGAGGCATTGCACTCTCCCAGGTGAGTTGTGTGGAGTTTGTGTTAAGGGGGTGTGTGAGAAAAGCTGCTTGTGACTATGGTCAAAGCTGTCAGTCCTCCTTCCCACCCAGCCAGATATCCCACCATGGAACGTGCTTCCTTTACAGGGAGTGCAAGTTGGCTTTCAGGATGTCAGTCAGTGGTGTCCTGCTGTTGGTTGGTGCACAGTTCCCAGCAGGGCCTTGTGCTCCCCACAGCAGTACCCAGTGTCAGCCATCTTGTCAGTTCTTTTCCACTCCCTGTGATGTGAGCATGGTTCAGAGTGGTGTTGATAGGCCAATTGTGAGGGTGACCAATATCTGTGACTACAACTCCCATCATGCTATTGCCTACACCCCTCTTCCCAGCATGCCCATACTTCCTTCCTTTTGAGTCGACTTCACTGTGTGTGAGTGTGACAGCGATGGCAAGATGGCTGACAGTGGTGTCCTGCTGTTGGTTGGTGCACAGTTCCCAGCAGGGCCTTGTGCTCCCCACAGCAGTACCCAGTGTCAGCCATCTTGACAGTTCTTTTCCACTCCCTGTGATGTGAGCATGGTTCAGAGTGGTGTTGATGGGCCAATTGTGAGGGTGACCAATATCTGTGACTACAACTCCCATCATGCCATTGCCTACACCCCCCCTTCCCAGCATGCCCATACTTCCTTCCTTTTGACTCTGCTTCCCTGTGGGGTAGTGTGCCTGTGCTGACAGGATGGCTGACAGTGTTGTCCTGGCGTTTGTTTGGCTACAAGTCCCAAAAGTGTCCCTGTGCTTCACACAGCATAACCCAGTGTGGTTGTTCTTTGTGGGATATTTAATTAGAGTGTGAGGCATTGCATTCTCCCAGGTGAGTTGTGTGGAGTTTGTGTTAAGGGGGTGTGTGAGAAAAGCTGCTTGTGACTATGGTCAGAGCTGTCAGTCCTCCTTCCCACCCAGCCAGATATCCCACCATGGAACGTGCTTCCATTGCAGGGAGTGCAAGTTGGCTTTCAGGATGTCAGTCAGTGGTGTCCTGCTGTTGGTTGGTGCACAGTTCCCAGCAGGGCCTTGTGCTCCCCACAGCAGTACCCAGTGTCAGCCATCTTGTCAGTTCTTTTCCACTCCCTGTGATGTGAGCATGGTTCAGAGTGGTGTTGATGGGCCAATTGTGAGGGTGACCAATATCTGTGACTACAACTCCCATCATGCTATTGCCTACACCCCCCTTCCCAGCATGCCCATACTTCCTTCCTTTTGAGTCAACTTCACTGTGTGTGAGTGTGACAGCGATGGCAAGATGGCTGACAGTGGTGTCCTGCTGTTGGTTGGTGCACAGTTCCCAGCAGGGCCTTGTGCTCCCACAGCAGTACCCAGTGTCAGCCATCTTGTCAGTTCTTTTCCACTCCCTGTGATGTGAGCATGGTTCAGAGTGGTGTTGATGGGCCAATTGTGAGGGTGACCAATATCTGTGACTACAACTCCCATCATGCCATTGCCTACACCCCCCTTCCCAGCATGCCCATACTTCCTTCCTTTTGACTCTGCTTCCCTGTGGGGTAGTGTGCCTGTGCTGACAGGATGGCTGACAGTGTTGTCCTGGCGTTTGTTTGGCTACAAGTCCCAAGAGTGTCCCTGTGCTTCACACAGCATAACCCAGTGTGGTTGTTCTTTGTGGGATATTTAATTAGAATGTGAGGCATTGCATTCTCCCAGGTGAGTTGTGTGGAGTTTGTGTTAAGGGGGTGTGTGAGAAAAGCTGCTTGTGACTATGGTCAGAGCTGTCAGTCCTCCTTCCCACCCAGCCAGATATCCCACCATGGAACGTGCTTCCATTGCAGGGAGTGCAAGTTGGCTTTCAGGATGTCAGTCAGTGGTGTCCTGCTGTTGGTTGGTGCACAGTTCCCAGCAGGGCCTTGTGCTCGCCACAGCAGTGCCCAGTGTCAGCCATCTTGTCAGTTCTTTTCCACTCCCTGTGAGCATGGTTCAGAGTGGTGTTGATGGGCCAATTGTGAGGGTGACCAATATCTGTGACTACAACTCCCATCATTCTATTGGCTACACTGACTTCACCAGCATACACAGCATTCCTTCCTTTCAGTGAGCTTCCCTGTGAGGTGGTGTTCTAGTGGTGGCAAAATATCTGACAGTGTTTGTTGGTTAGATTTGTGCCACTACCTTGCTCTATTTGTTGTTAGGTTTGTACATGTCATGACACAGTTACATATCACTATGAGTTGGCATGTATTGTGTTTATTTAACTAACATACACATCTTGGGATGATTATCTTTTGGTTGCTGTGGATTTGCTAAGGGTGCATGGTTTGACTATCCCCTTGACAGTGATGTGTGTGTATTGTCACACAATATTGGGTATATTGGTTGTGTACTCACCAGGCTCTGGGATGTTTGATAGTCCATATACGCTCACTGGTGGTAGGATGGCCCACACCTTCTCCTCCCAGGGCCTGAGGTATACTGGTTTGGCAGGAGGGCCACTGCCGGTGCGATTACTCAAGGCGTAATCCTTCTTTAGTAGGTCCTTGACCCTCCTGCGCACATCATACCACCTGTTCTGGATGTCTTCCTTTGTGCGCAAACATGGTGATTGTGCGTTCACCCTGTCGACGATCCTCTCCCACATCTTGGTTTTCGGCGACATGGGGGTCTGTTGGACCAATGTACCAAACAACTGTGGCTCTACCCTGAGGATCTCATCTACCAGGACTTCCAATTCACTGTCTAGGAACTTTGGATTCTTCTTTGGGGGCATGGTGATGGGTGGTGGTGGGGATTGATGTGTGTGTGAGTGTGCAAGTGAGGGTGTGTGAGTGTAGGTTTTGCTGGGTGTATGTGAGGGTGCTATTTGGGAGGTGCTAAATTGTGTGTGGCTTGTGTGATGGATGAGTTGTGGGTGTGTCTGTGTTTGCTGTCTGATGGTGTTCTGTGCTGGCAGGTCAGTTGAATTTGCAAAGGATCATGGTAGTGATTTGTGGCCTTTATATGGGTGGAGTTGTGGGTGTGTCTTTGTACCATGTTTTTTCACCCCTGTATTTATTGACTTTGTCATTGCTTGTTTGGCCCTTTTTTTGTATTTTTCCTTTGTGGGTTTTGGGCATGTAGGAGACGTTCTTCTGACCGAGTAGGACGCTGCAGTTGGCTCGTGCGGGCTTCTCTGAGTCTTTCAAGCTGTGTTTCTGCTGTGTTTCATGTGCGTCGAACGCGTCGGTCGCGGAGTATTGGGTTGCTTCGGCTCGGTTTTGTATGCGTGTCGGTCGTGCGGCTTGGGCTCCGTGCGACTCGGTCTGGTTTTACACACATTGCATCGTACTGCGTGGGTCGGAGTTCGCGGGTACGTTTCTGTCGGGTTCATTCCTGGTGCGTGTCGGTCGGTTCTATTCGCGTAGTTTCCCGGCCGGATAGCTGGTTTCTGTGCGGTTCGGTCGTTCGGCTTGTGTTCCGTACGAGTCGGTCGTAATTCACATGCATTGCATCGTACTACGCGGATCGGGCAGCGCCGGTACGTGTCGGTCGGACTATATTCCCGTACCGAGTCGGTCGGTTCGTTTTCCGGCCCGAATCGGAATCGGCCCCTAAGTGTATATTTCTGTGGGTGGGAATGTTTGTGTTTTTCTACAGGTTTTGGTCGTGAGAAGTGGCGGTTACTAGAAGATTGCGTTTTTTTGATTAAGTAAGTGTGTATTAGTTTAAGTAACTAATAATTATTTTACACTTCCTTAATTTTTTGGGTTTTCATTGAGCGTTTCTTTTTTTAAAACACTTTTTTGGGTTTTTTATGGTATATCTTTTGTGGACTTACGGACGGAGGATTACTTTTTGAACAGTTGGATTTTTACATTTTTTTGGGGTACTTTTTTGTTCTATTTGGATTATGATATACCTGGATTGTTTTACAAGAGTTGGGATTTTATTTCTACAGCAACGGAAACGGTAAGTTATTTTAATTATTTATTGTGGGAGGGAAATGCTAAGAGAGTTTGTGTTATTGTTGTTTATATTTTCATATATTTAATTAATATGTCTACATATATATTTTTTGTTTTAATAAAAATATATTAGACAAATTAATTTTGTGAAAATATAAAAATTATATTTATGCATTTTAATTAATTTTACAGAAAAGTATTACATATTTTAAACTGGATTTTTAATTTATAGTAGGCTTTTGCAATTATTTCTAAGTATTCTAGGCTTTGATGTTGTAAGTATTCAAACATTTGTTTAGTTTGTTTGGATAGTTTAGGCCTGATTTGTGTTACAGATTGCTCCATTCTTAGCTGTTGGTAGCTCTGTTCTTTTTGGAGCGAGAGTAGGAGTTTGTTTAGAGTAAGCCTGGGCGTAGTTCGCGTAGTCGCACTACGCGAAGCTACGCGAAGACGTAGGAGCGCTACGCGAGCTACGCGTAGCTTCGTGAGCGTGCGTAGTTGCTTGTCGCGCCCGTTCGCGATGCGTTTTTCTTGCTCGGGAACGCGTTGTGCGTGTTCGGGACGCTGTTTGCGTGCTCGGGGGCACGAACTTACCCATGCGGTCGCCTATGGGCGCGGCCATTTTGTTTTTCACTTGTCCCGCCCGTTCGCGATCCCTTATTTCCTGTTCCGGGTCACGTATAGCGTGCTCGTGATGCGCATTCCTTGTTCGGGAACGCGTTGTACGTGTTCGCGACATTTTTTGCGTGCTCGGGGACAAATATCGCGCGAACTTACCCACGCGGTCGCGATGGGCGCGGCCATCTTGTTTTACCACTCTATGCTATGGTTCTGGGCCTGCTTTTCTATCCTCCCTCAATCTTTGCAATCCTTAGTTTTTTACACTGTTTTTCAATGTTTCTTTATTTCTTATCTATCTCTCTCTCTGCTTAAGTCTACATTTTGCATTTTTTCTACTTTTTACTGTGTTTTTTTAACTTTTCGACTGTTTTATATAACTTTCTTCTTTAAGCTCCTACTTCTTCCCCTAACTTTCTTTTTCCTTCTAACTTTTCTTTTTCACCTCCTCCCACCCCAGAACCATGGCGAAGGGTAGCAGCAGCGGCTCAAAGGGCAAGGCGCGTGCGCCCAATCGCCGCCTGCCTTGCGGCAGACTGCGCCCTGCAGGGGTGCAAGCCCGCCAGCTGTTTACTGAGGTGGAGGTGGCCGCCCTTGTTTTTTATTCAGCGCCACCTCCCCTTGACCATGGCAGCAGGCGGCAGGCCAGGCTCCGGGTACCCGACCCAGGAGCGTCACCGCCGGTGGGCGAAGGTGCGTCGGGCAGTGTTTCGCTGCTCCGCGGTCCGGCGCACCCATAACCAGCTGGCCCACCGGTGGTCAGACATCCTTGACCGGGAGCAGGACCTGTTGGACCTGCTAGGTGTCGAGGTCGTGGGGCTTGGTGAGTAGCCAATATATATAGTAGTATAAGTATTGTGATTTATGTATACATTTTTACAAATAACAAGAATACTGCTGCTTACATTGCAGGTAAATTACGTTTCAAAATCTTCTGTGATTGTAGGACATAGGTGCTGGGCGGTACTCTTACTTTTTTGCAACTTTGCGCTCGCTTGTCATTATTATGTAAGAGTTTACTTTAGAGAACTTCAGTTAGGTAATGCTATTGCTAGAGAGACTGTAGTCCTTCCTTTGTCCTCCTGTCAAATAGTGGTGGATGCATTTGATACTAGGTTTAGTTACTATTAGTTGATAATTTTTGAGCGGTCTGCGTGACGCATCCTCTGTCACTGAGTGCTGCTTACCCCAGTCCTTAGAACCTTTTGTAGTTTGTTTAGTGAGTGGTACTGGTAAGCTTAGCTTAGTAGTGTCAGTCAGCTGCAGAACATCAGACGCAACCAACCAACAATTTGGTGTATGCATTATGCACTTTATGCATGTGTCCTCCTTCTCATCTATGCATTTTTGATGGCAAAAAAAAATGGAAATGCAGGCTTAATGAACAATTGGCCCGCCTGGAATAGGTGGGCTAGGTCAGGTGGTACTTAGGCTTAGTTAGTGTTCTGGATTTTATTTGAATCAATCAGAATGGAACACTGAATTAGTGTTCCCAAATAAGTAGACTGTCCGTGAATCCCGCAAGCCAGTAGTCGATCGGATTAGATAGGTCAATTTTATTGCAATTTTTGTTTCCTAAAACGTTTTTTGAGCGTTTTTTTAGATAATTTATTTGTTTCACAGCAATCATTAATGTTTGTGTCTTTCTTTTTCTTTATTATATCTTACATGATCACTGATCTGCAGCACCCAGGGGCAAGAAGACGGGGTCCGAGTCGGCGGGACAACCACCAGAGGACCGCTCCTCTACCGAGGGCCCTGCTGCTGGTCCCAGTAAGTCCTCCAGTGGTTAATATTAACAATTATATTGCCCTAACTTTTACTGCACCTTATTTTTCAGAACTATTAATTCTGGCTCCACTCCCTAATTCTATTTTTTACAAAAGATTCTTTGATCTTGACTTGACTATCTGTTTCTAAATTCTGGTTATCCCTGCCTCTAAGTTCTAACTGCCTCTGCTATGAATGTCTGTACTCTGTACTACTAATATTAGTCTGTCGCTAAGCTTGCCCAGTTTGCATTGCCACTCTTTATTGTACGGTTTTGAATAAAACTCAGATTGACCAATACTAATAGCTCTAGCCACTGAGTCCAGTCCTTTTGGTTGTCCTCTTCTGGGCTTCTTAATCTTGAGGCTTTGACAATTACCACAAACAAAATGCCCAACCAGATATTTTACTATTTTTGATAGGATATAGTACATACTACTTGGATTCTGCACAGCCCCATGCAGAACTATGCACAATGAAATAGGATGTTGGTGATGCGAGTTTGGAACTTGGACGTTCCTCACACCTCAGTCAGAAGTGAACCCACAATCCCTGAACGACTAGCTATAGTGTCTCATTAGGTCCCCGAACCCCCACCCGAAGATACCCAATGATTATGATTACACAACCCAGAACATAACACCCTTTCGCTCACTCACTCGTGTAAGTCCACCACCACCACCACACCAAATACCACAGAGTCTATGTGTAAGTTCAAAAGGTTTATTTTCAACTAACAAGCTCTGTATGTATGTTGTTCTATAAAATTCAGTGTACTCCAGCCAGCTCCAACAGCAAAATGCATAAAATTAAAACAATAAACAGTGTTGCAACAAGTGCATGATCATTGATGATATAAGACAAAAGATCTGTGCGAATTCAGGGCGACTCCTCACCGTAGAACGTAGAATTACTGGTTACATGCATCATTCATAAGCTCTGCAAATCTCTGGTTCGTAGAAGGGAATCCTCTGCCTGAGAAAAATGGTGTGTGTTATATAGTATAATGCAAGCATTTCTCAGTCCTGCCCAAAAAGTGTAACATGTTACCTATGGCTAAGCAATACGGACTAACCGAACTCCATAACAAAGTGGCTTGTTTTTCGACCTCTTGTACGCAACGCTCAGACAGTAGCTGTATGTGCTCATGTGGGCTCAAAAGGCGTCTTACTGTTACTGCACAACAAGCTGCGAGGTAACATGCGCAAAAGACATGAAGCGAAAAATGGTTGCATGGCTCAGGCTAACTTTGCAAAGAGTAGAGTATAGTATAATAATGACCCTAGGGACCATAACACTACTAGTGTCTACTGACTGTACTCTAGTACCCGATTTGGACTATTGAATGTGATTTATAATAATATGTATGTATTAACTTTTTTTCAATCTTGCTAGGGAAAAAGAATAAATAGGGGAGGTGTACAGGCATCTAAAAATGTGTCATGTTTTTATCTAGGCGTACTAGCGACCACCAGTGGCGGCGGGGCCACCGGCGATTCTAGCATTCCGGAGGGGCAGGAGAAGATGCGGCACCTGCAGGAGCTACAGGGGGAGCCAGCAGCAGTGGCGGGCGGTGGTAAGTTATATTCATGACTTATTGACATTGCACTAGCTGGAAGGGTGTGTGGACTTCACTCACTGTACTGTTGTTGAGACTTATTAGGTATGAAGTTGTAGTGAACATTATACAACGGTTAAAGAAGACACCCTTTACTTAGCATGAGCAATGCAGTAGCAATAGCATTACCAGCGTGACTTGATTAACCAATGGCCTCTTATATCTGACTCCAATTCAGCTGTGAAAGTTTTATGGAGGAGACTAAAAGTCAGATCAGATGACCTTGATGGATGTGTTGAACAAAAAGGGAAAGAAGGGTGGAAGGAGGAAGGGCGGGCGAGATTTAATATGATGACTGGCAGAGAAGGATACGTTGGAAGCATGGATAGGTGGCTGATAGGAATCAGATGCATGTGTTGTTGAAGGATGGGTGGAAGGTGAAAGAAGAATGGATGCCTGCCTGGGTGGGCGACACAGTATGGGTGGATACTGTGGATAGCAAGAATCATCAGCGGTGTTTGGGTGAAACTCAAAGCCAAGGCAAGCAACGGAGTGAGTGGACGCATGCGTTGTTGTTGGTGAAACAAAGTAAGGTTTGTGGAGAGATTAAGAAGAATGATTGACATTTACTTAGAATGGATGGATGCCTGTATGTATTCATCATAGACAGCATAGGTGGAGACTGTCACGGGATGCACAGTTTTAGGGAATGTAAAAGAAACCGTGCCAGAGTAGCAAAGCCGATGTGGGGAGGGGCAGGGTGGGGGTAGTAGTAAACAATGTATTACGCGGGCAAATACAGGTAACTTTACTGTAAACATACAAATAAATAAAGCAAATTTCATTGTGCGCACTGCACCGCCAAATGCGATGCAGTGTGCGCAACAAAATTAGTTTCATTTATTTATATGTTTACTTACCTGTAATTGGCCGTAATCCATAGTTTACTACCCCCATCCTGCCCCTACCCACGTCACCGCCCGGCCAAACTCCCCGAGTCCCACCACCGACCGCTACTGACCTTATGTCGTTGTCCCATATAAAAGCAACGATCATTGGATCAGATATATAATCTGCCTTTTTGTAGTAGCCAAGGCACTGTGAAATTGAGCAATTGCCCTCCATGTAACAGAGTATGGCCAGTGCCACCCGTAATAGAAAAATACGAGCTTCCCCACCTGCAAACAGTAGTAAATCAAACTAACGTGAGTCTGCGTCATGACTCGTATGTTTGTCTTGGGTGCAACCATAGATGACCGAGCTGGCAATGCCGGCTACAACCAGGTTATGTCATTTCGCTAAACTAGAGATAAGAAGAACACTGGTGTACTGTGTACTGGTTGGAGTCCATAGTGCTAGTATAATGCCTGAAACTCCCACTAATGTTAGAGGCCGAGGAAGTGGGAGGATAGATAGATTATTACCACAAATGTTATGTACTGTGCTTCTTGCTAGTGCTACTGTGCCATTATGTGTTGAATTAATTTTGTGTTACTGTTTAGCTAAGAGTACTGGTTACAACAATATTTTTTTCTTTCTTGATATAGATAGTACTCCTTCCCAAGACAAACCATCGCGGAAGGAGTTGGCAGCCAGGGCCCGGCGCCGGAAACTGGAGGCCATATGCCAGGAGTACCGGCGGCTGGTGGCTCATGCGGAGGAGGAGGAGGCGGCAGCAGCAGCTGCAGCCTCGTCCGATGCCCCGGGCCCCAGCCAGGCCACAACTCCAGCGGTACGGCGCCGCGGTCTGGTAGCCGCCCGCCGCCGCAATTCGCTAGCAGCCAGCACTGCTGTCCCCCATCCTGGATGCCACTGCAGGGCATTTCGCAGGAAGATTCTCCTCCGGATGTCACGGCTAGAGGAGCAAATGGAGGAGCGGGTAAAAATACTGGTGGACAAACACCTCAAAGCCCGCCGAATTTAACATTGAGGACCCTGTTGCTTTGCCCCTTTTTATTCCTTGGTTTGGTGGGTGGGAATTGGGCGTTGGGGTTTCGGGACATTCTTTGGACTTTTTTCGTTTTGGACATTGGTTGGGGTTAGGGAGAGGGGTGGGTCAGGTGTGGGATAGTTTATTTTTGTTAGGGTAATAAATTATATTTATACCTAAACATACAATGTTAATGTTTTGTGGGGGGTTACTGTTTTACGAATTAATGTCACATTGGTTTCCTTGCTGCTGCAGGGCCGCAGCCAGTGTTTGATTTAAATAATCTGCCGACGATGATGTAACACAAACAGATAGATGCGGTACCCCTCACTGAGTTATTTGTCCTACTAGTACTGTCAGTCTCTCCTCCTAGTCCATTTATACCTCCCACCAAACTTATCTTACCTGTGATTGATGATGATTACGTTCGGCACAGCGATGACTGCATGGTTTCCAGAGAGAATGTAGAAGATGCCATGGTTGTGGTGGTAGTAGTAGAGTAGACACTGGCAGTAGCATTTGCTAAAAAATTAAAAAAGAGACAGTCACTTGCCTGAGAGCGACTGTGGGAGGAGTAGTAGAACGAAGTAAAATACAGTACAGAAGAAGACTGCCAAACAAACAATATTGCAGTTGCAACTGCTAAAGTCAAATTAAACATAATGGTGGCGGGGACAGCCTAGTACAAGAAGTTACAAACTGTAGTTGTGTCGAGTGAGTCACTTAACTTAACACAATCGTAATTCGTAACCTTTACTGCTGTGTGGTAGGAGTTTGATGATTAATCCAATCAATGACGGCAATTAATTATGATGTACTACTATTAGCCGGTGACGGCTTGCACATAGACTGAGCATGGGTGGGCAAGCAGAAGAAGCTCCTCGCCCTGCCTTGCAATTGAATTAGTGTTGCTTTCACCACATCTGCCCCAGCAAGCGTGTGATCAATTGGTGTACATTTTATGTAGTCACATCACACCTCAATATAAATCACAGCCCGGGGGAAGAGGGTTAGGGTTTGATGAATGGATGGGAAGGGGGGTTTGGGGAAAGGTTTGAGAATGAAAAACAGTACGCATGGACAACAAAAGCAAAGCGCAATCTTGGCAGACAACCATGATCTTATCCAAAAAATCTATAAAGGGAGAAAAGGGAAATGCATGCATGTTGATGAAGATAACTTGATGGTTAATGAGTAGTACTTAATAAATCCTACTAGACAATTAGACAGTACAGGGCAGCAGTATATTCTATGCAATTTGCCTTGCCTGTAATATGACCTCAGAGACCCAAATACCATGTTGTACTGGGCTTACTTGTAAAGATAGCAAAGACAATTAAAACACAGTTGTAGGGATCAATTAGCAAACAAACAACACACAACACACAGTCCTAATGATTGAAGAGAAAAAAGGATTCAAATTAATTAAAAGATGAATGATGAATGATACTAAAGTTACTGTATTATCATGCTCAAATTGTGGAGTTGAATCTCGTCCTTCCTCTTGGTCCTATCTTCCATGGACGCTCCGCACATCAATCTTGGTGGCCTTCCTGATGCCGATTGGTAAGGTAAATGTGAGTTGTGTCTCCCAGTATAGCAAGCACAGGGTAAAGGCCGGCCTGTAACGTCTAGATGGAAAAACAAAAGGGGTATTGAAAAATCAATGAATAAAAAAACATCAATTACGGTGGAGTCCAAGAAGAGAAGAGAGAACACTTTCAGAGTGAGGCGGCTTGGATATATTGTGTAGATTCTGTTTACAGCATTAAGCTACAACAACAACAGGACAGAACAGGCCCACCACAGCACCAGCCCGTGACCCAACCTCCATTTACCTTAATTTTTGACATAGCCAGACAAAAGGCATACACAGCAACTTAGCATTTTCCTAATTAAGTGACAAAATCAATGCGCCGCTGTCAGTCATCACTACACTCGACTACACACCACTACATGGACATGTAGGTCTGCTGTGTTTACTTTCTTGTTGAATTGTTGTGTTTATGTTTACCTTATGCCACTTCATGAAATGAAGTTATTCCTTGAAACATCTCCGATCCAACTGAATGACTGCGTGCAAAGATAGTATGGTCATCATCATGGTGTGGTACGTGTTGTCCAACTACAACTCAGTCTGTAGTGACTCCGATTAAGTCCATATTCCATATTAAAAAATTGCAACAGATATTGGCCTGCACCTGCAGTAGTAGGAGTACAATTTGGTTATTAAACAACAAGAAGGGAAACATTGACTGTCACTGACTTGAGTCACTTTGTAGATTAACTAGTAGAGTAGAGTTCGACTTCATGCACAACATCAACAACAAACAATAGCAATCGCTCAGAGTCTGCAAGCATCCAATGCATTCCATCATTACCTGTCTTGCTCTTCTCTTTGGCTGTCAGATCATCAGATGCCTAGTTCTGACAGTTGTTTTTTTTTTTACGGGGCAGTGGCCTCATCATTACTCCAGTCCACATTCATTTTGAGTGTTAGTCGCTGTTTCGGTTTTCGTCTTATTCATCTGTGGCACTTTGTCACAGTTTAAGTTGCTTCCCATGGTCAGCACTGTGATGATGGGCCACGGCCTGGGTAGCGCTCATTGCTGGTCATTTGAGTTTGCACAAATGTCAGCAAGTTTCTTCGAAGAGTCTCTTGTCTTTCTCTGCCAAGTACCTTCTGTCCTGACAGTGAGGACCTTTGGATGCCTGCTGAGGCTGTAGCCTTCGGACACTGATGAGTTTCGGCTCGAAAACAAAACGGAGGATAGCTATAGTCACGTTTCACTTCTTATGGAGGCGGGACTGGTAAAGGCAACATTTCTTGTACTAATGTCTGGCTTGATGGAAATGTACTTGTGCGAGACAGGAAGATGAAGCAGGACTCTGAAGAGTGGACAGTTAAATGCACAGACATGCAACTCCAATAGGGAAATAAAAAGAGAAGACGGTGGTGATGGATTTGTTGTGATTTGATTTGAACCAGAAAGACAGATACACAGACACATAAAGGAAGGAAGAAAGTAACAATTTGAAAGCCTAGTTGTCAGGGAAGAGGAGCTCGTCCTCAAACTCTGGTGGTTCGGACAGAAGTAGGTCCTGTAACGCACTATTTACGTCATCCAAGTCGCTCTCCTCTTCCTGCTGTGATTCACGTATTTTGTAATCCGGTGGTATAAAGTGCTGATTCATTTTGATCATGGTTAACCTCTCCACGCTTTGGGCAGAGAGACTGGTCCTTTTCGAAGTTACAATGGCACCAGCAGCACTGAAAACACGCTCAGAAGAGACACTTGCGACAGGGGAAGCCAGATACTTTATCGCCAGCCTGCTGAGCACTGTCCATTGGCTTCTTTTCCCATACCAATACACCAATGGGTTTCGATCCATGAAGACCTCTGTTGGGTCATCCAGATAGGCCTGGACCATCCACTCAATGTTCAGGGGTGCACCGATGTGCTCGGCCTGTTCTGCCTTTGCATCAGCACTGGACTTACCATACCCCTGCCGTAGAAACCAATCAGTTGCACATTGTGCTGTGGATGATCCTGTTCTTGATGTTATTGTTGGTGTAGGTGACTGCTGGGAGGCAAATGCACTGCCCTCAGGCTCCGAAGTAGAACTTGACTCTGGATGCCCTGTAGTACTGGTTATGGCCTGGGGTGGGGGCCTGTAATTAACAGCCGTTCGCTTTCGAAAATAGTGGCTTCCTTAGCTATCAAAGTTTTGTAGTTGGCAACATCCACTTCCGAAAAGGAATTACTGCCTTGCTGTTCAGAAATACTTTGTACCGTGGATCCAAAATTGTGGCACTAATGTAATGTGGTTGTGACAAAATTTTATTTTTAATCTTTGTATTTTCCGATAAGCGAGCGGCTAAGGTCTCCGCCAAATGATATGCGTCTTGTTTGTCATCCACACATGCGTACGTTTCTGACACATCCTTCAGCTGTTGCTCTAGCATGTGCAACAATGGGAGAGCTTGGCCCATAGTACAGTCCTGCCTGCTGACTTCACGTGTGAAGATCTCAAAAGGAAGTAGCATCTCAGTCAGGCATTTAATGAGGTCCCATTGACCCATCTCAACGGTCATGCCTCTCACAGTAGGTTCCCCTAATCTTTGCATGACATAAGCATTGAGTGGTATGTACAGTTCAAACAGACGATCAAGCATGTAATAAGTTGAGTTCCAACGTGTTGGCACCTCCTGGATGAGCGCTTTGACTGGCATTTTATGCTCACGTTGAATGACCCTCAGCTGCTTCCGGGCTTTAAAAGAATGGCTGAAATGTGTGCATATTCTTCTGCAGGTGACCAGTAAGTTGCTGACTTTGGATTCATTTTTCAAAAAGTCTTGAACAACAATGTTAATGCAGTGTGCCAAACACAGGACCCTGAAATAGCCACCATTGTGCATGGCCAAAACTACATTACTGCCGTTGTCCGTGGCAACAAAACCAATCGTAAGCCCTCTTGGGCGCAGCCACTCAAAGACCTTGGTGTTAAACTCTTCCAAAATGTTTGCAGCAGTATGAGATTTCTCCATGGCAAACATGGCTACAGTTGCATGTTTGCGAGTGGCATGAAAAATCTCTGCAGTATCAACACCAGCAGATATCTGTTCTCTAACCCCCGCAAAACAGAGTGTGCAGTGATGCACATGTAATCTGTGGCTTGGCAACTGGTCCACATGTCTGTAGTCAGGTGGATACTGTGAACAGCACTCTGCTTCAAGGCCTTTCCTAGCAATTCCAGCACGTCGTGATGTAGTGCTGGAACTGCAACTCTGGCAAAATAGTAGCGGCTGGGAACATGCCATTTTGGGCAGATGGTTGACACAAATTCCAGAAAACCCACCCCTTCAACAAAAGAAAAGGGAGAAGGTCCAGTGCTAACATTTTAGCCAGCTTCGCATTGTACAAACGTGCTATTGGGTGGTTGCGTTCGTACTGCCCCTCACCCCCAAACATGCTGATAATGGTAGGCTGCATGGTTTTCCTTTCTCTTAGGCTCAACAACGCACTTTTTGGTAGTGCGGACCTGGTACTTCTTGGTGTCTCCAGCTGACTCTTACTCTTGTGCCACTGAGATGTTGCTGAAGATGTGTGCAACGTTAAGACTGCACTGCTGGGGTCAGGGACACCTTGTGTACCACTACCAGAGAGAATGTCTCCCTGTCCTTCCTCTTCCACCGTGATCGGATCTTCTTCTTCTACTCTTTAATCCCCACCAACACCAATGGTTGCAGTTTTTTTTCTGCCGCGAAGGTGGTCCTCCCAGCTGATCAAGTGGTGTTTTTTCAGATGGGTCATTTGGCCTCCGGTACCATAGTTTGTACCAAGCTTACCACGACTAACAGAGGTATTACAAATGGAGCATATAGCAATGTTCTCCTCCTTTTCGCTAACCGTAAAGAAGTCCCAAACTGGGGAGCTTAACTTTGGCCTCCTGCTGGAGGTGCCACTTCCAATGCTGGATGAACTGTAGGGTGTGTGTTGAATTTGACTCTGTGCTGCTGTACCACTACCTACTCCTACTGAGGTGGTGGTTGTGCTGGATGTAGGTCGCTGCCGGGCCTTTGCTAATGCAAATATGGAAGCTGTAGGTCGTGTTGGTGTTACCTGTGGAGGTATGCGTGCTACATCCCTCGCAGCGATTTTGGATAGGGTAATAATGTTGGTCTCCATCTCCTCGGGGCCGGGAGTGATGTTCGTGATGACTGGCTCGTCATCATCATCATCTTGCTGTTCTACATCGACCTACATAAGTGTAAGGCTTTCCGGAACCTTCCTTTTCCCTAACTTGGTCTTGGAACGTGGCTCCCTCTCAGACTCAGTTTGTGGCTTCCAAGTGGCATCTAGCTCATCAGAAGGGGGGCTTGGCGAAGAACTTGATGGACTACCCCTCCTTTTCCTTGCTGGGGATTTGGAAGACAATGGATCTTCTGACTGAGTGGCTTCTTCTTCTACCTCTGCATGAGGCTCAATTTCCTGAACTGCCCCTACTTCAGGAGGAACAACAACTACTATTGCGGGCGGTGGTTGCGGCTGTTGTTGTTGACCACTTATCTGCTGTGTTTCCTCCTGCGTTGATTGGGTACTACTTTGAGATAGCGATAAGTTTATCTCAGGCTCAGCATTACTGCTTTCCACCATTAGGCTGGCTACCTCTTCCACACTTATGTGCTTGGGCCTGGGTTGGTGGGTTGGGTCCACTGATGCGGAGGTGCTGCCCCCAGCTTGCCCCCCGGACACCGCTGCTGCAGGCGCAATTTTTTTCTCCCAAAAAGGTATTGGCCGGCACACCAGACTTAAGTGTCACTTCCTTCTTCTGTTCCTTCTTCTTCTCAATAGCAACTTTCTTGGTACTGGAGGACCTGGTACCTGCTTTCTTTGGGCCCATCTTCTTCAGATGTCAGCAGCACTCAGTTGCAGAGATGTCTGGTCAGGTCACACGTCACGTTGTGTTGTGTGTACAGCAGCAGGATGTCTGTCTGGCAGTGCAACGGGCAATGATGAGAGACACACCTCCTCCTCAGTCTTTGTGCACCTAAAAGCAAAAAAGCCAGAACATCAGTCAAACATAGCACAAATCAAACAAATAGAATATAGAACTTAGTGTGTGGTGGCCTCAATTATTAAATTTCAGAAACTCTGTGAACAACAACACACAGTCTAGCCATTTATGAGACGTTGACAACAAGGCCAGGGCTTTCCTGGCTACTGTGTAGTGCTAGTGTACACTCTGGAAGAATAAGAATAGTAAAGAACAAAAACTAAAATGTAGTGGAGCATGTTTGGCCTAAATTTGTGCATCACGTGGGTTGTATTATATAGCAGCATCAGGGAGCTGCAGCTGGCAATGGGGATGGATTTGGAAGCAGTAAGACAAGAGGAACAATGGAAAGACACGCAGGCCTATGTGGCAAAAACAGCACACTAATAACTACCACAACAAAATGGCCCCCAGAAACATGGTGACTCACAGGCACAAGGCACGGCAAACAATGAACTCAAGCAGGCCTATATATGGGCAGACAAAGGATGCCTTATAAAACACACACAGCTTTAATGCAAAAACTAAAATCCACATGGCTAAAAACACTTTTGAAAGTTAGACAACCACTACAACAACACAATTATAATTACACAGTACACACGCAAAAAAGGCATTTATTTAACACACCCAAAAAGTGAAATAGTCAGACCCTCCAAAAAACCCACATTTTGCAATTCAATTCAATGCCATCCATGGCCTAAATGATGTCAAAATTCCACAGACTACACAGAAACAGTTTTATGCACCCATGGTGACTACCTCTGGGCCTACTGGCATACTGGGCCGCAAGCTTGGAGGCCTATGGCAAAAGCACAGTGGCTGGCTTTACAAAATGGCCGCCACCCACATGGCCAGGCCACCCAAAATAACAAAAAAGTGAAGACAAAGGACAGGACCAGGCAGTTGGAGACTCTGGGCAACTTCCTTCCTCTTGAAAAAAATTGTAAAACAAAAAAAGTGACTCCTTGCTCACCAAACTACATCTAAATGACAACCTGAGGAGTTTTTTGTGCAAAATTAACTAAATCAACATTTTCGAGAAGGTTTTATGATGCTCGAGAGATATTCTTCGCCAGATTGTAAATTCTGCGTGTTCGGCATCGCGATCGTCACAAAAAGTCGTTATCGCGCGCGAAAACGTACATTGAGCGCGCGAAGAAGATAAAAGTGTAAGTCCGCGTTGTCGCGCAGTGCGGAGTTGCCCAAAGTCCGCGAGCTGAACTCCCAGGGTTACCTACTGGCTGAAAAGGCCTATTTATTTAACAAACACCCAAAAAATAAAATACCACCCCAAAACCCACATTTTGCAAATCAATCCAATGCCATCCATGGCCTAAATTATGTTACAATTCAACAGACAACACAGAAACAGTTTTTATGCACCCATGAGGATGACTACCTCCGGGCCTACTGGCACACTAGGCCGCAAGCTTGGAGGCCTATGGCAAAAGCACAGTGGCTGTTCACACAAAATGGCCGCCAACACATGGCCAGGCCACCCAGAACAACAAGAAAAGGAACACAAGACAGACAATGCAGGCCTATGGCAAAAGCACAATGCCTGGCTTTACAAAATGGCCGCCACCCACATGGCCAGGCCATCCAAAATAACAAAAAAGTGAAGACAAAGGACTGGACCAGGCAGTTGGAGACTCTGGGCAACTTCCTTACTCTTGAAAAAAATTGTAAAACAAAAAAAAAGTGACTCCTTGCTCACCAAACTACATCTAAATGACAACCTGAGGAGTTTTTTGAGCAAAATGAACTAAATCAACATTTTTGAGAAGGTTTTATGATGCTCGAGAGATATTCTTCACCAGATTGTAAAGTCTGCATGTTCGGCATCGCGATCGTCACAAAAAGTCGTTATCGCGCGCGCGAAAACGTACATTGAGCGCGCGAAGAAGATAAAAAGTGTAGGTCCGCGTTGTCGCGCAGTGCGGAGTTGCCCAAAGTCCGCGAGCTGAACGCCCAGGGTTACCTACTGCCTGAAAAGGCCTATTTATTTAACAAACACCCAAAAAATGAAATACACCCCAAAAACCACTTTTACCAATTCAATCCAATGCCATCCATGCATGCCCTACATGATGTTTAAATTCAACAGACACCACAGAAACATGCACCCATGGGTACCTCTGGCTCTAGTCCGGGCCTACTGGCTGAAATTCCAATCAAAGAAAAACAACTAGGCCCCTGCCGAAACTACAGGCCACAACAATACATTTTAAAAACTATGGAAATCCCCCAAAAAATGTAGGTACAAACAAGCCCCAATCAAACAAACAAGTACACCAATTCTCCAACTTACTTGTAAAATCTCAAATCCAAGAGTCCTCAAATCCAATCCAATGATATGATGCAGCAGACAGACACAAAAAGTGATCCTTCCAGCTCCAAATCCAAATGAAAGTGAACAGCACATGGACAAAGCACTGGGAGGAGCCTGCTGGACAGGAACAGGAAGTTTGAGAATCAGGGGCACTTCCTTCCTCTTGGAAAAAAAGAAAAAGGACTCCTTGCTCACCAAACTACATCTCTAAATGACAACCTGAGGAGTTTTTGTGCAAAATGAACTAATTCATCATTTTCGAGAAGGTTTTATGATGCTCGAGATATATTCTTCGCCAGATTGCAGTTTCTTCGTGTTCGGGATCGCGATCTTACCAACACTGCCGCAGGAAGTCAGATCGCGCGTCCGAATGACGTGTTCGCGTTCGCACACTCTCGCGGGATCGTGCGGCCGGATTCCAAATCTCGTGGCGCCCGCGAACGGATAGGAAGTCGCGTCAGCGAACGCAGAATCACGGTAGGTCGTTACCGCGCGCGCGAGAACGTATATTGAGCGCGCGAAGAAGAAAAACAGCTACGCTACGCCGCAAATTGCGTAGTGCACAGTAACTTTGCGTTCTACGCGAATCGCGAAGTTACCGAAACTTCGCAAATTCCACGAGCGTAGCGTAGTTCACCGCCCAGGGTTAGTTTAGAGTAGGTGGACCTCGTCCTGTTGTTGCTTGGAAGGCATTATGCCAACCTTCAACAGCATTGTTTGTTTTTGCCTCTTGGTTTAGTGTGCTAAGGTATACATTCCACCATGGAATTTGGTATTTTGGTTGCCTTCTATGTCCTGATCTATGGAGTCTTCCCACAAAGGTATCTTCAAAATAGTCTAGGAGGGGACTTAATTTTTGTTCGTGTTGCTGATAGTAAGGAATTTCTATTAATAAGTTGTAATGTTCAGCCACGTCAGTAACTGGGACTTAGGCTAGTGCTATAAGTTTTTTTATTTGGTATGCAAATGAACTGTTTGTCGCATATTCAACACTTAGGGCCTGATTCCGATCTCGCTAGGAAAGCCCTCCGTATGACTCAGAGCTGGAGGGCTTTCCGAGCGAAACGTGTTCCGGGAGTCCGAACGAGCAAGTACTATGCAGTCGTATGCTTACGGACTCGGTTCGCTCAGTCTCCCATTGAACTTTATGGGAGCCCGTGTACAGACGCGTACACAGGTTCCCATAGCAGAAAAGGGGTGGGTGGGGAAAAGCGTACACCCTGTGGCGGGCACCCCATGGTGCCAGCCACACTGTGCATGCTTGGATCGGGGGGACCCATGGGCATTCCCCCGTGATAGATTCAGAGGGCCCTGGGTGAAGGGGGGCCTGGTACGGCCCCCCAAAGTACGCTTCCGACAGCCGTTTCGTCTCGCTGAGACCAAGGCGAAGCGGCTGTCCAAATCGTGCATCGTACTCGCTCGGTTGGAAATCGGCTCCATTGCACGGCACGATTCATCTACAAACGAGACGTATGGAGCGTTTCGGATCCGGAAACGATTCGGTCGGCACTTACGCGATCTTCGCATCGTACTTGGTTGTTCGGACTTGTGTGAGATTGGGTCATGAACAAGGGCTACTAATCGGATCCGGTAAAGCCAAATCCGATTAGGAGGCCTTCCGAACGAGATCGGAATCGGGCCCTTAGTGTTGATTTCTGAAGGTGTCTCCATATACACTGATTGAAATGATAGTAGCAACCCTGAATTGATGTGTGTGGGTAGGATTTTAGAATTGCATTTATCATTGCCTGCTCAAAATCAATAATTATCTTCTGTGGAAAATAATTATTTGTTTCTTGTTTAATTTAAGTTAGTACTTCCATATATGTGGAGTTTTGTTTATTGGGTAGTAAGGGGTAGATAAAAGGGATGTTAGTGTTTTGATATAGGGCATGGACAGTGCATAATTGATAGAATGATTTGGGAAACATTTTAAAAGTCCCGTCCATCATCCATGTTTCTGATTGTTGTAGTTTTATTAAATTATTTGCTGTTGCAAACATAATTATTCTTTTCTCTTTGGATTTGTTGTCATAAAGAACAAAGGGTTCTTCGTTATGAGTTATAGATAGTTCTGGGGGAATTACTACCTCTTCAAATGTTTTTGCGACAGGTGTGGTGGTGGTTGTGGCTTTTTTTGTTCGAGATATAGTTCTTTTTAATGAAGAAATAGAGGGCATTTGGCCAGTAGCATGTTGGGGTACTTCGGGCAGCATCTCCTTAAGTATTTGAGTTGTAGATTTTTGTGAGCTAGTACTGGCTTCTCTAATGTCGTCTAGGGCATTCCTAACCTCTTTCAGTAACATTTGGGGGTGGTTATGCTCCTTACATACAAAACTGTTGTTTCTCTAGTTGTTTCCTCCCATAACACCTATTTGAATAGTACTTGCTACATTTTCAATTTACTTTAGGTCCACTTTGCTTTTCCTGGGTATACACATACCCCATGTAGCATAACAAAAACTTTCCTTTCTGGGAAGTGATAAATTGGGCGCCTTCTGTCATTGTGATGTTTTAAATGCTACAAAAAACGTATATAACAATTAATAAAATAATATTGTACATGTTTTTTAATTAATACATACACATTGTTATTAATATACTTACAATGTTGATTTTGAGGTTGTTTTGAATGGAGATGTCCTTTCTTTGTTGGTTGAATTCTGTTTTGTTGCTGATGTTTCTGTTGGTAGAGTAAATCATATTTTTAATTATTTTGTTAAATTGTATATGGTGTGGGGTGGGGGTTTGGGATGAAGCTGGGGTTTGTTTGGGTGTTTTAGATAATTTTTAAAAAGCATTTTGCTGAATACTTACTTTATTTGTTAGATGAGTTTAGAAGCTGGTCTGTAATTGTTTGGATGCTTTGAGAATTATCTGTAGAGGACACATAGATTGAAAAAAATATATATTAACTGTTTGTGCATGATAAATAGTAGTTTTTGAAGATTAGCTTTAGTGTTATATTATAAATGGCATTTTACTTACATTTTAAAATAGATTTTTCTTTAATGAAGTCCTTGCTTCTGGCAGCAATCCGGCAGAGTTTCGTCTTCTTGATTCTTTTTGGTTTGATGTGTAAAATAAGAATAATTTTTCTTTCTTTATATAGTGTTTAATTAATTGTTTGTTTAATGTGATTGTTTTTTTTTATATTGTGTGTATTTGCTTGGTTGATATTTATTGTTTTAATTGTTTTGGTAGTTGGTTTCCATATATGGAAAACGCTAGTTAAGAGTCAGTTAGTGCTTTTTTTTTAAACAGGTTGAATCCTTTAAATGTGTATTATAATCTATGTGAAGTAAAATAATGTGTGTATATTATTTAAATATAAGATTTAAATAGTTATTAATAGTGTATTTATGATTTAATGTTTTATAATATGTTTTACTATTTTTTAAATTGATTGTAGTTGATTTGTTTCGTGTGCAGTGTATGTTTATTGATTGAAATATATTTATGGAGTTAAGTTTTGTTTGTTATATATGGAGTTAAGTTGTCGATATTTTTTAAAAACAATAATATTGCTGACTATATTATTGTGATCGATATTTTTGACATGTATATTTTTAAACTATGTCCGATATTTTGAATAACGATATTTATGTGTTCAATAATAGTGTTATCGATATTATTGTTTGACGATATTTTGGTGTCGATAATAGTGTATTATTTTAATTAAGTATAGGTTATCGATATTAGTGTACTCGATATTTTTGTGTTGATAAAAATGTAGGTCGATATTGTGTCTGTCGATATTATGCCAGTGATTCGTTTTAGAGAGTGAGCACAAGCACTTTAACAATGGTTAAAATGTGGTAAAGTGCATAAAGTCCTAAGGCCAACAAAAACAAGTCCAGCAAAACAAGAAGGGAGACGGTAAAATATTTGGGGATGACCACCCGTTAATCTGACAGGTCTAACAATATGTATAGGATAACATCTCCCATATGATAACATTGGATTACCTTATTGCATTTAATACATGCTAGCTTATGATAGGGAGCAGGTTGGAAAGTTATGTTTGGTGTCTGAGAAATTGCAATTTTAAATCATCTTTAATGATAAAGTCAGATTCTAAGTCACTATTTTAAAAATGCCACTTTTGGAAAGTTGCCATTTTGGACTGGTTGACAGCTATACTTTGTGCATTTCCTCTGGACAGCCACCCACACAGAAAGGGTGGGTGTGACAGGGAACTCAACTGCATTCATCTGCATTCTGAGTGGGAGCTGACACTTACATCTGAATAGATAGTATCTTGTGTCCCACACAAAGGGCTGATTACCCCCCCATAGATAGCCTGGCAGAGAGGGCTGGGATGAAAGGGGACCTGTGCACTTCAAGAAGCTGCTTTAAAGTCACCCCCCACTTCAAAGGCACATTTGGGTGTAAGTACTGGGGCTTTGACCCTACCAATACAGTACACTACTCGTCTTGTAAAGAATTATGCCAGGAATAAGAACTGCTGTGCTACAAGGATTGCCGCCCTGCTTGACTGAGTGTTCCAAGGAACTGCTTCACTGATGTGCTGAGCTGCCCCTGCTGCCTGCTGATCTCTGCCCTGCTGAGGACAAGGACTGGACCCATCTCATTTGAACCCGTCTCCTGTTTTTTTAAGTCTAAGTGTAATAAAAGACTTCTTGCAACTCTGCTGATGCTGGTGGACCCTGCCACCTGTGAGTCCTACCCTTACCCGAGTTGCCCTCTCCAGTCCTGGGCCTCAGACGTGGGTTCCGCAGCTATTTTGCTACAAAACCAATACATCATGATCACTACGTCGATCAGAACTGATGCAGTGCCCTGTGACACCGACGCAGTGCTGCCTGCATTGCTCGACAATGCCACAGCACCTATCTAAGGTCCTGACTGCGAGGCTCGACTTTGACACATCGTTGTGACTGTGTGAATTGGAACCGACGCATTGTATTCTCAATGATGGCGCTTTGTTCCATCCAAGGTACTTTGTCAGTGGGACTTGTTTAATTCCTGTAGCCGGCCTGTCCTCCAGCGTGGTGGGCCTGAACTTTGGATCTACCCCGGCCTAGCGTGACCTCAAATAATCCTTTTTGCGCTATTGACTTCTAAGCACTATTTTTGGTTTAATCTTTAAAATGTCATAACTCCGGTTCTACCTATTGAAATTGCTTTCATTGTGTTACTGTGTGTTGGTGTGTGTGTGCGTGTGTTACTTACTTATACTAATACTTTGCACATTACCTCTTTAGATAAGCCTGACTGCTCTGTGCCATGCTACCAGAAGGTGAGAACAGGTTATCTTTTAACATGTATCTAGCTTACCCTGACTAGGATTGTGGTCCCTAGTTGGACATGATGCACACTTCTGCAAACAAGAGACCCAATTTCTAACACCAGGTCAAAACAAAACAAAAAGGAAACAATCACCAACCAAACACCCCCCCCAAAAGAAAATACCAGATTTCAGATCTGGGTTTGGTCCTTGGTACATATCCAGCCGACCACAACAAACTACAGCAAGCTACAACGAGCCCATTCCTGCTCTTTGTTTCCTTGTCTCCTTGTTTCCAGTCCTGCACCAAACTCTCCAAACATAGCTCTCTGCTCCTAAGTCACTTTTGTGATGCAAACCCAGTGCAAAAGATTTGTAAATCTGGTCCCTTATTGCTTTATCTCATGACATCTCCACCTTGTAAGTGTATTCATTCCAAGAAAAATATACCTCTCCAAGCTGCTATTGATTTTTTTTACTCAAAAGAACTAGTTTAGAAATAAAGTGCATAGCAAACGTTTGTCCTACATGACTATCACATTTCTTTAAAAATTAAGAGACTCAATAGTTACTGCCCAACTTCAAGAATATCTTGATGATAATAGTTTCTTTTCTGATTTCCCATCTAGTTTTCACCCTTGCAGGAGCACAGAAACAACTGTAACAACGGTATTAGACATACATGATCAATTTATGTAACTTTGGAATAAAAATCATTGAGTGACTCTTATTCTCATAAATATATTGGTAGCATTTAATAACATAGACGAACGGTTGTGTAATTGATTGGGGCAGGTTATGGAAATAAGGGGAAAAGCACTGGCATGGAATTGATCTTTAATTGGTGACCTCTCCCCGCAGGTTCAACTTAGTGCTTTTCTTTTTTCCTTTTGTTTTGAAAACCTGCAAGTAACGACTTCAAGTACAAAGTGCACATAAATAAAAGGCATTGTCATTTATAATGGCAATAGGTTAAAGTTTTGAAAATGTGAGACCTATTGGTTAGTCCCTAGTAAGTGGGTTTTCTACAGCAATAGCACATCTGGGTAACATTTTTTCAAAGACTGTAATTCTGCCTCCTCTTAGTCTTATCAGTCAGGCCATTCACTTTCTACTAAAGGCAAAATATCTCACATCCCCACACATTTGTACACCCACTACCACACCAGCATGTGTTATACATAAAGGACATAGCTGGGAAAGCCAAGAGGTCAAACTAAATTCTCCTTAATGAACATCTACCCACATCTCAACCTAATCGAATCACCCCTTTCAAATTCCACCCCATATCTTTCACTCTAAGAACACATGTACCCCAACTTCTTAAGGTTAAATACTAATGTGTGTTCCATTTACACCCAAAATTTAGATCCCCTCCAGAACACTATGTGGCTGTGAAATACCCATGAAACCCTGCAGGCTTTGGAAACGACTCAATAAGTACTCTTAATCTCTATCCTTTAATTCTGTGGCCTGTGCAGTACTCCTCACTCAATGCAGGTTACAAACTCCTAAATCCTCAGCATTCTTTATGTACCTTTTTAGATGCAAAGATTCTTGGGGCGCCTCATTGGTTCCAGGGAGTTGTTTTAGCTCGTGAAAAAATTATGTTGACACCCTCAGCTTTTTGTTGCATTTGAGCCAACAGTAAGTGCATAGGCTATGCCACACTCATAGTTATCTAGGTGAACTGTAGAAGGCTTACAATAGTGAATCTACTCCGGTATTGAACTATTATCGGGCACTCCTGGGGGACATTTACAAAAGACAACTCTGCAACAGCGGCACTGCTTGGAAGCATTCCAAATGTGAAATATGCAAAGCAGCAACATAGATATATGGGCATACCTGTGCATACCTTCGCACAGCTTTTACTGTTTAGATTTTATGCCCACCGTTGTGCAAGTATGTGCGACAAGTCCATGTAGCTGTTTTTCCTCTCTCTGACCTCAGCTAAATGTTACATCGTACCCGTATACAGTTAAGTGACTTTTTTTCCCTGATAATCCATACTGTGAATAAGTTCCTGAGCTGGTGTACAGCTTGAACTGCAGCGATTCCGGAAGGAGTGGTACTCTCAACTGTCACTCGTAGGTACGCGCTTGTGAATCACCATCTTTATTATATGTCTTCACTTTATTGCTGCAAAATGTTGGCGCACTCCTCCAAACCTCGCTCCTGGCACAAGATCTTCCCACATAGATCACAGTCTGTTACCCACACTGTATTATGTACAAAAACGTACTGCCCTCAATCCCGACCACTGGATAGCGCTTAGACACCTGTCACAAGTATGAGGCACAATACAAATTCTACAATACAGACCAAGTGAGAGATCTTGTGTTTGAAAAATGTAGCTCTAATCCTAGGGCTCCAGCCACCACTACAGGCCCCCAAACACTTCGATGCCAAGGGAAGTCATTCGAGTGACCATCAATATTTCTACGTCTCTAAATTCACCATTAAGGCGCAGTCTCCTGTGTGCTAGCCCGGATTATGCAAACAGAAAGCCGGCTAGCCTCTCTGTGACCCGTCTTTGTTTCCGACACACCCTGTGAGGCTAGTTGACACTGTTAGTGTTGCCTGTTCATTTATACATTCCTTGGTAATTATGCTAAGTGACTTGCGTCTATTATAAGAACACCTTCTGCAATCAGAGGCTATAAAAAATGTGAGACCTATGGCATTGGAAAGAAGTGGCCGCCATTGTCCCGGCTGCTTGAAAAGAGAAATCGTGCATGGCGTGCTGAAAGTAAGCAAAGCAGGTTGTGCCTGCAGTAAGGGAAACTCAACAAAGAAAATAGTGCTTACAACACTAAATAACACGTACCGTGTAACAACCGAAGTAAAAGGGCCAGTCGCCATGGGAATACAAATTAAGACAAGGCTGTACTAAGGAGGGACTAACAACCCTATTTACAAATCAGAAGCCAGCATTTACGAAGGACAATGACACAAGCCAATGATAAATATGGGCGGAGAGTGGGCGGGGCTTCTACTCCACGTGGTGAAATATCTTTACTTGCTCTTTCTATGTGTGCTGCTGCAGCACACATAGGAGGAATATGCCTCTCAGGATTGTTTTTGTGCAGGAAGCTGTCCTGTACAAAACCAATCCTGTATGCAACACAGGCTTCCTTTCACCATGGTGTAAGTATGCCTGCATTGGCGCTAGGCATCCAAAATGGTACCAGCACAGGGGAAAAGGCAGGAATGCGCCGTATTCTATTAAATATGGTGCATGTTTGCCCTTCCCCTGTCACGCAGTGCAGCACAGCAAGGTGACTTGCTGTGCTGCACTGCTTGACAATGTCATAAATAAGCCCCTAACTGTTTTCTATAGGAAATACTTAGCAAACAACCATTTTGCTATACTTAATCTGGATGTACAGGATTTCACATTGCATAGATTGTATGAAAAGTCAAGACTTATACAAAAGTGTCAAAGTGAAAATATTTGCACCATTTGCAAAATTTCGAAGTATTCCATTGAACTTTGCAGAGGTTGCAAATTAACTTTGCAACTTTGCATCTTAATGATAAATCACAGAGAGAATAGAACACTGCAACTCTGCAACTCTTTTGTCCAATATCCAGGCACTACTCATTGGTGCAAATATACTCTGAAGACCTAGACCAAAGTGCTGTCACCATGCACCTAAAATGTAAGCTAAAAAGAAATTTCGAAAACAGTTGCAGAAACAAACAAAAAAACGATTTAAATACGCAGAAGGTCAATTTAAGCAAACATATGGCAAATGCAAATTGACCTTGAATGCTAATTAATAGAGTTTAGGACGGTTTTATTATAGTGTACACCACAATGTTATTTTCAAAAACAAAGTAATTCCTCATTTTAACGAGGAAATATTAAATTAGCTGTCAACTCATTTTCCTTGATTAATTTCATTTCCATAAATGCGACACTAGAGACACAAGTATCATTTTTTTTTAATTAAGTAATCACTCTGGCCTGGCCTGCATGCTTTTGTCAACTGAAAAACAATGCTCAACCTCATTAGGGTAAAGCTAGTGCTTCAGAGGATTTTCTGCACATTTTAAACCATGTTTGTCAACCACACCCAACTTCATTTCATATGAAACAGAACGAATGACTTCACAGAAAATGAGTGCCCATAGATTCAGGGGCGCTAGAAGTAGCGTGCAGGGGCTGCTGCTGCACTCCAAGACAATCATGCAGGAGTTCAGAAGGGGAAGGAGCAGTAAAGAGGCCTGTATATTTTGTTTTAATCTTATGCATTTATTTGGAGTTCAAATATAGAGGTCAAGTCTCTTGCAATATTTGACAAACTGCTGCTTATTTAACATGGAGATTTGTGTTTACTTTTTCATTCCTTGATTGTAAAGGGGGGGATGTGTAATGTGAACTCAGGGGCCCATTACGATGGCGGGCGGACACAAGAGGTGCAGCGGTCCCGCTGTGCCCATTAGGATGCGGCCGCCACCCTGGCGGTCGCATCCCGCACATTTAACATTGTGGCGGGCGGTGCTGCCACCTTGTGCATGCCAATGTAGGGGGGTACCATGGGTACCCCCCAAGTGCAGCCCCCCACTCCCCCACCCCCTCCAGGGGGCCCGCAACGGGCCCTCAAAACAATTCCCGCATGCCTTTCCATGGCAGCACAGCCGACATGGAAAGGCCTTCTCCGCCAGGCATCCTGATATGGATGGCAGTGTCTTCCAGACACCGCCACCATATAAGGCCCGAGTTCCGCCCGGCAGGCAATCGAAACGATTGCCTGCCAACGGAAATGCGGCGGACGGTCGTTCCGTCCGCCGCTGTCACCCCGCCATTGTAATATGACAGGGGGGTAAATGGAGGGCGGGTGGCTACAGATGTCGGGCTGATCGCCACCGCCGGTCGGGCGGTGGCGATCCGCCCGACATCATAATGGACCCCTAAGTCGTAAGTCATACCGGTTCTTTCTACACCACAGGTTAGGGTGCGCCTTAGCGAGCGCATACCGCCGTGGTGTTTTGGTCCTGACAAAAGCCTCGCAAAAAGCGAATGGAGGCAGAAACATGTTGACCACACCTGTTTCTTTTCTACACTATGGATGTATCTGGTCAATTTAGCTAGTTTTGTAACATCCATCACACTGCTTTTAAGTAGTGCTTGGTTCTCCATGAATAAAGTTTGTTTACGGATGAACTTAGCACTTTTTAAACCACTTTTCACTTATTCACACTTGCATCACAAAAAAACCCGCTCTGCTGTAATCAGGCATCGTAGCACACCAGGGAGGCACTCGGCCTCTCTGGTGGGAACCCAATGATGAAGCATGTCACCAACTAGGTTGGTGAGTGAGGGTTCTTTTATTAAACAAGAGTGAAATCTTTTGCCGTTTCTCTTTTTCTTTTGGTCGCACTCTTCTGTTGTTTATTTGATACTACCATTAGGGGAATTAAGAGTGACTCCTTATACTTCTCCCTCTCTCTCTTGTTGATTACCTATATTCCTGTAGATATAGGTAGGGTCCCTATAAAAGATGTTTTATAAACCCTGATGTTGGAAAAATTGCTCAAGTCATTTTCCCATTGTAGATCCCTTGCCACATAGGTTAACATGGCAAGAAGTTATTAAATGATAACTAACGTCGAGGAGGTGATGCAAATGTAATGTTGTGTAGTTCTTATAAAAAGTATACAGGATCTGGGCATTTAGACAACATACACTGCAGGATTGGTGTCAGACTGACTCTGAACACCCCCACCGGGTATGTTGGCCCTTTTGTGCCAACTAGCTCACAGTGCCACTAGAATCTCCTCTTACCAAGGAGAGAATAGTTCCTGGCAACCATTGAACATGACAACCCTGATCCCTCACGACCGTGGAAACATTATACTACCTTTCACTCAGTCACTCGTGCTTACTTAGTCTGTCTCAGAGAGATACACCGAATAAAACAGGCTGGGCGTTTTTCAATAAGCATTTATTGAACAGTTGTTATTCTGGTGTAGAATAAATGAGCTGCAACAACCGTTAGACACTATAAGATATAAATGATTAGCAGTACTATAAAGGTGAATGGATGGTATAGCTCTGACATCTTGCAATAATCATGAATACATTAGAGTATATAAAACACATGATAAAAGATGCGTACTCCTACGATGTCTCCCTAACTAGATGTACTTAAGTGTACCTAGCATGTATGTAGGTGTTAAGCCAAGAATCCCTCTAGGATTTAGTCAACCCCATTACCTGAAGTGAGAGACTGTGGGACCCCGTCCTGGTCTTGAGTTGGACACCCTGCGAGGGATGTTAGACCACTGCGAGCTGTAGTGTCTGCATGCAGGAACCTCAGTGTCTCTGGTCAGTGTGTCAGCCGGGAAGTCTCGGTCTCCTCTAGCTATCTTAGCAAGATGTGATGTATATATACCCATAGGTCTCCCCAGGGGTCCTGCCGCGCAGTATTACTGTGTCGGCCTAAGGATGACGTCGGACATGAACTTTGTACATAGATTTTATACAGGAGATGATAGTCCTGCTGTGCTTCCAAGAATCCTCATGCATAATGTATGAGATTTCAAACTAGGGAAAACCCGCGTTCTGAATGCAGTGTTGAATCTAGGTAAAAGGTCAGTCCCTGTAAACCGTGACAAGTGTAATGTAGGGAAGAATATAGGTGAAGGGTAATGAAGTTACCGGGGCCTATATTATGGTACCTTTATGGAATATAACACCCACTCCTCTTCCGAATGGACGACATAGTTAAATTCTAACCATACTACTAGGTGTACTAGATACTTGTACGCAAATAGTTAAAACATTAGTGTCTCGTTGTGTTAAAAACCCACTGTTTTAAAAATTGGTAAAAAGGTGTTTAAAAGTGTTAAAAGGAAAAAATATTAGAAATTGACACTTAAGCTACAGCTCTAATATGTCCGTAGGTATAGTCCGAACTACTACAAGCATTTGAAAGCCATACTTGCTCAAAAAAGGAATGTCAATTTTAATACAGAGTTCTAATTCTCCGTTTGTTTTCCAAAAGGTCGAATTTTTCCCCAGCGCACGACGGGCCAAATGAGTCAAATGTTTATGTGTCCTGGCTGGTAGACGCAACATTTTCGTTGCTTGCCTCCGCAGTCGATGGTCCCTGTAACACCTCGCAGATTATGTCAATTGAGCACAGATAACCTTCCGTACTGTCCACAGCCGGTGCTGGGGCAGTCTGTGTGCCATCCAAGGCCTGGGTTTCAGAGGAGGAGCCGGTGTCCATACCAACAGGAGGAGATACTACCTGTGGTGGCTCTAGGAATGCCGCCATCAACATGGGAATACGCTGGGGACACTGCAGAACATGAGCCGTTATTGGGTCCAGTAAAGCATCAACGTCCGGTTGCGCACATGATGGGAGTGTCAGACAGAGATCTAACACGCATTCTTCTCCGCAAAACATGCATCGGAGGACAGGTAAGATGCAATCCTTCCAGACTGGTCTAACTGACAAGAACCAAGAAGCACTTAGTTCCCTTAGGTGAGGTGTGCCTAGTAGTTGTACCATGCGATCACAGTATTTTCGCTCCAGGAGTACCGTTTCCATCTCCTTGGTGACTGGGACGTCCATTGCGTAGCAGAAAAACGACAATCAGGATACCTGCTATTAGAAACAGGATCAGCGGCAGCCCTCCAAATATACTTCCAAATACGGAGTGTATAAAGTTTGGTATAACTCCGAGGACCGTCTGAAAGGTGCTTAATAGTCTAGAACATATGGTCTTAAATAGGTGGACGATGCCTGTCGTATCAGACATGTTAAAGATACAATTTACCATTTCTGCGAAATGGAAGGGGCAATTTGTACATATAAGCGCCTGTATCTCTGCTAAAGACCTTGCAACTTGAAGATCAAAGGTCTCTCGAGCGGAGGTTAAGGGCACAGATTTCTGTATAAGCATGGCTTTCATTCTGCTCACAGCATCAAACCGTATTAACTAAACATTTAGTGAAGGCCATAATGGCGCCTCCCTGACTGTATTTGTTGGTTGAAACAATACTTGCATACAGCAAGTAACCCTGAGGCTCACGGTTACCAGATATGCGATGCCCAGAAGCATCCCACAGCAGCCTTGATCATTCAGCATCAAGTATCTCCCATTCGAAAGTAGCCTGAACACTGGAGTGATCCCGGCAGCTGGAGCACCCTTTAAGTGACAGGATAAGTTAGCTACCGAACCGTTACAGGCCCCATGAAGCATTATATCCTGGCATATAAGTGATCCACTTAAAGTATTCTCGCAGTTAGTACCGCTTAGAAACACTTCTTTTTCCCCACTCCGGCATCAAAATCTGTACAGTAATTCCCAGGATTCCTTAATGAATTCCCTATCCATCTCTTCATATCTGCCTGCCTGCATTTGTTCAAGGCAATATTGGAATTGAAAAGTAGTGACCGGAAGAGTTATGTGGCCATGGATTAACCATTCCGTGGACGGTGACTCTGCCACTGTAAATGCTAATCTATCCAATTTTTCAATACACAGCATTGTATATTTTGCCCCCCTTTGTGCCATTACTATCTGCTTTTCTGTCAGATTGTACAAAGAAAACAGAGACGTACGGTTTATGAAACGCCAAGGCACATAGCCTGCGCGCAAAGATTGCAGCGTCCAGCTTAATAACATAATAGAACGCAATTGTGATTGCCCATGTTGTAATATGGACAGATCCTGTTCTAGTACATCAATAGCAGAAGATACAATGTTGCCTAGAAAATATATCCTGGATGTTAGTGTTGTTAACTCATTGTCGACCACTGCTAGAGCCTTCTCTAGATTTAAATGATCTATTTCTCTTAATCTTTCCGCGGCCTCTTGTTGTGCTATTTTCCAAATCTCATTATAAACAGCATATTAGAAACATTTATGACGTGGCTTCCTAGGACCTAATAAAAAATCCCGTAGGTCCACATCCTCTGTAAGTAAGGATAAGTGTTGTTTCACATATGTGAGTGTCGAGGTTTTTAGCCAATTGAGGCATAACTTCCCAACACTGTATGATGTCACTACCCCTGGGTGTTGTCTCTGTACATAACGTGGATCTGGCCTGTTGATACTAAACCCTTTGGTTTTACCCAAAAATCTATTTTGACAGATATTGATGTCTGTGGGCCACATCAACCATCCCTTCCAATCGGGCTCTGATCTATTGTACTGCATGATGGCATCTAGTGTGACCTCTTCCTGTGATGTTGTGTTACCCTCAGTGTGTGATGGTGCTGGCACTCGAGGTGTATTCAAATCTTTGTTTTTGGCTAGTCCTAGACAGGTTGTTTGTTGCACTGTTTCATTCAAAAACATTATTTGCTGAGGAATAAGGCATGCTCTAAATAGTGCCTCTGTAACCTGGATCTGCCAGTTTCTAGTATCCCAGACTGATTTCAAGTCTATGGTGTCTTTCCAAAAGTCAAAACCTTGTTCAGACAACTGGGCAATAAAGGAAGCAGAATAAATCTGTTTGGTGTTTGTCAACATATTTTTCTGTGCTGGTGTTGGTGCAACCTTATAATAATATGAGGCTGGGTCTGATGTGTTAAACCCTGAAAAATACGAGAATTTCTGTGCAAATGTTTTTGAACTGCTTTTCGGTAGTGTCGGGCAATGTTCCCATTGGTGGTATGTGAAAACATTTCTGGGATTAGCAGATTTATGCAGAAAGTGATGACCATAATGTTGATAGCAATACATTGTTTCAAAGTCTGATGTGTCTTCCAACATTTCATTATTAGAAAATGCAGCAGATTTTTCTAAATCAGGCAACATATTTTTTACAGTTTCATAATCCCAATCATCGGAAAATGTACTGGAGGTAATGATAGCACTCAATGACATTTTAAATAAATGTGGTATTTTGAAAAGTTTGGTCAGGCCAAATATCTCGTAATCAACCTTGTCCCACACTATACCATCAGCTATAGGAACTGCTGTAATGTTCACTGATGATAGGTCTCTTTTTTCACGATGTGAAGATAGATGTGGTTTCAGAATCACATTCACTTTTTGTGCTGCAGAGCTTTCTCGGAGATATGTTCCACTAATAAGCAAAGTAAGGACAGTTACTAGGCCTATCCAGAAAAGAAAGAAAAGTATCCCGGTAGTTACCCAGAGTTCCACCCAAGGTAATACCAGGTAAGTCTTTTTAAGAAAGGTCAGAAAATCTTTGAATCACTGTAGACGAGATTTTTGTGCTGGCATCATTTCAGGTTCACTTGGATCTAATGAAAAGGTATCGAAATAAATGAAATAGCCAGATGCAGTTCAATCAGTTTTCGGTAACTCCGCTGGTTTTGTGGAAACTGTAGCTTGCTCTTGTTGGGGCATGTTGATGTAGATATCTGTGTTTTGTCGAATTGAAATTTGTCTTTCAGTGGAGTTCTCATTTTGAACTTCAGTGTCAAGAGGAACGAGTTCCATTGCATTGTTGCTTAGTCCATCATTCCATGTAGGTGACCCTTCAAACGTGATTAGTCTTTCCATTTGAACTTCTTGTATAGTTATGAGAGGAGGGTGTCTGTTACTTCGGAGTCCATGTGGCCTACTACTTAGTATCGGCTACATAGTGTGGTTTGATCAGGTCTTTTGAGACAAATCTTTTCTCTTTTTACCGGCAAGAGGTGGCCGAAGTACTGTTCTTGTTCCTTCAACTGCCAGGACAGGTACAGGCTTTCTGTATGATGGCCCAAATTTATTTTTGTCTGCTATTTTCTCTCTGACCAGATCCCCAACTTTAGGGATCCAGACAGGTCTTGCCGTGACACTTTTTGATTCCCCAGTGGCGGTCCTCTTCACCTGGACATTACTCTGTAGTGCCCTGGATTCATTCAGGTCCTGTAAAACAGCCAAACGTTTATGGATGTCAAAAGGTTTTTCATCTGCCACTGTGCCTTCACAATCAAGATCAGGTAGCCACATTCTCATCCCAAATAGGACCTCATAAGGAGTGACACCCCATAGAGAGCTTCTTGGCTGATTATTTAATGCCCTTTGAACTCCATACAGATGTTTTACCCAATTTCCAGCCGAGCCTAATACTCTAGCTGTTAAAGACTGCTTTAAGTCCCGGTTTTTACGCTCCACAACTGAATTTCCCTCGGGATGGTACAGAGAGGAGTACCGCAATGCTACACCCAAACTTCCCATGGCTTCCTTGTAAGCCCTAGAGCTAAACACGGGGCCACGGTCAGAATGTAATGTGCCAATTGCCTATGTCCCTATAAAGACTCGCAAATCTTTTATAACAGTTTGAGCGTCAGCCGAGCGCTGGGGCCACACCCATAGGAACCTAGAGCAGGAATCCTCTGCAACCATGATATACATGTACGCCCCATCAGATTGTAAGGGGCCGCAGTGGTCCATATATACACACACCAGTGGTTCATCTGATATTAGTAATGGTGTCTGCGCTGGACATGTTACTATGGAGCCTTTCATCTGCTGACAGATGTCGCATTTCAAGACGTAGTCCTTAGTTTGCTTTCTTAGTCCTGGCCACCAATAGCACTGTTTCAATTGAGAGACAGTTGCTGTAACTCCTGCATGTGCAGACCCTATACCCTCGTGTGCTGCTAGAATTAATCCTAACCTATGATCCATATTTGGTATTACTCTATCCCCCACTCTAGGAATTTGAGCAAATGGAACATTTTTTGCATCTAACTTGTAGGAGTATTTGAGTGGAAACCTTTTCAGTACTGCTGAGTTATTGCTTGTAGCAATAATCGCAACCATTCTCTCACGTCTATTCTCATTTTTGAACGAGTGATTGCAGCTACGGAAGCCGTGCGTACAGCCCCCTTTGCGGCTTCATCAGCCAATGAATTCCCTTCAACATGAACGCCATCACGTTGATGACTCAGTGTATGTATCATGTGAGCCCTTGGTAGTTCGTTTTTCAACTCCCCTACCTGTTCCCATAGCATTTTGTGTTTAACTGTGCCACCTTTTGCATCTTTAAACCCGTTTTGGCCCCAGTGATGTAGATATTCATTATATCATTGTACACAGTAAAAGGAATCACACACGATTAGTGTGGGGAATTCTCGATCCGTATTTACCAGTATCAGTATTAATGCTTTTAGTTCTGCTAGCTGTGCCATGCAGTCTCCTAGAGACTGTGTTTTTGTACAACTCGGATGAAACTTTCCATCCTGCATGCGTCGTTTAACGATAGCACGCGCTGCGCTGTATTGCTGTTTACTCCCTATGGCTGGTTGAGCCGAGCCGTCAGTGTAAATTATATATTCATACTGATCTAGAGGCATTATTTCATTTGGTAGAGGATATTCTTGTTCGTATTGCAGAAATGCTTGTGTTTTTAAAATTGGGTCATACCTGTATTCTACATCTGTTGCAGTGAGAGAATTAGCCCATTGTATCCATCTTGGATGTAAGGCTTTAGTATTGGGAATGCTTGCCTTTGTCGCAGCCTCTAAGGCTGGAACTGGGCTCACAACTATTATACGCTTCCCTTGAGCCAGATCTCTTTCTCTTACTACAGCAGTCTGTACTGCTGTCAGAATTTTTTCTGTTGATGCAAAGCGCATCTCAGCATTCGTGTATAAATGTGATTTGTACGCTATTGGTACTGTCTGACCTTCATTATATGTTAGATAGGTGTACCCAGATTGACCCGCAACTATACGGATCACCAGGTTGCGTACATTTACGCATGTCTGTAAGAGTTTTGAAGTTATCATGTCAGCTTGTATAGAACGAAGGATATCAGGGTGTTCCTTTGTCCATTGTCTGATTGATAAATCAGGTTTTATTAAATCGTAGAAAGGTTTTACTCTTTCTGCGTAATCCAAAATGTATGTTCTGCCAAAGTTCAGGAATCCCAGGATTGATTGTAAATTTTTTAGTGTTTTTGGAGGTTGGAGCAGCGCACATTTTTCCAAAATGTTAGCTGCTAAGCTTTTCCCTTCACTTGAAAGCTCATATGTAATGTAATGTAAATAAAATTTATAGAGCGCAACTATTGCCCGAAGGCATCTTGGCACTATCGAGACAAAGAACAGATAAGACAGAAGGGATAACCAGTACTGGAAACAGAGCGGGAGAAGGATTTTTTCCTATTTTATGCAGTTTGTGTAAATATCCCAGAAAAAGGACATGAAGGTGGGCAATCTTCGATTTTTTTAACTTGAATTTGTAACCCTCAGAGGCAAATCCCAAAATGATGGTATTTACTCTGTTCAAGTGTTCCTCCAGGTCATCATCCATCATAGATATCATCTACGTAGGACAATGCCTCCTCATCCAAATTTTGAAGTAATTCAGATACCCTAGCCAAAAACAACCCCGGGCTATTCTTATACCCCTGGGAGAGTCGACAAAATTGATTCTGGGACCCTAGCACTGAGAATGCTGTCAAATATCTGCTCTCAGGCGCTATATTTTGGCAAAAAAAGCCATTTGAGATATCTAGTGTCGTTTTGTATTTTTTCCGCACAATGGTTTTCATTAATGCGGCATTCTGTACTGCAAATGTTTTAGTGCAAGTGTTTAAATGTCTGTAATCCAACACTAGATGGTATGTGTTGTCCAGTTTTCATACGGGAAACAAAGGGTTATTCATTTGAGAGGTGCAAGTTTCAATCACTCTTTGGCATTCAAGTTGATCTAAGATCTCCCTGATCTGTTTTTTAGCTTCTTGCTTTATTGGATACTGCCTTTGTGCAGTCGGAGTATTTTTCAATGGAATTATGTGGCGGGTTGAATCCTCATCCCATCCAACATGGTTTTTGTATAGTGCCGGAGCTTGGGCTACCGCCCACTCCTGGGCATATGTATTTTTCAGATGTTTGGGAGCATGGTCGGAGAATGCTGGTAAAATTACTGTTTCTCCCCTAGCGCTATCCATGACGAATGCTGGCGGCTAATCTTGTTCAGCTAACAAAATGTCGTAGCCAAATGTTAGGTTCTCTCAAAAGAGACCTCTAACTGTCCTGCATTTGTCCCCCTCCATTTGGAGTGTTGTTTCATACAATTTATGTGGGACACTTACCCTAGTATCAGATGTTTCCACCGTGATATAATCATTCAAGTCCGCTGTCACCAGAAATTCCATCAGGTTCTGGTGAGCTATTGTTACTTCTGCCGCACTGTCTAGCATCGTCAGAGCCCACTCCCCGTTCAGTAGTCTAGTCCTTAGAATTCTGGGCATGTCTGATCTTTAGACCTTCAACCTTCTTTTTCCTAAACTGTGGCTTTTGTTTTGGTTTATCTTCTTTTTTGGAAGTATATTCTTGAGCATTCTGCTGCTTGTCTCTGGACCTTGTACGCTCTTCTTGTCTGTATGACCGTCCTTCTCTCTCAGAGTTTTTAGTTGAACCCTGAAAGGAACGAGAGGAACGTGTATCAGTATCCTGATACCTGTCAGGTTTTCTAATATTGTCCCTATTCCTAAGGTTATACCTCTTTTCGGAGGGCTCCTGTGGAGGAGATCTACCTCTGGAGTGAGATCTGTTTTCTTTAACTTTTTGTTTTTTGTTATTGTCCCAATTCTTTTTGATGTAGCAGGTGTCTGCTTGATGGTCTCCTTTTCGGTATTACCCATCAGTTGTGGTTTTAATGCTTTTTCACTCAAACTGTCCCTGCCTAATTCTGCATATGCAGTTTCAATTATTTTAGGTAGTTCGTGCTCCTGTTCTAAAGGACTGAACTCCCTTAGGCGTTGGCGGATAGCCACTGATGCTGCCTCCCCTTTAATATTTGCTAATATTATAGCTGATACCTGGGCATAATTACCTATTAATTTCATCCCTAGGTTCAGAGCAGGCTCTGCTCCGTACTCATTTTGTATTTGTTTAAACACATCTGGTATTACTGCTAAGGACGGTATACCATGAGTTCTGGTATATATGGCAGCAAAAACTGTACCCCAAGAGGTACAATCCTCTATCTGTGGCGTTATCCCCATGGGCAAGCAGATTGTCAGCATTCTGTGTTTCTCATAAGGGCTAGTATTCGGAAACACTGCTTTTAACTGTGTTATTTTCTGAGCTATCCAGAATGGCATTTGTTCACGCTTTGCGGGCATTTTACCCATTACTGCGTGTAATGTTTGTGGTGTAATCTTAGTTGCTGTGTTTTGAGCGTGAGCTGTATTTGTTGTTGCCATCGCTGGCTGGACTGTAAGTGTCCTCATGACGAATTGCGTCATGTTCCTGTAAAGTTTTATTAATTCTTTGTGAAGTATGAGTAAGTTTGGTCCTGGCATTGTTTCGATGTCAGGATGTGGTGTGTAGTCTGCTAATATTGGCCATGTTGCTCCCTCTCTTCCGAGAGGGCTGAGTCTTACTCAACTTCTTGTATGGGGTAGGGCGCCTTCAAACCAGTATAAATGTTCCTGGTACGTGAGCGGAACCTCAATGTCCTCATAAGGACAATATTCCGCTGGTGGTTCATCTTCTGTGTAGTAATGAAATGTTTTGGTCTTGCATTTGCTGCTGGGAATGTAACCCATGAATAAAATACCTCTGTTCTGTATGATTCGTGTGCCTCAATCACGAAAGCTACTATGCCACCCCTAGGTGTTAAACCATGTGCAAGCAGTTTCAGGGTGACTGCGTTTCTAATATTTGCCGCAGTATGTATTGCGTCTGCATCTTCCTCGTCTTCCCAGAGTGGCAATGGCATGTTTAGTGGGTCTCGGACCTGATTAGTCATTGTGTTTAGAACACGAAATAACTTTTCAAGGGAACTAAGTTGAGGTGTTTTGCACAATTTTTAGGAACACTGTGTCCTTCAAGCTTGATTAACCAACAGCTAATAAATAGTATCTTTCTCCTACTCAGCTGTGGTGGAGTTTGTGCCCTCCCACTCCAGACGTCTCTGGGGATTTGTGAGTAGGGGTCTCTGAGAATAGCACAAATGAACTACTCAGATTCTACTGTTAAATAAGTACCCAACCAACGTTGGAGGTGCCATGTTGTGTAGTTCCTATAAAAAGTATGCAGGATCTGTGCGTTTAGACAACATACACTGTAGGATTGGTGTCAGACTGACTCTGAACACCCCCACCGGGTATGTTGGCCCTTTTGTACCAACTAGCTCACAGTGCCACTATAATCTCCTCTTACCAAGGAAAGAATAGTTCCTGGCAACCATCGAACATGACAACCCTGATCCCTCATGACCTTGGAAACAATATACTACCTTTCGCTCAGTCACTCGTGCTTACTTAGTCTGTCTCAGAGAGATACACCGAATAAAAGAGGCTGGGCGTTTTTAAATAAGCATTTATTGAACAGTTGTTATTCTGGTGTAGAATAAATGAGCTGCAACAACCGTTAGACAGTATAAGATATGAATGATTAGCAGTACTATAAAGGTGAATGGATGGTATACCTCTACCATCTTGCAACAATCATGAATACATTAGAGTATATAAAACACATGATAAAAGATGCGTACTCCTACGATGTCTCCCTAACTAGATGTACCTAAGTGTACCTAGCATGTATGCCGGTGTTAAGCCAAGAATCCCTTTAGGATTTAGTCAACCCCATTACCTGAAGTGAGAGACTGTGGGACCCCGTACTGGTCTTGAGTTGGACACCCCGCGAGGGATGTTAGACCACTGCGAGCTGTAGTGTCTGTATGCAGGAACCTCAGCGTCTCTGGTCAGTGGGTTGGCCGGGAATTCTCGGTCTCCTCTAGCTATCTTAGCAAGATGTGATGTATATATACCCATAGGTCTCCCCAGGGGTCCTGCCTCGCTGTATTATTGTGTCGGCCTAAGGATGACGTTGGGCATGAACTTTGTACATAGATTTTATACAGGAGATGGTAGTCCTGCTGTGCTTCCAAGAATCCTCATGCATAATGTATGAGATTTCGAACTAGGGAAAACCCACGTTCTGAATGCAGTGTCGAATCTAGGTAAAAGGTCAGTCCCTGTAAACCGTGACAAGTGTAATGTAGGGAAGAATATAGGTGAAGGGTAATGAAGTTACCGGGGCCTATATTATGGTACCTATATGGAATATAAGACAAGGACTTCCTAGATTGGTATTGATAAATCCAACAACATGGTATTATTGAATTTATCCTAAAATGTACAGACAAGAAGTAATACGACTTTCTTTTCTGTAAGCCAAAATTCAGCCCTCTAGTGCCATGATCTGACTGGCCAGAGTTAAGTGTATTAGCCAGGCTGCTTTGATAAGGGGATAAGTAGCCAGTGAGTCAGGGAGCCATACTGCTTCTGCTACATAGGAATGCTATTGCAGGGGGAGGGTTCATAAAACATCTTCATAAAAGAGAGGAAGGGACAGACAGTGTAAGCCAGGTCCAGTTACAGCCCTACCCTCTGAACCAGCCAGATGACAGGCTAAAGGCAGGAATTTCCAGATGCAAAGAGGAGGAGCATATGTGGATGAGCCATCTTGTAGGCTGGCTTTGTTAGCTCTTCTCTCTTTGCTGGAATATCAGCATGATGAATTTTGGAGAAATGGTGCTTTCTGGGAGAATATAGTGCCACACTCTGGAGGATGTGATCATACCCTGGGGCTTTGCCCTGCACTTCATTGGACAAGAGTGCCCTCCTGCTTGACCCAGAGAACTTTGAATAAGTATCTGCTGCTTGAAACTTAAGGAAGAAGAAGGGTTCATGCTGAGAAGTTTGATTTGCACCAACCAGGCCCTGTATTCTGACTGACTGAGCATGCTGCACAATCTGGAACTACAGCCATGTGGACATACCTTGCTTCAAAAGGACTAAAGAGTGGACTCCCTGCAGGCTACAGGTTAACAGAGGTCACCTTGACCATCACCACCAAGTATCCCCAGCCTGGGATACTAGCAGTTGATTTGTGAGGGTTTTGTCAAAGTGGATTGTGGGAAGTGAAGTCCCAAACTTTCAAGGACCATCTTGGAGCTTCCATACCCTTGGAGTAAGTTTTGGACACTTTGGAACCTTCAAAGGAACTTCAGAAAGAAGGTCCAGAAGTTTGGAGCAACTCTGGAAAAAAACTCCATAAGTGGACCGACTCAACATGCCCAGCCAAGCCTGCGACCCTCAACCGCGAGCCAGCATGCCATCCAGGTTTGTCCTACTTAAAAGCTCTGGAGGTCCGACTTCCAGAGTTTGACTGGGAGTTGCCTGAAACCCAAACTGCGAACCCTCACTAAAGCCGGCCTGATGAAGAGCAGCAAGGGACACCTGAAGAAAAAACTCTGTAAAAGTTTCTAAGTCCAAACGTAGGAGAGGTGACCTGGACCAACCGCAAGAGTTAAGTCGCCAACCTTCAACCGCGAGCCGGCCCGCATCCCTCGTTTGTTCCGCTGGAAAGCTCCGGAGGTTGGACTTTCATAAGTTTGGCCAGGAGCTCGTCGCAATGCAAGCCGCTGAACCCTCACTGAGTCCTGAGTGGCTGCTAGCTTTGAGGGACCCTGGAAAGAAAAGCTCCAGAAATGTTTCTAAGTCTGAAGGTAAAAACTTTGACCGAGACCTACCATGAGTGGTAGCTGCGCTGGGCTCCATCGTGATCGGCCTGAAACTTTATCCCAGTCTAGTGCGACCAAATGTCCCAATAGGTGCTATAGGTTTCTATGAGCTGTATAGTGCTACAGCTTTAAAAAACTCATATCTCCTGTTCCCTATATTGGATTCTATTAATTTGGTGTCATTTTAAAGATAAAAATATTTCCTATTTTTGTAAGTTGGTGTTGGATTTTTATTATCTATTGTGTCTTAATTATTTACTGAATTGTTGTTTTTAAATGCTTTACATACCTATCTTTGAAGTTAAGCCTGCTTGCTCGCAGCCAAGCTACCAAGGGTTGAGCATGGTAATAATTTTCTTAGACCTATACTGAGCCCTAATTGCGTTAGTGGTCTTATTACCAGTGATTGATATATATTTACCACTACTAAAAACCCGCTTTCCAACAGAATTGTATTGATTTTCATGAACAAAGTCAAACATACATGAAGGCGCTATCCAGAAATAAGTCAGATTGGAGTACTAATTTCTAGTACATCACACAAAGAAATTCTGAAGTCAATATACATATTTGCATCAATTACATCAAAAATGTTAGACTGATACTGGAAATGTTTGTATGTGATTCAGCCATCTGTATGTGAACTGATAAATCAAGGAGTACATGGCCATTACCATATAAATAAAATGAAATAAACATAATGTAAGTTCGGTATAGCTCCATTAAAAAAAGCAAGTTAGAAAGAGAAAATAGTGAGGGAGTAGTACAAAGTAGTGACTGAAAGTTGTATGCATAGATAATTATGCTTTAGAAAAATTATGACATTGGGTCATCAAGGAGTAACAACTTAAAGTAGATTGAAGAGAGTAATGAGGAAATTAAAGATGGCTTAATTGTTTTATAGCTATAGGAGTATTTCATTCTAAATGGGTCTTTTGCTAGAAATCATGTGACGCATAACCAAGCGCAACATCTATGTATAGATACTGGAGGGCTTATTTCAGAGAATGTCATGCAGTGCAGCACAGCAAATCACCTTGCTGCACTGCACTTCGTGACAGGGAATGGGCTGGAATGCACTGTACTTAAGGCAACATGGTGTATTCCTGCATTTTCGCTTGTGCTGGCGCCCTTATGGCATTCTAGCGCCAACGCAGGCACCCTTGCACCATGGTGCAAGGGTGCCTCTGTTGCATTCAGGATTTTTTTGTGCAGGAAGGGATTACTTCTGCACAAAAACAATCCTGATAGGCATATTCTCCTTTCTATGTGTGCTGCAAAATTCAGCACACATAGAAAGAGGAAGTAAAGAGGAGAAATAAAGATACTTCTCCTTGTTACGCCTCACCTGAAAAGGTGTATCTTTTAGGCCACCTGTGACTCGATGAATGTCATTTATCTACTCAAATACCTGTGTGGCTTGGCGTACATTGGAAAGACTGAAAGAAAAATGAAAACCAGGTTCAATGAACATAAGAGTAACATCAGGACTAAGAATTTGAAATCTGTCATCGCCGTCCATTTTGTGGAATTCAGTCATAACATTTGCCAGTTGAAATTCATGATCCTTGAAACTGTTGCATAAAGGTGGGGAGAGATAACCGAAAATATCTCCTTCAGAGAGAGAACGTTTGGATAAAGAGACTTGACACCCTCATGCCTAATGCTCTGAATCACAGGATGGAATTTAGTTGTTATCTTTACTTTGTCTAAGGTTAACTTACGCATTCACCCGAGGCAATTTTCATTGACGAGGTGATTTTCTCTCATTAACTCGATGGCATCTCATTGAATAGACTATGTTGATTTTTGTAATGGTCTTCCTAGTCGTTTGTTTTCCATTGACTGCTGATTTGTTATCAGACTTTCCAAGATGGCCCCCGTTTTCTTGTATCGTGTTTTTCCCTTTTTTATGTTTAGTATACCTCTGGGGTTTACAGTTTTTCAACATGGCTCCTGCAATTTATGCATACCTTTGTCCTTCTTCTATGTTTGTTTAGCAGCCCAGTTTAAATGCTAGGAATCACTTGGCATACCATTACACTGAGCTAATTATCTACATGCGTCTTTCACTTTGGAAGGGAAACCGTAAGTGCATGTTATTCTTTGGTAGTTCACACTTGTTTTTGAAGCATGAGGTATCTTTTTCTCATCACCTGAGGTGTAGCGCTTTGTCTTAGTGGGTGTGAGTGCTTTATGTTCAATCAGTACTGTGATTGACATATTCACTACAATTTGTTACGGGTATATCACCGCATACGAGACACGCTAATCAGAATGATTCTGGCACTTGTTTTTTCACTTGGCTTACGGGTGTTTCTCTGACGGATATTCACTTACATCTATTTCATGGAGTATAATGGCAGGCGTAATAGTCATTGTGACGATAACACACACAACATGTCCATATGTATTTTTTACCGCACGTTGTAGATGTCAATCACGTCATCTCTGGCATTTGATGGTTTATAACTGGGCGAACGGGTGTTTTTGATGGTCCCTCACCGCATGCATTACTGCTCTTCTCCTACCTTATATCTTCTGGTTGCACTACTTATTCTTTACTCATTGCACAATGTCGCCGGTTTTTCTTCTGGTTCACATCCACTACACACTTTGACACGGGTGCAACGTGGTAATTGACATCTTGTGGGTTATGATAGACAGATAATATGTGGTTAAATGAATAAATGTTTCACATGTTGAGAACGGTGCTATGAAGGATAATAACACTTTGATTTGAAGTCACATGATTATTAAGATCACTGAACAATGTTTTGAACTTGAAAATAAAGAAACTTCTTTAATGCAATCTGAACTACGTTGATGATTTGATTTAACCCATTGTTTTGGGAACCTGAGCTGTGCAAGAAGGGGACGCTCCTCATTGTGAGGATCCCAGGTCTACCAGTTGTTGTAAATCTGGGAATGTGTTAAAAACCATGGGAGTTGTGTGGGAACACGCACGCAACACCCAAGGGACTAGGCAGAGTAAGGCAAAATAATTTATTGAGCCACTCAGGGAAAGGCAAAGTGGCCTTGTGTGGCTTCATAAATCACATGTATGTATTTGCATCTCTCCTGCACCATGTTGCATGGTGCAAGAGCGCCGCAAACCAGATCATAAATAGGCCCCTGGGTTTGCAGTCAAAAATCATGTGCAAAAGATCATTTGTAGCCTTATCGCAATTCCACCATGTATCATTGATTGGAAGTTGTAATATGAATCCAGTAAGCTTCATGTAGATGGAGGAATCTCGTTTGTGCAAGATTTAGAGTGTCCTAAATTATAGATTATGATTTCCAGAATAAAGTAACCCTGGGCGAAGTGCTACGCTACGCTCGCGTAGTTTGCGAAGTTTGCGCTACTTCGCACAACGCGAATTGCACGTAGCACAGTGCAAACACGCGTAGCGTAGCGTAGTGCCGCGGTCATTTTTTGCTTGCTCGCGGTCCTCAACGTCAAGTTGGCGACCGCGAGCAAGCAAAATGACATCCCGGCGAGACTTTTTCCTCGTTCGCGATCAGCAACATCAAGTTGCCGATCGCGAGCGTGGAAAATAAACCTCCCGGCGAGATTCTCAACGCGGGGAGGTCAGGTTTCTCATTGCGAGTGGTCGCGTATGCTCGCGACCGCTCGCGATGAGAAACTACCAGTCCGCGTTGAGAAAGCTGCCGCTCGAGTAAAAATCTACTCGAGCGGCAGTAAAAGACAGCTCGCACTGTGCAAGTTGCCGTTTTCAATGATTGCACAGTGCGGACAAGCATCCGGCACTGTGCAATCATTGCGAACAGTGCACTACGCAGTTCGCGTAGTGCTACGCGAAGCTCGCGTAGTGCGAACTGCACTTTGCGTAGCTTCGCGAAGCACTACTTTGCGGACTACGCCCAGCCTTAGAATAAAGGCTGTTGCATTTTTACACCACTATCCTCTGAGTATCTACTGGGAATCTTTAATTATGAACATTAAAAGAGATAGCAAGTGTCTGGTATTATTCAAATAGGTCACTTATTTAAAAGCAACTCTCCTCTTTCTCTTTCAAAGTTACAACAACAATTTAAACTATCGTATCGTAATATTTTTTTCAATTTTTACAAACCAGAGTTTTTTATCGAAGCTAGATCAGGTATAAATTATTCTTGGGCAAAATTCTTTACTTCAGACAGTATTCAATAATTTACCACAGTTGATCAGAGAATATTATTTTATCTTTTGTAACAGCTATGCAGATGATCTTCCATGATAGACTAATTAATGGCAATAAAAATTCAATCTTGGTTTGAACCTAGGTAGCTTTCAAAAATCTCTGCAATATTGGAATTAATAGTTTCTATCAGCTGATCTCAGAATACAATATTGTAAAACACTTTGCAATATCTATATAGTCCATATAGATTCTATATATGGAGGTTAAGACATTCTTCTCAATGTCCAAGGTGCCAGCAAGACGATGGAGAAATACTGCCGCTGCTTTTGGGCTGGCCAAGTCTAACTAACTTTTGGATCACAGTATTTCAAAAGCTCTTTTTCATATTCATAACCTCAGTTCACTACTCAGGTCAGTTAGCTTTAGATTTATAATATTCACATAGAGAACAGCACAAAGCTATTTGTCTTGAAAATCGGCAGCGTGCCACTGAGCAAAGTTGATGATAGGGCTCCCATTGGCACCCGCTGGGGATATATATATATATATATATATATATATTACCTACTGGTGGTCGCCAATAGGTAGTTATAGTTAGGACCTAGTTTTTACAGGAAAAGTGTTTTTTTTACTTGAATTTATCTTTGGTGGCATTTGACGAATCTTTGTGAAATTTTCCATAAAAAGTGTCAAAGTAAGTTCTGTTGTGCATGGGAAGTTTCTGGGTGATTAATTAAGCGGGGCAAAGGAAAGGGGGTTAAAATAAAGTGTTTTTTCCCATTTTAGTTTCCATAGGAATGCGTTGTCAAACCTACAGCCAAACCACTGGACAGAATTACACCAAATTTGGCTGAAAGGTAGATGTTGTTATGCAGATTGTTCTTTTTGTTTTTTGGTGCAAATCCGTTCAGTTGTTCTTGAGAAATTTAAATTGATATTTTGCACCAACGGGAATGCTGTGATTGGCTGGATGCAACCTGAACAGAAAGTTGTGGCTGACATTTTATTGATTGGAAATGGTTCCCAGGGCTGAACATTTCGGGTACTACGGGGGCTGTGACAAGAGCCGTTGTGTTGATTGTGTGTATATGACAGCTACACATAAGAGCAGATGCAGAGTTTCAGGCTACTTAGAAACACCCTGTTGCCTTCGTCTGTAAAGTGCACTCCTTCCTTTCTATAAACTCCATGAATGTCAAAATGGAGATTGTTGTTATAGATACAGCCCATGCAATGGTCTCTGAGGAATGCAGAAACTGTTTTATTAACATGTTTACTGGATTTGACAGTGTGAGTGAAAAGTGACATCAGTTCTACAAAGGTATCCTTCATTATGATTTCCAACCCTACCACAGTTAGTGTGCCTAGCCCATTTCCACCAGAGTACATAATCATGAGGTGAAGAGCACGGCAATCCACAATGGTTTTAACCAAAGCCAGAGACTTATGAAACCTTAACCCTCTCTGGCCAAACCAAGTAATCTCTACATACCTCTCTTTTTGCAGCCTCTTTAGCCCAATAGACATAGCTGTAGTCAACAATCCACACACTAAGCATTTTGAAGTGAGGGAGCAATAACAGTCAGGAGAAGCCTAGAGCTGAATGAGGTAGTTTTCCAAATGAAAAGCAGATAAAATGGCGGTGTTTACTTTTTTTTTAAAAGTAATATTCCATTGGATGCTGTTAGCATGTAAGTGAATAAAATTAGGTAGTGTGTTGGACGCATTAGGAAGAAGTCCTATTATTGGCTGTTGTTCAAAAAAGAAATGTAATACAGATATGGATATGCTTTTAAATCTGTGCCTGTATATGAATTATAAAGTAGTAATACTTGTTAAGTATGTATTAGGAAGTTTTTGCAAATATGGTTTTTAACTTATATGACCGGTTTGCATATGTTTAGATGGTGAGATATGGACTTTCTGGTTGCAGATAGTTATATGTACGATGAGACTCTTGAGTTACTTAAAGATGTAGAGAACTATATATTTTTTGAAATATGGCCTGAAGGCGTATATCTATTATGAAATCACATATAAGTTTACATGGTGATCTATGTTTTTTAAGGCTGTCGAAAATTTCATGTATATGGTGAGGGTGGTGTATTTCTTTAAACGTGTTTAAAATTGAGAAGGGTTAATAGTGCAGAATGTTTCTTGAGAGTTCTTGTGCTAGCTTCACTTGGCGTGTAACTTTTCTTTGAGAAATGCTGAATATATGTTTTAAACACACAAGAAATATTTGAAAAATGATGTAGGTATGCTATTAAGAAAAGGTTTTGTGCTTTGAAAAAGTGAGACTTGTTGTTTTCAGTTTTATAAATTTACTGATGCACATGCACGCTGAGTAACAGAGCAATGTATGGTCCTAGAGAGCCATGTATCCAATTATCTATCAAGTGTGATATATAGACTGTTCTGACACATAGCTCATTAGAAAAGGATAGATACAATAAAATAGGTAATTTGATACTGGCAAAAGGAGTTAAGTAATGAGTCATAGATATAGTCACAACTGTTATGTATCCAATGGCAATGGAGATGCTTTACAATCACCTAGACACTACTCAGGTACTCATCCAATTACTCATCCACTACTCAGGCAGTTATTGAATGACTCACATACTATCTATGCACTTATTCCATCACCCAAGCACTACACATGCACTCATCCAATCACACAGGCACTAATTATGTAGTCATTGAACTATACAGGCACTACTCATGCATGTATCCAATCACCCAGGCACTAACTATTCACTTATACAATCAACAAAGCTGTATCTATGCAGTCATTGAAACACTCAGGTACAACCCATGCACTCATCCAAACACCCACTTACAATGCATGCACTCATCCAAATACTAAGGCACAACTCATGCACTCACCCATTTACACAGGCAGAACCATTTCAGTGAACCTATCACCTATACAGTACCTATGCATCATTCAATTACTGAGGCAATGCTCTTGCACTAATACAATCACCACAGCATTACACTTGCTTTCATCCAATCACTCAAGCTTTAACAATGGACTCATGCAATCACTCTGACACTAGTCACACACTCATCTAATCAGCCAGACACTACTGATGCACTCAATAAATTATCCAAGCACTACCCATGTACTTATGTAATCTCCCAGGTACTACTTGTTCACTCAACCAAAAACACATGGGCAGTAGCCATGTATTCTTCCAATCACTGAAACACTACTCATTCACTCATCCAATCTGCCAGGTGCTATGCATGCAATTAAACATTCATGTAAGCACTATCCATGCACTCTATAAATCACCTATATACTATGCATGCAGTCCTGCAATCATCCAGGCACTAGAGTTGCACTCATTTAATCATCCAACCACTATCTATGCATGTATTGAATTACTGAGACATTAGTCATGCAAGTATTTAATCATTCAGGCACTACTCATGCACTCATCAAAACACCCAGATAGTAGTGATATACTCATGCAAAAATGCAGGCAATAACTATGCAGATATTGAACAAACCACCGAGTTCCCACATACTCAGGGAATCATCCAGGCACTACTATGTCTGCAGGGAATCACCTAGGCACTACCATTGCACACATTCAATCATCCAGGGAGTATTGATGTACTCAACCGCAATCACATGTATTTATAAATTTTATTGAGGAATATGTAGTCATTTAGAACAATCTGGTGAATCATATATGCAACCTGTCACACTATTTGCATGTAATTGGAACAATCAGTGAGCTATATGCATTGATAGAGATCAATGTACAGATTTTTATATGTACCATTTCCCAAAATTTTTATCTGATGCATCCAAGTAGAAAAGTACTGAGATGCCAAATCCAGCAGTAACACAGTGGTAGGGAGGCACACAAATAGCTCTTATGTTGTGTTTATGGATTTACAGTATTGGGACACTGTATGTATTTCTACACTTCGGCTGATGTTCATTTTAAAATTTACTACAGAAGTGATAAACTGGTCTTTTACCATATATAAGTGAGAACTGAGATATGGTGCAGCTGTGGTGTAGGAGAGGGTACTATAATGTTAAAAGGTAACTAATAAATAAAGTTTTGTGTTTTGCTTTGGGTTTGCTATATTGAAGTAAGTGCACGTAGTTATATAGCTAGGTTCATCTGTAGATTTAAAACTGCAACATAACATAAACACGGTATTTGTATTATGTGTAAGTCAGTAGTAAAGTAGTTGGTACCTTAGCTAGAGTAAGTGCAACATAACATAAACACGGTATTTGTATTATGTGTAAGTCAGTAGTAAAGTAGTTGGTACCTTAGCTAGAGTAAAAAATTACATTTTTTTTTACAGAACAATATCCACATATATACAGGCAGCTAGAATGACTACACAAGTTCAGAGTTAAAAGCAAAAGAAGCAACTACTGTAGGTATGCAGAATTGAGACACCTAGGAAGCAAAATGCTGAAAAAGTGATGCATGAAAAAAGAGCTACCGGTAAGAGGAAAACGTCATTTATTAAAAATATGTGTGAACACCTGCAAAGATGACAAAATAATAAGAATAAAAAGCAAATTATGAGAAAGAATAAGAGTGGACAAAATCTATATCACAAGAACAGGAAAGAATGTAACAAAGATGGACAAACCTTAACCCGGAGGCGGAAGCATTTTAAGAAAATCAAAGCCAGGATGCTTCGTAGTAGAGTGGTTGTAAATCTACTGAGAAATATGAAAAAGTATAGAAGAAGGAGAGAGGCACTTAAACAGAATGAACGAGTTGAGAGAGTATTGATAAGGCCTTTGATTGAAGAGGAAGTTTTTCACTTTGATTATTAATGGAATGAAGACTCTTGACAAAATGGTGTTGTACATGAGGAGACAAAACCAGATGAAAAGATTAGTGAAGAAAAGTAACGTTTGACCAGTTTTTAGTGGAGAATGGATACATACATCTACAACAGAGCCTTTATTTAAAGAAGAAAGCGATCTCCAGAATAACACGTTAGTTCATGTTATGGATGAAAGAGGATGATGTTATGAAATGAAGAATGCACTCCAATAGCGAAAGAGGTGATGGTATCTAGAAATGTAGAACAAGTTATTGCAGAATAGGTACAGAGAAGACGTAGGCAGGCCCTGTATACAAATGGAATTGTAGTAGTGTTTGTAGTATTCAACAAAAATCCATTGATATATTAAGAACATTTCTACATATCATTCCAAGGCAAAGTTTAAAACACAAAATAAGTACCTTACAAGTATTGGATACTTGCAAAGTTAGAAAGTATACAAATTTGGAGGGACACTCAATAGCTTGTTTATTAATGAAAGTGTGCCAAAGCAACTTTCAACATTTCAGGATGTAAGCTGTACACCTCTCAACAATGCAAACTTTAGTTAGGAGGCTGTATTAAGTAAAAACTTCTACTCTATGTTTAGGAGAAATGAATAGAGCACTTTTGCATGGTACTGTAGTAGGGGTAGAAAAGGTTTGTGATGATGTGTAGTTCTTTTTTCCAGAACAGGACTATAAGGAAAATGAAGAGTTGATAACAGGAGGAGTTGCGGAACAGGACACAGGTATTATAGTTGACAGTTTTGAAGAAGAGATTACAAAATTTAACACAGTGTGCTCTAAAAAACCAGAGTATGTTTCTATATGTTGTTGACACTCACTACAAGATTCAAACACAGACTGTTGACTTGTATTTAAAAAGTGAAAAAGAAAATAATGATAACTGGCAAACGTTTGCTGTGTACTTATTTGTTGAGGAATGCGTTGACTTGCCAACACGGCAAGTTATATGTAAGTACTGTTACAATAAATTATAGGGTAATAAAATGCCTGCTAGAGCTGTGCATGACAAGTTAGTGCTGATTCCCATTCCAGAACCATTTCAAAGTTTAAATGTTTATGAGTCAATGAATATCCAAAGTATACATCCTTTGGCCATATCGCTATAGGCTGCATGGAGCCAAAGACAGGCACTTTACCATCAACAGAGCTGTAGAAAGGTCTAAAAGGTAGAGTAGTGTGCTGGATTAGTAGTGTTTTCTCAGAATGTTCAGCAGGATGCTTAAGAATTTTTAATGGTAACACCAGGACTATTAGAGGAAGAGGATGTGAATATCAATTAATTATTTGGTTAAACTTATAAATGGAACCATAACTGTGAACATTATGAATTCACATCTAACACTGACATCAATTTACTTGACGTTGCCAGATTGTAAAGTTGTGGCCTTTGAAAATTTAACCCAAAATGTCCATCAAGATATAGCCTGTCCAAACTGAAGATCAGAACTTAGGTCTACCTTTTTACTACAAAGGTATGGAAAATATGTCACAGTCATGCTACAATGATGCAGAGTGGAAGGTACTAAATTCTAAACTGAATTTTTGTAGCTGGACACATTTCCATTTCAAAAAGAGGTTTCACAATTATACCAATCACATTTCATGAAGGTGTATATATACCCTCTACACGCTACACAATATATTTAAGATGTCAAAGAGGATGGACAGAGTGCAATGACATAGAAATTACATTCAAATCAAGACTATCTAAAAGGTTACTATTTCTAGAAACGAAGTTCTACGGACAATTTAGGATAACAAAATGTGGTATTGTGTTGACATGCATATAATTATGGGCCTGACTCACAAAGGTAAACTTAGACCAAAAGTCTAAGTTTAGACCTGAAGTCTAAGTGTAGACCTAAAGTCTAACTTTACTACTACTAAAGTTAGACCTTTGGTCTACGTTTAGACCAAAAGTCTAACTTAGACCAAAAGCCTAACTTTACTACTACTAAAGTTAGACTTTTGGTCTAAGTTAGACTTTTGGTCTAAACTTAGACCAAACGTCTAACTTTAATAGTGGTAAAGTTAGACGTTAGGTCTAAACTTAGACTTCAGGTCTAAACTTAGACTTTTGGTCTTGGTTTCTGAGACATTAGGGGCATTGTCTACAGCAAGTTGTTAGAAATGAAAGACTCTTCTTAACTACAGGAAAGGAATTTCTAAAACATTACAAGACTACATTCTGTTACTACAGAAAAAAACCTAAATGGAGGTAATATAGTACCATCAGCCTTAAGTTGCATCTAAGAAGTCTCTTCACCACTTCACCATTGCATCTTATTTTGGTTGCCTAATGTTCAAAATGAAATTCTAATACATTTTTCTTTGTTTATATTTTTTCACAGTGGTTGAACTGCTGCAATAAAAAAGGAAAAAAAATAACAAGTATGGTTTTTTCACACTCTGCAAAATCACATGCACAGACTGCTCCCCGGTTGTTACAGTCCATGCAGAAGGTATCAAAAAGTTTAGTTCTGGTGAAATTTCACTGCACCTTCTCTCTACTTCAGCTGGAGCTTTGTCGCCAGTAGCACAGGCTGGAGGCCTGGAGGCTGATGAGCCCTCTCCTTTTTTTTCTCTGCAATTTTACGTTGCTTCTTGAGGTATTTTTTAAAGTGGTACAACATGCTTAATGTACCACATGCCGTGAGATAATGTCTTCTCAAATATGCTGTACCTCACCAATTTAGTTGTGGTCTACAATTCACCAAATGGTATAGTGAAAAAATTCCAAGTTATGCTTTGTTCTTTATTGGTGGTTCCTCATCAGAAGACTGTTCATGCACAGCTCAGTCCTCCTGGTCTTCAGCAACTTCAACCAGTTGCAGGTCTTCCTCTGGTTCTTCTGATGCCATTTTATTTTGTAGAAATAGCCCAAAAAAGTTAAATCAAGTACAATTTTCAAAATCAGTTTGGGACAGGTCTTATAACAAACTAACCAGTACCTGCAAAGTTCAAGAAGGGAGAAATGTGTGTGCACTTACTTTCAAAAACGAAACTGTGTAAACCAATGAAATGTCTTTATTTGGTAGTCATGTGCTATTCTTGAATACTGATTCGGAAAGTTATTTTTTGAAACTCCTGTTTTTGATAAATGTGGTTTGAGAATAAAGTTAAACCAATATGTCACTAAACGGCTAGACTCAAACTCTATGTAAAATATGTCTATATATGTGTTTTTCACTTTGTCAATTGTATTCACAACTCCCAAAATCATCGCGACCTCCAGTGTCACCGTGAACAAGGAAAATGTATTTTTGATGTTGTTTTTTCAGTAAATGAATATAAAGGGGAAAATGACATTAATATCTTACTAAACAGCTACACTGAAACTTTATGTAAAATATGTCTATCACTTTGTCAAAAACACACGGTATTCACAGTGTGTCCACAGCGATCGCCACATCATGAAATAAGATGATTAATATACTTTTTAAAGTGGTACACCATGCAGATGTAATGTACAATAGCTAATTATAGAAAAAAAATACAAAAGTTATACAAGTTTAACTAAACAAAAATAAAGGTAATATTGACATTAAAATTAATTAATAAAATCTTATAAACCTTAGAAAATCACTTAAAAACAAATGTTATAGAGACGTTATAGTTAGAAATGAGAATTAAAAAAACATGCAAATTCGCTGAAGAAAACAAAGGTTACAGAAATGCTATAATTAGGAAATAGAATTTAAAAAACCTTGCAAATTCAGTGAAAACACTAAAAGCTACAGGGATGTTATAGTTATGAAATAGAATAAAAAACCTTATAAATTCACTGAAAAAGGTTATAGGGACAGCAGTTATAGTTACCTGAGCTAACTATAACCCATGCCCCCACAATGCACTGCTTATGACGTGACATATTACATCACTCATGACATGGTCAGTGGCATCTTTGATGACATCTCTGATGACATCTCAAATGACATCACTGATAACATCATTGATGACATCTGACATTACATCACTGATGACATCATCCAGTGATTGTAAGTGTTTTCTAAAAGTTACTGAGTGTTAAACATATATACAAAGGTAACTCGCTGTGGAAGTACCTGTATGGGTAAGTGAGTGGGTGTGTAAGTGGTGTATAGAAGAGTGACTGGGTACATAAGAAACTGTATACATGAGATAGTGGGTGTGTGAGTTTTTGTATAGGTGAGCGAGTGGGTGTCAGTGAGTGTATGAGTGACCAAGACTCTCGCGAATCAAAACGTGTTATCTGATCTTTTCGTCAATTGCCAAATAATTTAAACTTTTCTACTTTTGCAATAGTTTCTGGAGCGGCGGGTTTCTTTTCCTATAACGTTTTGTTTACATATATATAGCATGTGAGTGTTCATTGGACAGTAGAAGAGTGTTGCGCAATACTAACTGCAACAATGGCAGCCAGTCGAGATTTACTTAGAAAAGAAGCAGCTGAAAAGCTGTTCATTCAAGTTTCTAGCAACACAAGAGGGAATGAGAATATGCATGAAATCAATGATACTGACACACCAAGCAGGAAACAACTTTTGAACAAACTATGGAAAGCCTCAAAACAAGAGCAGTCCAAGTGGTGGGAGGCTACCACGATACAAAAGTATGTTGATTGCGAAAGGATTCCGATGGGTCTGAGAATTTTCATTACTCCAATGTTTAATAATCCAGACCCAGAACTCATTGAAGAATGGGCTGTAAATGATCACAACTTTTCGACAATTATGCTGACACTACTAATAAAATATGCCAAGAAAGATACAGAAATATTATCGCTGGAAATAGATAAACTGACTAGCATGTTACAAGAATAATATACGGACAAGGAATTTGACATTGAAATGTGCAAATTGAATTTGAGATTAGAAAAGGCAGAAGAGGAAATCAAGGCAAAGAAACAGCCAAAATTTTACAGACACAAAATTGATTACGAAAAAGGACAGATCTTAACATTTGGGCAAAAATCTGATCACTTGCGAGAGAGTAATCAGGAACGAATACAAGCGCAACAACCCTCAACCTCTGCTGCAACTGACATATTGGGACAAACAGAAACCAGGACAGCCAATGCAGGATTAGTAGATCAGATGGAAAGCAACGCAAGTGAAAGTGATGTGTCTGTACAAACTGAGAAGGCCCAGTAAAATCCAAAATTTTAAAGGAATTCCATTTAATGACCAAGGGAAGATTGGCAGCATTAAACAATAAAGGAGCCCAGGAGTACAAAGGACAAAGACAAGGTGACAGAGGAGGCAACAAGAGAGGCGCAAAAAAAAAAAACAATTTGGACGGCTACATGGGAATGCAGACCGGAGGCTAGACAGCGGGAAAATGATGGACAAATTAACTGTGGAAAATCTATCTAAATTTGTACTTTCGAAATCCCAGATCGAAGTTCTATCTCTAGGTTTAACCTTTTGTCCAACAACTACTTTTAACTATACTAATAGTAGGATTGATTTGTTTCATTTTATTCAAAAATTGAAACTGAAGAGGTGATATGCAACTAAAGTACCAGTTATACAACGCAGAAAAGATAAACCATCCATTTTAACTATAGAAGATATGGACACCTTGCATGTAATGGGGGAACTTGAAGGTAGTGAGAGCTGGATAGATAATCCAGTGTTAAACCTGGCTAATGAAGATTTAGAAATTGATCAAGCAAGAGCAAGTGGTTTTAAGCCGAAATGAATCTTTTTACCTCAAATGGCAAATTAAGCCATAGATGTATTTGAGAAAGGAGTAATCAGTAAATTTAAGAAAATTGAAAAAAGAAGAACATTTATTAGAGGTAATCTAACTGTGCAACAATCAGTGGCCATTCAAGAATTAAAAAATAACGATTTGGTGGTAAATAAAAAATCCGATAAGGGCAGAAATGTGGTGGAATGGCCTATTGACATGCATTTAAAAGAAGGGAAAAGACAACTAGGTGATACAAACAGTTATGAAATATCTGACAAAAATAAATATGAGAGAAGTAATGAGAGATATAGAAACAACCTGACAATAGGGAGAGATGAGGCACTAATTGAGGTGGAAGAATATAATTTTCTGAACTGCAAATGTCCTAAGTTGCCAGCCTTTTACATGCTACCCAAATTGCATAAGGACGCAGACAATCCCCCTGGAAGACCAATAGTATCTTCTAGGGGAAGTATGTATGAAAATACTTCGAGATATGTAGATCATTTTTTAAGATCCTTTGTACAAGGTATTCCCTCGTATATACAGGGCACAGGAGATTTCCTGCACCTCATCAATGAAGTACAATGGGAAGAGAATTTTCTGTTAATGTGCCTGGATGTGAACAGTTTATATACTTGCATAGCCCATGAAATGGGGATAAGTGCATGGAGACACTTTTTAAGAGCAGGCTCATTATCCCACTTGTTACCCACAAAAATGCTGTTAGATATGATGCATACTTGTTTGTCTAACAACTTTTTCATTTTTGATCAAGCGATTTATAGGCACCCCCAAGGGACGGCGATGAGAACCTGCTTCGCCTCCAGCTATGCTGGTTTATAGCTAGGCTGGTGGGAGGAGCAGGTAGTCAGTAACATCAGACTCTTTGAAGACTACATCATCCTTTGGGCCAGATATATCGATGATATATTCTGTATTCAGAATGGCAGTAAAGAAGAAGTGCAGTTATTTGTTGATACCCTAATTATTAATGAGTTAAATCCGAAGTTTACAAGTCAGATAAAAAATGATGAAATTGAATTATGTTGAAAATTTGTGACAAGAAATTGGAAAGTATGCTGTTTTGTAAGAAAACATCTGGGAATAGTTTACTACATGCAGGCAGTTGTCATCCAAAAAGATTAATTGACAGTATACTATACAGAGAATTACTCAGAGTAAGAAGGAACTGTAGCTCGGAGACAGATTTTCAGAATAAATGGCTGAAATGAGACAAAGATTTAAAGAGAGAGGATACTTATGTAAGGTTATTGAACAGGCATGTAAAAAGGTAAGAGAAATGATAAGTTAAGACCTTCTGATACCTAAAGTTAGAAAGGAAATTGGGGATGGAACACCAAGATTCATAACCACATTCAGCACCCAGGAATGGAAGGTTAAGAGAAGCCTGAATACATTCTGGCACGTTCTGATGACTGATGAAATTTTATCCACATCAGTAGGGACAAATCCACAAGTAACTTTTAGAAAAGGTACATCATTAAAAGATGTCCTAATTAACAGTGTAGTGCTTCCTCAAAGAGACACCAAAGCTATACAGGGCTTCTTCCCTTGTGAGAAGTGTAAGGCCTGCAAACACAATAGGAGCTGCAAACAACTACAGTTATTGAATATTAAAAAAACGTTTTTTAAAAGAAAACATCTGACATGCAATTCAGACTTCTGTGTATATGCATTGAGCTGCCCATGTTCTCTTTTCTATATAGGCAGTACAATTCATTAAGCCAAGAAAAAGTTTTAGAACATCTAAGAGCAATTGTAAAGGAGGACAAACAGTATCCCATAGTGAGGCACTTTGAAGAACATCACGGTAAAGACACCAGTCTGTTAAAATTCTGTGAGTCAGATAGTGTCCCGGTGTCGGAAAGAGTCCAAGATTTATGAAGACTAGAATCAAAATTGATCATAAAGTATGAAACTCTGTACCCTAAAGGTATTAATAGAGATTAAGAATAAACTGTACATTTAGGGTAGCTTGCGTTGTGCATTTATGCTCTTCCCAGAATTAAAAATGGTATTTTTTGTATATATATTTCTGTGTAAATCTCAATAGAATTAGTTTGCTGCTTTCAATCTGTATATAGGATCAAGGTTGATTATCTCTGTTTTTTTAATGTTGTAGGTAACATGAAGATGATTGAAGGAAGAAGGAAAAGCAAAAGAGCTGAAATATAAAAAGGAATATATAAAGGTTAATGGACCCTCTGTTATAGAAATATATGTTATGGGTATAACTGGATTTAAACTTAGCCCACTAGGGCAGAATTGGATATGAAAGTTAGAAAGATGACTGTAATAGAAGAGTGGTATAACCCTCAGTATCTCATAATATCGAATTGTACAGGCCCACAAGGGCAGAATTTGGGATAACAGACAGTGGTCGGACACCAGGGTTTTGTATGATGATGAGTAAGAAAGGAAATACTGTACAGAATTGTAGATTCTGAGAGAGTTATCAGCAAAATTAATTATAAAGTGTTACCATTGTTTGAAACCCAAACTGAAATAACAAGAAGCCTGAGCGTAATGTATTCAGAAGGTTAGCCATAATGAATCATACATTTCAAGATGACTGCTGCTATTTCCTCGTAAAAGTCACTTCGTGTAGTCCTACTTTGATCATGGTGTAGACACTAGTTTATGTAGAATGGTGAAGCAAACACAACTGACCCGTGGGAAAGGAGCGGTGAGCTCCAAAGCGCGTCAGGCGTTTTCAGTGCTGCTTGTGAAATAAAAACAACACGCTGAAGGAATTGAGCCGTGGTTGGTCTCTTATTGTGAAAATCAGGAGACAGTGGAAATAGTGTGGGGTTTGCTACCATATATATATATATATATATATTGGCGTCTGCTGGTGATATACCCTGACACCCTAGGCCTTTGGTGGAAGCCGCGCTGTATCTCCAACTCTCACAGAAAAATAAAAAAAGATATGTGGGAGCTCCCACACTACCCTACTAATTAGGCACCGGATGGTCCAGGTCCTGGGGGCATGCAGCCTAAAACAAAATTAAAGGAGGGGAGCACACAAGCCCATCTCCTTAAGCATTTTTATGTCCTAGAGACCACCACCTTTTAATGGGGGGGCGCATGGAACTCCCTGGGCCCCGGGGACCACCACCTTCCCAGGGCTATTTTCTGCATAATTGGCGGCCTCACGGGACCCCCCCCCCCCCAGGGACCACTATCTCTCTGGGGCCTAATTCAATTTTTAGAATGGGAGGGGGCCGTATCCCCCCTCTCATAGGCAGTTCTGGGCCTTGGGGACCGCCACCTACTGATGGCAGGCTCTACTAAATCAAAGGAGAGGGACCGTGTGGCCCCCTCCTGGAGCCAATAATGGCCCTGGGAACTGCCATCCCCCAGGGCTGGCTCCTGCGATGTCCCATAGCTGTTTGCTGTGGCTTGGTAGGATCTTTGAAAGCTTCTGCCAAGTCACAGGAAACACTCCAATTCCAGCAAGCGAGAGCGGAGAAATGTTCTCACTTGCTGGAAGCAGAGCTTGTCTGTTTCCCTGCCCACTGTCAAGCCAGCAGGGAAACAGACAAAAGGATTCTTTTTACACAGAGGGGGCTGCATGTTTAGCAGCTCCCTTTGTGTGAAAGCAGTGTCAGCTCCGGCAGGAGGAGGGGGGCTGGCAGGTACCACAGGGGCCTTGAGGTTGCCCCCATGGTCAATTAGCACGCACCAAGGACAAATTGCCAAGCCCTGGGGGATGTGGTCCCCAGAGCTGAAATCGGCAGGGGGAGGCGGGTAGCGGCCCCCCTCCTCTATTAAAAATTAAATAAAAGGTTGGGCCTTGGGGGTTGGAGTCCCTGGGGCCAAAATTGGCCTGGGGAGGAAAGCGGGGTTGCACCCCTCCCTATTTTTTAATGGTCCGGCACAGGAGATGGAGTCTCCGGTGATGAAATCGACTGTGGGAGGAGGCCAATCGACCACCCTCCTGTCTTAAAAATAAAAAAATTAAAAGGCTGGGCCACAGCGGATGGGGTCCCCAGAGCCAAAATCAGCCTGGGGAGGGGGGTGTCTTGTGGCCCCCTCCCTCATTTATTCCAGCGTTCAAGCTCCACATCTGTAAAGTACTAATCATCTTATCCTCGTGAATATGGCCAAGGCAAAGCATGTGTATTTTCTCTGCATTTCCAGTGTGAAAGTTATCTGTAGTCCGTGATGAAGGTGTTTGCATCCTTGCATTTTTTTAATGCAATATCTCATGTAGTGTCTGTGATGAGGGGTTCTTTCTTGTCATGTGCTGCTGAGAGCAGGGATCGTGTTCTAAACTTTAAAAATCTTGAAGTATGTAAACTTGCCTAGAAACCTCGCCGGTTTGGCCCTGCCCCATATGCATTAGCAGTATGCAACATATTCCCTCCCTTTTCCCAGGATGATGGACAGCTTACTAAAAGGCCCCGGAGCATGTTTTCCTGCTGATTTTGGAGAGGGGCTCTTGATGCCTAGGAATACAAATGCATCTCCACCAAACAAAGAAGCACTTACTTCTGTGAAGTACAAATCATTTCTCTTGCGGCTAATGTGGAATATGTGCACAGCACACTGCATCCAGATTGACATCGGGACCAACACCCCCTAGAAACAGAGGCAACACACAAACTGCAATAGTGAGAGATTAATCTACCTCATCAAGTGCCCGTGCGGGCTTCAACATGTGGGTATGACAACACTCAAGGTCAAAACCCGCATCATAAAATACAATAGCATGATCAGATGCAAAAGGCAAACAACAACAAAAATGATGAATCACTTTATTGAATAGGGACATTCAGCAGATGAGCTGCACTATACAGTCTTAGACAAGTCACATATAACCCCTTCAGTCACCAATATCTCACAATTTAAGGAGCAGAAACAGGTTTACAGGTTACGCAACCATAGTAATGGGCTGAACGATGAGATTCCTTGGACCTACATCCAATGATCTTTGACATACATAAAACGAGGGCTCCCTCCACCTGGATATCAAGCAGAAACTGTTTTGACACCACTCCACATCTCAACCAGGTATACTTACATATTGATATTTCTGTGACCACAGAAGCACACTTGTTCCTTCACGTGGGTTCTCTGATCGCTTTCTACACCGCTGGACTATCTTTCCTTGAAGCCATCGCACCAGTTGGTTGAGACATGTCTTTGAAATCTTGAAAAAGTTGATGTCAATATGAATAACAATATATTCATGTGTAAAAACAAGATTGCATCTATAGTAACAAATTCACCCCTTGTGATCCCCACATCAACCCCGAATAGTAATATGTAATTAGGTAAGCTTTGAGACCCAGGCCCTAGATCACTGATTGACAAGCCGCAGGTGGGGTGGCATGTAGTCAGCAGACCAATGCGTGAATAGGAAATCCCAGATCAATCCCACAGATAGGTGCATAGACATCACAATCGTCCAGGGAGATTGGCCCCAATAAAATACGTGACGGGAGGGGTGTGCACGTTCCCAAAACATCATAATGTCAGATGCCATATGAAGTTTGGAACACATAGCCAACCAGGACACAGCACACACAGTACACACAGTGATCATGCACTCCCCATACCGGACATCTGGACATGTTACCCAGTGGCCAGATTGTGTCCAAGCGAGGTCGAGGCCCACCTGGATTTCTCATCCAGTACATTAATTTATTACTAGAAAAGAAAGAGGATCACATTCCTGACCAGAAAAGGATCGCTAGAACTATTTTATTGCATTGAATGAACTGTATAAAAATGCATCTCAGATCGATTGTAAGTTGAGACATTCCTCAAACCCTATGCTTGTAACTGTTCTCCCAGCCGCATTGTAGAATTAAATTTTGTCAGATGCCTCTTGTCTATTGTTTTTTCAAAGCATTTCATGTTCAAGCAACATTTTAGTGAGCCACCATCAGAGCTGATTAGTACCTCAAACCAGACTGCAGCCAAAGGAAGGAGACCCCACCCGGACGGATTCACATTTGTGCAACAAGGAAGGTGAGCAGACAACGCAATTGGTTGGAAGTTCTGCTGAATCCGGTGGCCAAAGTTCTGTCCTGAAGCAGCCGTCACAGAGGGTAAGAGACTACATCAGAACCTTAGTAAAGCATGTGCGATATAGCAGACTAAGGAGAAGCGTAAAAGTATAACCTGAGCGACTTTCAACTGACAGAAATCTGGCATATTACCTATTTTGTATGTCCTAGGTGTTGGTTGCTTGGACTGCTTGGCATGACACAGATGATTCTTGGCCCCTGGGTGTGATACAGGGTGTGATTCAGACATGTAGGGAAAAAGATTTGGACCTGGGAAAATAAGTGTAAGTTGTGGTTGACCAAGAGGGGCCTGTGGTTCTTGAGTTACTCCCTTTTCACCGCAAACTATTGTTATTATCTTTGTCCGGAGCCAATATTGACAGACTATCAGGCTCACTTAGTCCTGTGTACCTTGCAGAGCATCCCCTGATCACAGGATAGCATGTGCTAGGAGCGGACTAAGGTATGTTTGACAAAATCTTCATTTTTTCTGTCAGTTTTTATTGCTGAGATTGGTGTATGGTATATGTGTGATGTTGTGGTGCTGTTAATTACTGCAAACTGTGTTTCGTCTTAAGTATTGTGTTTTTGTCGATGACCCACTGTTTGATATGAAGGGGCTGCTATTTCTCACAAACTGTATTTAATGCCAAGAGTCAAAATCGTTCAGAAACTATTTTTTATTTGACAATTGTACTTTTTCTATGTTACAACCCTTTATATGCATTGTTATTTGTGTTCATGAAATGTCCATGTTGAATTTTTGATGCATCTGTAGCTCATAGCTACTTAATTAGAAGCAGTAACCCACTGTGTATATTTTCCCCATGATTAGATCAAAAACAAAAATTCCCTAAAACAAAGAATCTAAGATGTATCTTGTCCTATACAAGTACTAAACTTTTTAAGGAGACATCATTAAAACACATGCAAACCAGCTTCCCCATTCAGGCTACAAAATGTATTAAGGTTTGCCAAGAATGGCATGCACACAGGAAGGCACACACATTTCTTGGCCAAAGGAGGGAACCTTTGACACTAATGCGATTGAACACATGAGAACACACATACAAACCAAATACACAGGTCAAAGGAAAGATACGTGAGAGGCATTATTAGAACTATGGGCCATATTCGAGGATGCCCAGATCAACAGTCCTCCACTACAAATAGCAAACAAGGCATCAGCACTTCCCCCACCATATTCAGGTATAGAGGTGCTCTCCCCCACTCTCCCAACATTAGGATGCCACAATCCACCAGTTGTAGAAGCCAGCGGGCCCCTCCCACGAACAACGAATGGTTAGGCACAGGTATGAGTGATTACCATGCTAGAAGGCCAAGGCAGCCCCAGTGCAATCCCAGTCCAGTGTGAGGGTCCCAGAAGTTGGAACTTCGTCCATCATGGTTGACACATAGAACCCAGGCAGCGCTGAGAACATGCATCCCTGCTGTCAGAGGTGAACACACATGAGTGACAGGGGGCTTTGTAGTGGTTCTTAACAGTGATCCAGCTAGTGGGAGTGAGAAAGGGGGCCCCAGTCCTCTGGGGACCCATGACAAGGGACACCTCACCAGGTTTACAAAAATAACCAAAATTGTATCTGTGCAAACAAGACCAAAAATGATAAAAATCCACCATACAGTTCTCGGGAATCACAATAATCAAAAATAGACTTAAAATACAGCTCCTTGAAGTCAATAACTCAATCCAAACAGTTCTGGCTGACCGCGGCGTTGCCGGCCAGCTACGATGTCGGGGAGAGCCGTAAAGCAGTACCTTTAGAAATGCAGGGCTCAGCTACCTCTCGTTGAGCTCTGTAGAGCCCACGTCGGCAGGCATCGGTTCCGGAGGTCAGTGCAGGAGTCGTCGGGCCCTTGAAGTCACACGCGTTACAGATCGAACTCCTCATGGTGGATGTTGGGAGTGCCGGCTTTGGGAGGCATTGGGGCTGCAGTGAGAAGTGCAGCTGTGCAGTGTGCGCTGCCCACAGGTTGCGGTGCAGGCTGCGGCTCGGTGACAGTCCTCCAGCGGCATTGGTGAGACCAGGGCTGGGGTGCAAAGGGGTGCAGTGCTCGTCGCGGTGCTGTCATGTCACGGTGAAAGCAGCGGCTTCGCCGTTGCTGAAGCATTGTCATCGACTGACCAACTGGAGTCGATGGCGCCAGCGTCGGTAGCCCAATGCTGCGGTGCGGGATGAGGGCAGTGTGTTGTGTAACTTATGAGCGGTGCTCTGGAACGACAGTGCATGCGGTGACATGGATGTCGTCCAAGTGGAGCGGCATCATTGGGGATACCAAGACCGTGGCGTGAAGTGAGGCGGTGAGAAGTGCGGTGCCCACAGTTCACAGTGCAAGCAGCGGCTCAGTGGCGATGTCAACCGGTGTTGTCGGTGAGACCAGGGTTGCGGTGCGAAATGCAGTGGTGCCCTCTGCGGTGACTTTAGGACACGGAGATGGCAGCAGCATCGTTTACGGGATCAGGTTGCTTTTTCTTCTGTTGCAGCACAAAACACAAAGTTCCCAATGCTGGTAGAAGACGAACTTGAAGTCTTTGCTGTTCCTGAGACTTCTTGAACAAGGGGCAAGCTCTACCTCAAGCCCTTGGAGAAACTCAAACAAAGTTCAGTCCAGTCCTTTCCCTGCCCAAGATAGAAGCTTTCACTGCAGGCCAGCACAGCAAAGCACACAGCAAAGTGGTAGTTTCTCCTCACAGCTTCTCCAGCTCTTCTTCTTGGCAGGTTTTTGAATCCAAAAGAGTTCTAATGTGCTGGGGTCTGGGCCCCAATATTTATACTACATTTCCATTTGTTCTCTTGTGGCAGAGAGTGTCTGTGCTCAGTCCAAACCTGTTTTGTCCTCTCTGGCCCACCTTTCTGCAGGAGGTGGTGACAGCATTGTCTACGGCAGACCAGGCCTATTCAGGTACAAGGAAATCTGCTCCTATTACTCTAAATGCAGCCCAGGTCTATTCAGCCCAGCCCTGACTCATATAGGAGAGGTAGGACACATCTCAACCCCCCCAGTGGCTGTCTGAAGAGAATGCACATCCCCAGCCCCTGTCACTCCAAAGCCAGACAGTCAATCCACAACTCAGCAGAGCCACATAGGATGGCTAAGTAAGAAAATACCCACTTTCTAAAAATGGAATTTTCAAACACACCTCATAAAAATCACCTTTACTAAAAGATGCATTTTTACATTCTGAGTTCAATAATACTGAACTCCATTTCTCTATCTTGTCCCAATGGGAAGTTATACTTGTAAGGTGTTACGAAGAATGTTCCATTCTATCCTATGGGACAGATAGCCTTTCCGTAGTGAAAAGCGAAATACACTGTATTTCACTATCAGGACATGTCACACACACCAGTACATGTCTTAGCTTTCACATACAATGCACCCTGCCCATAGCGTACCTTGACCTACCTTAGGGGTGACTTTCATGTAATAAAAGTGAAGGACTTACTTGTAATAAAAGGGAAGGACATGGCAGTAAAAACTGCGTGCCGACTCTGCAGTGGCTGGTCGGAGATACCTTTACTTCTGTGGGTGGCACAATAAGTGCTGCAGGCCCACTAATAGCATTTGATTTACAGGCCCTGGCACTCTCAGTGTACTTACTAGGGACTTACCAGTAAATCAAACATGATAAATCATGGAAACACCAATCCATAATATAATCTACAGTAGGAGCACTTGCACTTTAACACTGAACAGCAGTGAGAAAGTACGCAGACACACTAAACCAGCAACAACAAAGTCAAAACCAGGAGGTCAGAAAGCAAAAAGACAGGGGAAACATGCCAAAAGATGCCAGGTCTAACACCAGCGGTATTTTCTTTTCTTTCCTTTGCGTATTTCAAAACTTCAACGAATGGTCATCGTACCATCCCCCTCCAAAATAGTGACAAGAGCATGCCAGCTAGTTAGAATTCCCTAGCCTCAAGCCAGGAACTGCAGATCCAAATACACTGAAAAGACGTGGTGTGAAGGAGAGCAGGGTGCCTGGGAAAGGGGAGGCTGCAAAGTCCATCACAGCTCCAGGCGAGAGTAGAATGCAAAGTGTGCATGCCCCCATACCAGGCCTAGCAATTGTCCACCGTACCAGGCCTTGCATACGCCGTCCAGAGAGGGTTGTAGTCTCCATCCTCGGACACCACAAGATGGCATGAGCAGGGAAACATGGGGGCCACTGAACAACTTTTCAATCCCTTTCACCTCATGATAAGTGAAATAGCAGATCATGTGAGATCTAGGGAAGCAGCCAAGAACCAGCAACAGTAGTCCAACGTTAGCCAGAAAGAAAGTCTCTAAAGAAAGGGTGAAGTTGATATATCTGATGCCGCATGGGAGGGGCACGTTGTACAGCGCATGCTGAGAACAGAGAAGAATACATACATGTGATCTCTGGCCATGTTGCAACCACCAACAACCCTTAACAGCAGCACGCCCCCTCCTCACATAGTCCAGCGCACATGTAGGTTGACAACAGCCCGCACCAATGGCACCCCCATGCATACACTAGGAGAGACATGGTCTCGGAAAACTGGCAGCACCCATAAAACCTTAGATACAAACTGATGCGTTCCCCCTATGATCAAGACCATTCCATATACATTTCACACTAATCTAAGCACCCACTTTGATGCAAAGTCTCATAAAATAGAATAGTTTGTTTGATCACCAATAAGCCACCTTTCAGTTTAATCATCAAAAGATACCAATATTGGGATCACCTTCTGGTGCCTTACTGAAAATTGCGTAAATGGAATGTGAAAAACACACCCCTGAGAGAAATACAGGAACGCCAAAGAAGATCCTTAACCACAGCGCACAGGCAATGTTTTTCTAAATTAACAAATTAACCAAGTTCCTATCCAACAGGTGTGCAACTGAACCTCTAAGTGAACCACCTTTCACCTGACAAATCATCACCTCAACGTGGATCTTATGTGTGCAAGTCAAAATTACGCACTGTACTGTGAACTTTTTTGATTGAACTGTTGAACAAAAAAACCCCAATCACCTGAGGACCACAGATTGGATCCATACCAAGACCTGCAATGTTCACTAACAAGTTATATTATTCCACTTCTATGTACCATCTGTCTAGTTTGGGTGCTGATGCACCTATTCACTGTTAAAGAGCCACCTGGCCAAATTGAATCTGGTCATAAACTATTGCAGCACTTGTGTAGGGAACTCTCCCATGTCACTTATATTTGCACCTACACTAGTATTCCACATGCACTACACAGCACCCTTTTACACAACACGTGGTATCAGCACATGAAACCCGTGGCTTCAAGACTTCAACCAGGTCATATTACATCTGTTCGCTGATACCGCATGTAGAAGGCGCAGACCAACTTTACCTGATCCAAGAGGTAGCCCCTGAAAAAGCAAAATGCCTGCTCCACTTATACCTAAGCAGAATCAGGGCCAAAATCTACCCCAATAAGATAGAACCTCAGGGAGTAGTAGTGAATCTGACCTGATACGAGACCAACCCGATGGTTCTATACATTTTTCCCAAGCCTAGCGATATCCAAACTGAGCTAGACAGGATGCGCAGAAAGGGCACAATAGGAGATGATACTGTTTGACCCTGAGACTTCCCAGGGACGAGATTCTTGTAGGTAGGAAAACCCCCAACTCAATGTACAAACACATCTGTTCCTGCCTTCATTTGTGGTCCAATTGTGGCCCTTAGCATATTTGGGGCAGTCTTCTTTAACAACAAGTGGACCCGGCATGGAGTTCCTGTGTAGGGCCATCCAGCTCAATGATACGAAGGGAAATTGGTCTCGTAGGGGAGGGTTGAATGAAAGCATAGAGACTTCATGTCTGAAAATCCGGGATACCGATGTGGGTGGATACACTTGGCTACAAGGGAAAGGGCAAACCCTAACTGTATGGAAACATACACTGTATTCCTTATGTTTCAGAGTTAAAAGAACGCTTCTACTGCACATGAATGAAACCTGCGGAACAATCTTGCACATTCCCAATATGCAATGGAGCACCTCCTTGCAGTGTGGCGAGTTTGCCAACACTCAACTCGTCCCAGGATGGTGTGTACTTTGTTCCCTCGTAACCATACACACCCGGACCTTGGTTATTCCCAGTGAAGAACTATTGAATTTGTTCCAGCACCCGCTAAGGAAAAAAACAACTTTGCTGTATCAGGTTCATGAAACAAGAACTGGGGATTGTTTTGACTGTGCTCAGTACAAGGACATTCCTGAAGATTTCAGACTGTTCTCAGACTCATGAGTATCAGCGGGATGATCCATACCCTTCTCCACCGTGCAGATGAAAGCCAATGCCCACTGGCTCCAAATAACCATGTGGGAAATGTTTAATTTGATGAAAAGCACTTATCTCTGCCTTGAGTCGATCAAGTAAGAACTGAGTGCAATCTGCCTCATGGTGATGCAACATCAGTATGTGTTAGACTTAATGACCGCGATGGAGGGAGGGGTGTGTGCCAAGATGGTGCATCCTGCTGTAGATATATCCCACGGAATGACAGAGATAATGGGACATTGACTCTTGCCATCCAAGCACTGCACCATTTGCCAAGAGACATGAGTGAGGAGGGAGGTTCCCCTGAGCAAGAGTGGTTCTCAAATTGGTTCTCCTTGCTCCCCTGGTTGCTTTCCGGATTTTGCACATCATTGCTGCCAGTTTTGATCATGCTCTTGAAGTGTGTGACTCTGTGCAATTTGGGATTTCCTGCCACAAAAACACAGTCCTCAAATTGGGTAGAATGCAAGTAACTAGGGTAGTAGTAATTGTCAAAACTGAAGAATAACAGTCCTCCAATAAAGTAACTGTCAGGAAGTATGGATTAGATAGTGTAGTTGAAAATTCAAATTGAGGGGGGAATGTTAATATTGAAAAAGCTGTTGTCAATATGAATAACGATACATTGATGTATAAAAAAGGAGGATGCATCTTTAGTTTGACGAATGTGTCTGTTGCGAACTCCTCATCAACCCCGACTCAGAATTACGTAGTTGGACAAACGCTGAGACCCAGGCCCGAGGTCACAGGTGGGGTGGCATGTAGCCAGCACACAAACATGCGAACAGGAATTCCCAGATCAATCCCACAGATAGGTGCAGTGACACCACAATGGTCCAGAAGGCCGGCCCCAATAAAGCACACATGGCGGGAGGGGTGCACGCAAAACACCATAAAGTCATTTGCCACATGAAGTTAGAAACACATAGCCAGTCAGGACAGAGCACACACCGTACACTCAGTGATCACTTGCTCCCCGTGCCAGACATCTGGACAGGTTACCCACTGGCTGCATTGTCTCCACACAAGGTTGAGGCCCACCTGTTCCTCATCCTATAAATTAATTTATGACTCCAAAGACAGAGGTTCACATTCCTTACCCCAAAAGAATCGCTGGAACAATTTTATTGCATTGTATAAAAATACATGTTAGACCGATTGTATATTGAGACAGTCCTCAAACTCTATGCCTGTGACTATGCTCCTGGATGCATTGTTTAATTAAACAAACTATTCCTGTTTGTTCAAATGCCTCTTGTCTCTTGTTTCTTCCAAGGTATTTCATGTTCAAGCACATTTTAACCATGAGTAAAATGCATTACAATGTATTAGATCTTCTGCATTGTATATCGCTGTTTGCACATAATGATGACAAATAACAAGTGTGTAAGCTTCCCATTTTATTGCCAAATGAGTGCTTTTTTTGCCTATAGTCTTGCATCGCTTTCTCGGAGGTCTCTCCTTGAAATCTCCCAAAGAAGTCCAATCACAATTGGACTTTCATCCTTGCTTTTACCTCTCTCGCTATGTAACGCTCCTTTGACAAGCACTACATACAACACTTCAGACACCTTTGATTGGCACCTATTATGCTACGTGATACACCTTTGACGCGCACTACTGTCCCCAGCATTCCCTGAGTCATAGGATGTGATGCGCAATCAGGGCACAATACTTCCTATATCAACAGACCTCACTGCAGCGACCAGTATCTTCTAACCTGGCATTGGAAGTGGCTGGAACTTAACTATCAAGAGGTAAGTTGAGGGTCTCTCCCTCACTGTAAATTCCTGCGAACCCTCACCACATGACTATTATGTCAGACTTTACCAGGTGAGCCATGTTGCCATGGAAAATGGATTCTCCCAGCATTTGTAAATCACAACCATATTGGGCTAAAATATACCACTAACTTTTAACTTTACTATGTAGGCCATGTTTTGTAAACACATCCCCGTTACCTGTATATCATGACTATATTGGTCTAAAAGGTACCACAACCTTGTACCTTCTATCTTTACCATGCGATCTGCAGTGCCTTTACAGGCACGTTTTTAGACATTTGTGAATCATGACTACAATGAGCCAAACAGTACTGCTACCTTTTAACCTTGGTTGCCACTCACCACATAGCCATTTGATTACAACAGTAATAGGCACTTGATACACTTTGTGCAAATGCATAACCTATTTAACGAGACAATAAGCACCAGGCAGGTTACCCTTCAACTAGCCATGAAACTGGCTGGGCTACATTCTCCAAAAGCCTTTTGTAATCACGGATAATGTTAACAACATGCTTCTTGGAATCATGGTAGCAACACCTCCTTTCTCTGACAAGAATTGATATATTTGTGGCATCACGCCAATCTATTTAATGTTTGAGTTTGAAATTCTGAGAGTTTTAATTTTCCTTGTTTTTCTCTCCAACTCTCTCCTATAATGATATGTACGATAGAGAATGCCCTGAACTCCACGCCAGAGCCCAAGCTGAGGCACCACGCTTGACGAATGTGGGTAAGCCTCTCTATGAGTCGCATCATATATGTACCTATCCTAGCATTTACCTGTTCCTGTTGTCCTGCACTCAACTGTGGTAATGGGTATTTATTCTACGGATGTGAAAGTTAGGTGCTCCACACTCCAATGTGTTTGATGGCTTGGTGGTTTTTGGCCCACCATGAGTTTGTTTACAGCCTAGCTGCTGTTTTGTACATGTTTATTTACATATGTGTTTTTGCAGGTGACCCCCAGTGGATCCCTCCCGTGAATTTCCTATAGGACCACTGGACGAGTTTGTATTATTTCACCACATATGTATTGTTTTGAGCACTAATTAGAGCAGAAGCACCACTAATATACATCCTGACAAATGCCATGACACCTCTTCTGAGGGTTACAGGCAGAAACATGTTGACCTACTTTGATGATACACCCCAGCAGGTTTAATATATCCGGCAGTGTTTTGATTGTTTTAATCCTGATCCAGGGACACATGAATAAAGGTATTCGCATCCCTGTAGCCAGTTTTAACTATCACGTCTGTTTTCACTCAAGCTCTGCTTACCTCACTACTCCAAGCTCATTAACAAGTGTATTTATTAGAACTCTCAAAACATCCGCTGTGTTCCTTCCTCTCAGTGAGGGGGGCCATAGCCCGCACAGTGACTAGGCACCACATTGCGAGGAGGTTCCTGATGATGAAGCATGCCACCTGTGGTGGGTGAGGGAAATTGTCCTTTAAAAGGAATAATCCACTCCAGCTAGGTTATTCTGAACAAGTCTTTTCTTTATAGTTTAGACCCAGGTGATTTGTTGTGTTTAACTAGTAGTGTATTGGAAAGTCAGCTCCTGCTCGTCTTTAAATCTCCTCTGGCCCTCCTTTTTGTTATTCGGTTTGTTTTCTGTCTATCATAGGTATAAACATTCGGAAACGGAGCTGCATAGCACCTTAGTCACTGGTGGCCACACATTTATAGAGCTTTCAATGTTTGCCATTTTACTTGCCGATTTCAATGTTCCAAAGATAAACAGAGCAACAAATATTCATTAAAAAGAGATAAAAACAAGCGCAACTGGCAGTATCTGCATGAGGTGTATTTTTTTGGGGGGTAACACTTTGGTAATAGGTGAGAAATTGTGGGGTCAAACACAACTGATCATACTAACATGGCTTTCATCAAAGTATTCTGCAAGTTTCTGAAAAACTGACACCTATTCGCTGTTACTACTGAATGATTTAAGCAATTGGATCTTTATTTGAGCTAGTGTACAGAAAATTGTTGTTATATTCAGTGTCATTGCAAGCTGATGAGAGATGAATTTGAGTTCCACTGAACCAGTGACTAGAAGCGATCACACGTGTATATAAATAACATAACTTGTTTGCGTATTTTGTGAAAAGGTTCTCGTAACGTGTTGCATAACTAACTATAAGCACATATTGCCTGGAAAAATGTAACAATACAGTGATATATATGCATTCTTCATCAAAACATTGTTTCTTATTTTGAAATTGTAAGAGGGTATTAACTGCCCTACCGCTCTCAATATCCCGGCATGTGGGATGTGAAACGCATAAGTCAATCTTACAACAAATCGAATCTCGCTTGATTTTTCAAAGCTGCCCCAGTCACTGCTCATGATTTATCTGGACGGGGATATTTCCACCTTTAAATAAAAATTGAAGAATTATTTTTAGTTTGTTAAATGTACAATAAAATTAATTACAAAAAACTCGTGGAAATCCTACATCAGAATAAAATCGAGGTTTTCATTGGCATGCGTGTTTAAATCTGGGGCATCTCTACTGTGACCCAGATATTTAGGCAATGACTCAAACCTTGACAGCAGGATATGGGTCAGAATCATATTCATATCACAGCAGATTCTTTTTATATTGTGCTGTAAATAGAGAGAGAGAATAATAAATGAGCATTGGTGAAGGGTGGGGACATATTTCCATCGTATAAAGGCACAACCTCAACAGCCTAGCAGCATAGCATCTGAGGTCATTACAACACCACACAGAAACACCTTAGTGTCCTTGTTTGTTGGCGTAACCTAGCAACTATATGTAAGAGGAGACTAGCTAGACCCCTGCATTTTTCGTGCAAGCAAAATCGTGTAGAAATGCCGACTGCCGTTTTTCGCGAATTTTGAATAATTTGTGTTTTTCTTCAGCTCGTGCTTTTTTTCCAAGTCATTTCTGCCTTCGGGATCCTGGTTCAAGTGGAAAATGCCTTGAGGGAATCGCGAAGTGGAATTTGTGTGTGGATTCATGCTCTGCACTAGCAATGTTTAACAAGGTTTTAGAAATTATTTCAAAAGCACTTTAAGTAGGTACCTGCATTGACGTTTGCATGTGAGGGGATACTTTGCGTGCACCTTCCATGTAGATGACTTCCAAACACATCTCACGCCTACTTTTAAATTAGACATTCATTAAAAGATGTAGGTAGCAAATACATGAAAGTGTTTTGTACCAAAGTATACTCATTTGACTCTAGGCCCTTTACACTATAAGGGACAACATTGTTTTAGAAACTCAGCTCTGCAGTATTTTTCGATTATGTCACTACTCACCTATTGGTAGCAATTAGTGCTTTCTTGAAGCCCCATACAGCTGAAAAAGATAATAGCAGCTTACATTGCATGTCCCAGAAGGATATCTTGACAGAAAGCAGTGTCTCATTGTAAGAAAGAGTGCCATTAGTTGAGAAAGATGTTAGTCCTTCACAAGTAATAGCACTTGACTATCTCAAGGTAGCAAAGCGGAGCATTCAAAGGACTGCTCAGGGGGAGGCGGTAGGGGCTAGTACATAGGTTTGCTGGCACGAAGCAAACAACACTCTATAAATTATTATCGAGCCAGTGCTTTTTGCTTCTAAAAAGGAACATTAATTTATTACATGCACACTACTAAATACTATCCATGAATTTACAAATATGTACATTCAGAAAAATGGAAATACCTCTGGTGACTCCTTCATGACAAGTTACACCCCTAGAGGGTCCTGGACCCTATAACAGTAACCCCACTTGTAGCAAATGATGATCCTCTGCGTGGTGTTCACCAAGATTTTTGCCCTATGTGTTTTTACTGGCTGTAGAACTCTGTGCACATTACCCCTGCTAACCAGTAGTAAAGTGCCTGTGCTCGCTCTTTTAACTTGGTTGAATGGGTATACTCCCAACTGGCATATTTAACATGCTTATAAGTCCCTAGGATATGGTATAAAGTTTACTCAGGGCCTTGCAGTTAAATGCAACTAGTGAACTGTGACAGCTGTTGTGCACTACAGTGATAGTACAAACATGGTTTGAGGTCTACCGTTGTAGCATGATTGGCGCAGTGTAAAAACTGCAGTTCAACCTGTCAAAACAAACCTTATTTTTAAGTACTAATAAGCCAACCGTAAGTAGGTCTTTGAAAACACAAGACAGGCTACATGATATTTAAAAGTAGGACATGTAGAAATTTAATAATAACCTATCCTTAAAGTGAACTTGCGCCAAAAAGCTATTTTCTGACCCATAGAGGAGCACTGGGAATCAATATTAAATATTAATTCTGCTATCTCAGGGTAGTGACCAGCTAGATTTATGATCCATTTGCTTTTTAATATTATTCAAAAACCCAATGTAATGGTGCAGTTGGATTTTTGTTAAATATTAAGGAAAAGTATCTTAGAAAGTTACCTCTTCCCTGCCTAAATCTCAGGAGGCTAGTTTGCATTATCCTCCAGTTGCAACCCTCTGAGTGATCAAGCCCTGATGAGATGTGAAAACTCCTCCTAAGAGCAGAGACAAGGGCATGAGGAGGTCATCTGACAAGGATGACTATTTGCTCTATGCCCAGTAACAATTTATTTCAAGTGAGACTCCCTTGTTACAGCTGAGGTCAAATGACACCTGACTAGGCCCTTCATTTTGTTCCTCCAGTCAGATAGGCAGGCACCAATCCCAGTGTAGCGGGGTAAAGCTGACTCTAGAACTGTTTTGGAGTGACCAAAGAGGAGGGGACTACTCAGTACCCTGGCCACACATCTGGGTGGGCACAAAGTCTCTACACAAGGGGAGAAGCATTTTCCCATCCTAAATTTGCTTAGTGAGGGGCACTGTGGGGTTGTTTGCAGTAGGGCACAAAAGCACTGCTGCACAAGTGGGTAGGGTTACCCCTGGGAACTTTTGCCCTATTGATTAGCGAGAGGTCAGACGTTACCCCACCCACATGCTGGTTCCAGATATAAATGTGGCAAACCCAATACACCTTCTTCAGAACGCATCTGGTCCTGAGGCAGAACAGGAGTGGACTAGACCTGCTGTCTGTGACCTGAGAGGAACCCTGAAGGACTAGATCTGCTCCTATTGTACCCAGGATGAATAAGAGGATTCCAAATGTCAGTTAGATAGCCCTCTGTTTGACTACGGGGATACAAAAAGCTACAATTGTCATTTTCCTGCAAACTCTAAGCTGACCAGTGGCAAGTGGACCTGGACCCTGCTAGTGGCCTCAGCTGGAGTGAGTCTTGATCCCAAGTGCTGTTCCTGAGGTATTAGAACCCTTGACTGTGTCTAACTGAACTTCTTGTAACAGCTCTGGAAACCTGGAAATATCAATCAAAATATCAAAATATTTAGACTTCAAGTCTTCTTGAGGACGAGGACAAACCTGCCAAGCATGTACGTAATTTAAGGCTAGTTAGGGGTCACAGCTGCGACTTCTAACTTGCTCCCTGCTACTCCTGGCACTTTCTTTGTAACCCCTATCCTCAGAGGATGCAAAGGTCTTGCCCCCCCAATGGGGCCAGGGGTTGCAAAGGAAGTGCCAGGCGTGGCAGAGAGCAAGTTGGAGTTCGCATCTGTGACCCCTAACTAGCCTCAAATGACGTCCATTTTGCCAAGCTGAACTGTCCAAGGCTTGACCTCGCTAGATTGAAGAAACAGGTTTCCATGTCCACAGCTTCCCTGCAGCAGAAAATCTGTTTCAGCTGAACCTCAGGGAGAAGGTCTCCATCCTCATGGAGCCCTCTTTGAACACAGAATGCATGTTTGCATTGCTGGAGGAATCTGAGCTCCAAAAAAGAGATGAGTCTGAAGGAATAAATCTTGACGAGGTGAAGGTGCCAAAAGTATCCAGCTACAGAGAGGACTTTCCTGGTGGAAAACGTCCAATTTTCCCCCTCTGAGAGTTTCCCACCAAAACCAGCAGCTTAACCGGGCCCTCATCCAATGCCTATCTGATGTTGTGGAGCCCTCTTCAGACACAACCTGCTGCCTTATCCCGCTGTAGGTTGACTTTCATTTTTGAGACAAAGTCCCAAGGTAAAACCTCTGACCGGGTCTAACCTGGTTGGTGTATCTGACCCGGGTTCTATCGCAGTCAGCCTGAAATCGCACCTGAGGCCCGATCTGTCACAAACATTGACTACCTTTGGTACTTTGCACTTTCTTGTGTTATTTTTGCATATAACTTTAAAAAAACACATCTCTTTTTCCTCTTATTGGATTCTTGATGTTTTTAAATCATGTCTCTCATTAAATATTCTCTATTTTCATAAATTGTAGTTGGATTTTTATTGTGGTGTATTTTTGACTTTTTAATCATTTAAGCATTACTAACTGTTGTACACATTTTTCTAAGTTAAGCCTGCCAGCCCTGTGCCATAACTACCAAAGGTTGAGTTCAGGCTTAAATTGCTGGATCTTATGAGATTGTGTCTTTATTAACTGTAGTGGACTTCAATCCACTCCAACTAATCAACCACTTTTTCACAACATATATGTCGAATGAGAAATGAAAAATGAGTCCACAATTGGTAAGAGTACTTTTCAGGGAACAGCCAATGGGTGGATATGAAATGTGGGGGCAGAAGGTAGCTAGGATGAATCGATCAAATGCTTTCATTAGGACATTCATTTTTGCATCTCTTTGTGGTGGCTTATTAAGTGTTGTCCTCAACCAGGTCAGATGAATGACCCCTTCTAAGGTCGACTGAAGTAGTCTGAGTGTCAATTGGGGATGTGGGGACAGGTGGCATGATAGCAACAGCATCCCCCTTTCTGTGGAGCTGCCAACTGGAGATGTTCCTGATTCAAAGCTGGCAGCAGATGTTAATTGACCATTGATAAAAAGCCAGATGAATCGGACACTGTTTCAGACAATGCTCTAAAGCCACTCTGCACTGTTCCAATGTAAAGTGTAGACAGTTTTGTGCTGCACCGGTAGATCATTTTGGGCCCACTAGATCTCATTGTGGGTCCTCAGACAATCATTCTGGGCTCTTAGAAGTTCTACAATCTGGCCCAGCTTTTCTTCCTGCGGTGTAGCTGCACCTATCAGTATTTTGCTCATCTTGGTTACAATGGTGGTTTTACCCTGAGCCTCCCTCCCTGCAGAAAGTCCTGCCTCAGCTGTGTCAAAATGTGCTGGTGACATTGACTGGGTGGCCACAGGTGTTGCCTGTCCTGGCTACACAGCAGTAGTACTGGTTGCAGTTGTCACAAGAGCCACAAGAGCCAGGACTGGGGTGGCCACAGTTGATGTGGTGAGGGACCACATGGGTCTTGTGGGGGCATAGATGTACGTAATGGGACAGGACTCTACTATTTATATATATATATTTTTTTTTTCATTGAAAAAACCATAGGTTTCAGGGACGTTATAGTTAGTTGGACATTTCACTCGTTCAAAACCAGAAGAAATTCGGCCGTTATAGTTAGTTGAGCTAACTATAACTTTTGCCCCCGCAATGCACTGCTGATGACATCACATATTACATCACTCATGACATGGTCAGTAACATCACTGATGACATCTCAAATGACATCACTGATGACATCATCCAGTGACTGTGTGTTTCTGTAAAGTTTAAATATGTTGTATATATATATAGGCCAAGGTGTATCGAAGAATGAGTGGGTGTATGACTGCCTGAATGGATGATTTAGTAGGTGCATGACTTACTGTATACGTGAGTGATTAAACATGTCTTACTGAATGCATGGGTTAGTGACTAAACTGTGTGAATGTCTGTATCAGTCTGTCTGTTGGTGTGTAAGCGGCTGTATGGGTTGGTGAGTAGCTACATGAATGTCTATATGGGTTATTGATTGGTTGTCTGAGAATCTGTATGGGTGCCTGAGAGTCTATGTGGGTGGGTGGGGGGGGTGTGACTCCCTGCATGGATGTGTGAGTGGGTGATTCACTGGACGTATGGGTTCAAGACTGCATCTGTGAGGGGCTGTATGGGTGGGTGAGTGTGTGTGTGGGTGTGTTGGTGAGTGAATGGATGTCTCAGTGGTACATGTGTGAGTAACTACATATGTGAAAGGCAGTATATGTGAGTGTTGGAGTATATAAATAACTATATGTGAGATAGAGTGATTCTGAGAGTGGTTGTGTGGATGAGTGTGTCCTTGTGTCAATGTTTGTATTAGAGAGTAAGTATGTGTTAGTATCTGTATGAATAAGTAAGGTGGTGTGTGTATAACTGTATAGGCCAGTAAATGGGAGTGTTATTGATTCTTTGCATGACTGAGGAGCTGTGTTTGTAACTCTATAGGTAAGTGGCGGTGTGTGTCTGTCTGTATAGGTGTATGAGTGCATATGATAGTGGCTGTATTGATGAGTGACTGCATGTATGAGTGACTGTATGGGTGAGTGAGTGGATGTGTGTGTAGACCTAGGAATCAGTGAGTGGGTATGTAGTAAATGGTATTGGTGTTTCTATGGTTTTGAAAATGGTAGTCTGTATTTTAGAGTGGGAGTATCAAAGGTTATATTAGGGTGTGAGGAGGTGCATCAGATTATCACACGGATGATGTCATTAGTGATGTCATCAGTGATGTCATTTGAGATGTCATGAGTGATGTCATCAGTGATGTCACTGATCATGTCATGAGTGATGTAATATGTGATGTCATCAGCAGTGCATTTCGGGGGCGCAAGTTATAGTTAGCTCAACAAACTATAACTGCCGAATTTCTCAGGGTTTGTACGAGTGAAATGTCCAACTAACTATAACGTGCCTGAAACCTATGGTTTTTTCAGTGAATTTCAAAGGTTTTTTAAATGCTAATTTTTAACTATAACGTCCCTGAAACCTATGTTTTTTTAGTGAATTTCAAAGGTTTTTTAAATGCTAATTTCTAACTATAACGACCCTGAAACCTGTGGTTTTTTCAGTGAATTTCAAAGGTTTTTTAAATGCTAGTTTCTAACTATAACGTCCCTAAAACCTATGGTTTTTTCAGTGAATTTCAAAGGTTTTTAAAATGCTAATTTCTTACTATAACGTCCCTGAAACCTATGGTTTTGTCAGTTAATTTCAAAGGTTTTTTAAATGCAAATTTCTAATTATAATGTCCCAAAAATACTTTTTCAAATTTTTTTAAAGTTTTATAAAAATAATTTGATATTTCTCCTTTCTAAAATATGGTTTTATGTTTTTTTTCTTTTTTTAAAACGGGTTCGCGTATCAATCGTGGACCAATCACGGTGGTTGCGCGAATCCAGGAATGTTGCCGCCATATTGGTTAAGTCGTGTACAATGCGCGTTCGGTATGCGATGGGTGCACGGTTCTTGGCCCCACGTAACGTCACGTACGTATTTCCAGGGGTTGCTCCGGGCGCGCGAATCCATCGCAAATCTTTAAGTTTTAAAAGTATATGTATATAACTTTATTATTTAAATTATACCAAGAGATTACTTAATATAACTCTAAATATCATATATCTGTAATTTTAACAAAGATATATTATTCTTAAATATATTTTTGGGAATTCGCGTCGGGTGCACGCCGTTTGCGCTCCAGCTGCGCGAATCCCATGTGACTTCAAAAGAAAGCATTTCATTGGTTAAGAAGCTTTTGATTCTAGAAGTTGAAGGACCCCACCCATTTTTTTTCATTTTTTCAAGAGCATCTCAGAGGACACACCTGTTGTCTTATGCTACACTTCTTTCAATCTTTTTGGTGTTTTTTTTTGTTGCATCACAAAATGGCAGCTGGAAATCCATCGCAGCAGCTTCCACCAGAAGAGGAAGGAGATTTGGAGGAACCTGTGAAAGTGCGGTATGAAAGCATCGTGTGGGCATTTTTCTCCATACCACCTGGGGAGAAAAAGATCAATGCCTGTAAGGTACCAGTAAGGACATGCACCATTTGCGAAAAGGTCCTCTCACGATGGTCAGAATTTTTTTTTTCTTGTGGAACATCATCAATGCTTAAGCATTTGCAAACCATGCACCCTCGGCGTCTCGCAAGAGAACAACTGAGACATGATCTACAAAAGCAGGCAAGTGAGGAGAACACTGCTGGACCCAGCACCTCTTCTGCTGGCACAACAGCTCCTCCAACCAACATCTTCCCTGACTTTGCTAAAGTTGAACAGCGATGTTTAAAATGTAAGAAGACATTATGTGTTGGTGAGCAATCAGCGAATGCTATTGTGGTTGCCATTAATAACCACAAGTGTTAATTTATTTTTTCCATTTATGCAATGACTATTGATTGCATAATTTTTTGAATGTTTTTCTTGTTGGTTCTGTTTATTTATTTATTTTTTTAACAAAAAAAATACCAAAACAATTTAAAAAGAGTTTAAAAAAACACACAAAAAATAAAACTAAAAAGAAGAAAAAAAATGGTTCTTTTCATAACCGCCTATTTATTTAAAAAAAGAGAAATTTGTAAGTGTTGTATGAATTGTGCAAAGTTGAATATATGGAGAAGTGTATGTTTAGTGTATGTGTGATTGAAGAAGTGCATGTGTACTACCTGAAGGATTGTATGAATCCATGTGTAATGCTTCAGTGATTGTAAGAGTGCAGAAGTAATGTGTAGGTGCATCAAAGAGTGTATCAGTAGTGCTTGTGTGATTGCATAACTACATAGAAAGTGCATGGATGATTTTATAAGTGTATGAGTAATATCTGCGTGATTATAGGAGTGCATGGGAACTGCCTGACTGATTGAAGGAGTGCCTGGGTAATGTCTGGGTAATTGCATAACTGCAGGGGTAATGTCTGGGTGATTGAAGGAGTGCATGGGCACTGCCTGAATAATTCAAGGAGTGCATGGGTAATGGCTGGGTGATTGCATGAATGCTTGGATAATGCCTGGGTGATTGGAGGAGTACAGAGATAGTGCCTGCGTGATTAGAGGAGTGGATAAGTAGTGCCTGGATAATTTTATAAGTGCATGGTAGTGGCTGAGTGATTGGAGGAGTGCATGGGTACTACCTGGGTGACTGAAGGAGTGTAAGGGTAGTACCTGTGTGATTGCATGAGTGCAACAGTAATGTTTGGGTGATTGAAGGAGTGCATGGGTAACCCCGTGGGTGCATGGAGAAGTGCATGGGTAATGTTAGGGTGATTGTATGAGTGCAGGGGAAATTACCAGGATAATTTGAGGAGTGCATGGGTAATGCCTGGGTGCATGGAAGAGTGCATGGATGGTGCCTGGGTGCATGTAGGACTACATGGGTAGTTCTTGGGTGATTGGAGGAGTGCATGATTAGTGCTTGGGTGATTGCATGAGTGCTGCAGAAGTGCTTGAGTGCATGTATGAGTGCATGGGTAATGCCTGGGTTATTGCATAAGTGCAGGGGTAATGTCTGGTTGATTGGAGGAGTGCATGGGCACTACCTGAGTGATTGAAGGAGTGCATGGGTAATGCCTAGGTGATCGCATGAATGCAGCAGTAATGTCTGGGTGAATGGGGGAGTGCATGGGAACTGCCTGAGTGATTGAAGGAGTGCATAGATAATGTCTGCGTAATTGCATAAGTGCAGGGGTAATGTCTATGTGATTGGAGGAGTGCATGGGCACTGCCTGAATGATTGAAGGAGTGCATGGGTAATGGCTGGGTGATTGCATGAATGCTTGGATAATGCCTGGGTGATTGGAGGAGTACAGAGATAGTGCCTGCGTGATTAGAGGAGTGGATAAGTAGTGCCTGGATAATTTTATAAGTGCATGGGTAGTGGCTGAGTGATTGGAGGAGTGCATGGGTACTCCCTGGGTGACTGAAGGAGTGCAAGGGTAGTACCTGTGTGATTGCATGAGTGCAACAGTAATGTTTGGGTGATTGAAGGAGTGCATGGGTAACCCCGTGGGTGCATGGAGAAGTGCATGGGTAATGTTAGGGTGATTGTATGAGTGCAGGGGAAATTACCGGGATAATTTGAGGATTGCATGGGTAATGCCTGGGTGCATGGAAGAGTGCATGGATGGTGCCTGGGTGCATGTAGGACTACATGGGTAGTTCTTGGGTGATTGGAGGAGTGCATGAGTAGTGCTTGGGTGATTGCATGAGTGCTGCAGAAGTGCCTGAGTGCATGTATGAGTGCATGGGTAATGCCTAGGTGATTGCATGATTGCAGCAGTAATGTCTGGGTGAATGGAGGAGTGCATGGGCACTACCTGAGTGATTGAAGGAGTGCATGGGTAATGCCAGGGTGATTGTATGAGTGCAGGGGTAATGTCTGGGTGATTGAAGTAGTGTATGGCTAATGCCTGGGTGCATGGAAGAGTGCATGGGTAGTGCGTGGGTGCATGTAGGACTGCCTGGGTAGTTCCTGGGTGATTGAAGGAGTGCATGAGTAGTAGCAGGGTGATTGCAAGAGTGCAGGAGTAGTGCGTGGATGATTGGAAGACTTCATGGGTAGTGCTTGGTTGGTTGCATGAGTTCTGCAGAAGTGCCTGAGCACATGTATGACTGCAAGGGCACTGCCTGAGTGATTGAAGTAGTGCATGTGTAATGCCTGGGTGATTGTATTAATGCAGGGATAATGTCTGGGTGAATGAAGAGTGCATGGGCAGTGCCTGAGTGATTAGATGAGTGTATAGGTAGTGCCTTGGTGATTTTATAAGTGCATAGGTAGTGCTGGGGTGATTGGAGGAGTGCATGGATAGTGCCTGGATGACTGGAGGAGTGCAAGGGTAGTGCCTGGTTTATTGCATGAGTGCATAAGTAGTGCCTGGATGATTGCATGACTGCAGGGGTAGTGCCTGAGTGATTGAAGGAGTGCATGGGCAGTGCCTGAGTGATTAGATGAGTGTATAGGTAGTGCCTTGGTGATTTTATAAGTGCATGGGTAGTTGTTGGGTGATTGGAGGAGTGCATGGATAGTGCAAGGATGACTGGAGGAGTGCAAGAGTAGTGCCTTGGTTATTGCATGAGTGCATAAGTAGTGCCTGGGTGATTGCATGACTGCAGGGGTAGTGCCTGAGTGATTGAAGGAGTGCATTGGTAATGCCTGGGTGAAGGCATGAATGCAGGGGTATTGTCTGAGTGAATGGAGGAGTGCATGGGTAGTGCCTGAGTGATTAGACGAGTGCATAGGTAGCACATTGGTGATTTTATATGTGCATTGGTAGTGGCTGGGTGATTGAAGAAGTCCATGGATAGTGGCTGAATGAGTGGAGGAGTGCAAGGGTAGTGCCTGTGTTATTCCATGAGTGCATACGTAGTGCCTGGGTGATTGCATGACTGCAGGGGTAGTGCCTGAGTGATTGAAGGAGTGCATGTGTAATGCCTGTGTGATTGCATGAGTGCAGGGGTAATGTCTGGGTGATTGTATGAATGCAGGGGTAATGTCTGGGTGATTGAAGGAGTATATGGGTTATGCCTGGGTGCATGGAAGAGTGCATGGGTAGTGCGTGGGTGCATGTAGGACTGCCTGGGTAGTTCCTGGTTGATTGGAGGAGTGCATGAGTAGTACCTGGGTGATTGCATTAGTGCAGGAGTAGTGCATGGATGATTGAAAGACTGCATGGGTAGTGCTTGGTTGATTCCATGAGTGCCACAGAAGTGCTTGAGTGCATGTATGAGTGCATGGGTAATGCCTGGGTGATTGCATAAGTGCAGGGGTAATGTCTGGTTGATTGGAGGAGTGCATGGGCACTGCCTGAGTGATTGGACGCGTGCATAGGTAGTGCCTGGGTGATTTTATGAGTGCATGGGTAGTGCCTTGGTGATTGGATGACTGCAGGGGTAGTGCCTGAGGGATTAAAGAAGTGCATGGGTAATGCCTGTGTGATTGCATGAGTACAGGGGTAATATCTGGGTGATTAGAGGAGTGCATGGCTTATATCTAAGTGATTGCATGAGTGCAGGCGTAATGTCTGGGGGATTAGAGGAATGCATAGTTAATACCTTGGTAATTGCATGAGTGTAGGAGTAATGTCTTGCTGATTGCAAGAGTGTAAGAGTAGGGCCTGGGTGATTGGAGGAGTGCATAGGTAGTGCCTGAGTGATTTTAAAACTTGAAGGGTTCTGGCTGGTTGATTGGACGAGTACAGTAGTACCTGGGTGATTGGTGGACTGTATAAATAGAGGGTTGTCCTTTTACAGAAGTAAGTTGTAGTAGTTCGCCGAATAGAATTACATGTTTCCCTCCAAATAAAACATCATAATCTGATTTTAAAATCTGTTGCATTCATAAATGTACAAAGGCAAGCATTAGGTTTGAGACCATCATCACCTCATCAGTGATCAGAAGTTTCATTTTCTTTAGTACTCTTGAGACTTCATAACAAGCTTCTCCAACTTATTTTCATGTTCAACTGGTAGCATGAGTAATCAATGTAATGTAATCCCTTTAATGTTGTGTGCTGCTAACCCAGTTGGAGTAGTTACAACACAAGATAAATGTGATTCAGTGGTTTTCTGTAGATAACTGGTGAAAACTTTAATTAAGAAACTTTTTCCTGTTCCAGCTTGACCACTGATATACATTTGAATAGGTTTAAATGAGGTGCATTGGAATTCTTTTTTTTCATGCAGTAAACCATGCTGTATCTGTTCTGTCACTTGCTGATATATTTCTTTTTGTTCAATATTTAGTTGTTCTTCCAAGTTTCCCAACTCAATAATATCCTGTTGTGCTTGTTGCATTGCTGTTTCTACTTCATTCATGACTATTGCTGCTTCATTTTCAAGAATTGGTTGTCCTAATGGATCTTGACTTAGTGGAGCAGAACTTTGACTATCTTGAGAACTGTCTCTAGCTATTTCAGCTGCAATAGTAGTTTCTTGTTCAATCTCTTCAGTTAACATTTGTAGATAATTTGGAAAAATTGTGCATTGAATGCTATCTTTACATGCATTAAAAGAATCTTCATAGCAGTCAAAATCTCCAAGTAATTTCATTTCACTACGCCAAGGCTTGAAAAGTTGCAAAAGTGCCAAATAGAAAAATTCCCTTTTATCTGGAGTTTTGCAACTGAGTTTCCTGTGGTTAATAAGATTTCCTTTGGCATGTTTTACCAAACATCCTTCACATCCAATTACTGCATATTTTTCTTCATTTATATTTTCTGTAACATTTCTCTTAAATCTGTAATGATGCAGTACTTCATACAGACATATGTTTTCCAGATGTGGACTTCTTTTAGGATAGTATGTATCCAACATATTCGTTTTAAGAATATCTGTACTTTCTGGTTCATTCAATGCTAAGTATTACATTTCTTGTACAGATTTCAATACTTGATTTCGTGTTGCAGCAAGATCTAGACTTACCCAAATGATTCCTCTTGACTTTGAATATAAAATTGCAGAGGTCAACCGATCCGAACATTCGTAGGATCCAATCTCTCTATGGGAAAGCATCTTCAAACTAAAGCTGTACAATTTGTTACTAAGAGTCTTCTCTTGTGAAATTTCTTCCCACATTTCTTTCAACTCTGTCTTTTCAGATTTGGTTATATATGACGAAACATAGCGAGCAACAGCAATCAAATTATCTGCAACATACTGGATATCCATATTTGCCTTCCACGGTGTCAATATCACTGGATTGTAGTCATTAATATACTTTGAATCTTCAGTTCTTTTTATGTTGTAAGTATTCTTCGGAGATTTTCGAGTTATAGTATGCCTTACTGCTGACATGAAACTGTTGACTCTTCCTTTTGAAATTACTGGACGTGGGATTCCAGAACGACATTTTGTATAAAATTTTCCCTTTGACGTGTATTTCCGTCGACAATATTTTCCACATCGATGACTTTGAAACCGGAAAACTTGTTGTCTTAATTGTAGGAGAGTAGGATCTGCTTCACATGGGTACCCCCACTTTTTGCTGATGCTTCACTGTTTTTCGACTTTAGTCTGGCTGGGGCCCTGCTAATCAGAACCCCAGCCTAGCTGCTTCCTCTCTAAAATGGTTTCCCTGAGCCTTAGGCACATCTCTGATAGGAATCTGGAGTGCCCTTATAAGTCCTTAGTATATGGTATACTATGCACCCAGGGCATAGGTACCCCAGAGGCCTGCCAGGGGCTGAAGCATGTATTATGCCACCCCTGGAAGGCCAGCCAAAATGACACCACAGGCCTGCTACTGCAGCTTGAGTAAGGTGGTGCATGCACCCCTTACAGTGGTATAGGCTACCTATATCACTACCATTGCACACACCTATAAACCTATAAGTCACTCCTATGGCAGGCCTTGACAATCCTGAAGGCAGAGTGCTTGGTTTTTATGTGAGAGGGTGCCCCTGCATGAGCAGAGCCCCTCTGCAGCATTCGGAGTATCTCCTCTGATGCTGTTTGCAGTGCAGCCTGACCATATACTCTTAAGTGCATTATATCCTCGCGGTAGAATGCTAACTTTGGACTGGCTGCACCAAAACAAGTCGAGTTTGGTGTCAAACATCTTGGAATACTACCCCCCCGCCAGTTCTGGCGGCGGGGGTAGCATTCCACCCTTCTAGAGGGAGAGACATGTACCCACCGGCCTACCCGGTAACTTCTTTCCAGAGCCCTGGCATCACAAAATGGATGCCGCTGCCACAGACACAAGTCTGGCCTCCTGCTGCTGACCAAAACTCCGGCAGGGGAGGCCTGGACAATAGGTTTCCTGTCCCAGGGAGGTGTAACCACCTCCCCAGACAGGATAGTGTGTATTGGGGCTGGGCGGGAGCACTCTCTGGTGCTTTGAAGTCCTGCACTGGGGGCACATTTGGTGTCCCTGTGCATACCCCGGTACAAACCGGCTCAGGGGCTTCCAGCCCCTGCTCTGGCGCGAAACTGGACAAAGGGAAAGGGGTGTAACCACCCCTCTGCCCTGACCCTCCCACAGGTGGGTCCCAGAGTATGTCCAACCCCCTAACTTGGTATAAGTATGGGACCCCAGTCCTTAGGACTTTAGATTTACCTGGATGAAACTCTGACACAGAATCCTGGACCTTCGACGCTCTACTTTAAGATTAGAGGTCTGAAGAATCTCCCTTGGGGTCAAGGAGTGACTCCCCTGCTTGGCAGGCACCAACGAAGCAATTGTCCGGTCTGCATCGCTGAAGCTCCCGCCGGACGCCGAAGTCTTTGCATCACCAGAGGTGGATTTCCAGACTTCCCCGAGGCTGCCCTGAGTCCCCAGCAAAGCTGAGGCCCGTAGCTGTCGTGGGTAACGTGGAACCGTGACCCCTGGACACCGATCGCATTTGCAAGTGCATCCTCTTCTGGGCCTCCCACGAAGTTGTGCTTTGGGCTCCGAGTAGCCCCAGCATCGACTGCACCGAAGATCACTGGCCTCCACTCCACGAGTGTCCCGTGAGCCAGCTCTAAGTGCGTCCACTCGAGGCTCCTTTGCGGTCGCTAGTCCGTTGGCTAGTAGGCCCTCTCGAAGGCCAATCTTCTTCTCCTTGGGCTTCTCTGGTTGCTCCAGGCGTGCCCTGACTTACCCTCGCTGGGTGAGTCCCTCAGACCTTGCTGGTCTGCACCACCGTCCTTCTTCTATTTCCACGAGACTTGCCGTTGCCAAGGCTTGTTGGGTCCAATCCGGTCGTAGACACGCCTGCAATCGACAGACTTCGTGGGACAGCTCGAATCCAGCTCTTGGTCATCGTCGACGCCTCCTGGACCTCGTGGCTGAAGAGTCAAGACGACCGTCAACCTACCTGAAGCACTCGACATCGGTGGGCATCTGCTCATCGCCTTCCTGGTCACTGGCTAGTGACCCAGACTCTGTCCCCTCTGCTTTCAGGTTCTTCAGATCTTCGATCCACCCTTGGATCCACCCGAACACTTTCGACTTGGCCGCCAGCAGCACTTTGCAGCAGATCTCCTTTGAAAACGACGACGAAACCCGACCACGAAAGACACCTATGCACCCGGCTTCCCTGGGTGAGGTAACTCGAGTACTCCGGTGCTCCCGTGGGTATAGACTCTAGAACAACTCAGTTCTAAAGGGGTTTGCTCCAAGTCCTCCTCTAAGTGTCCCTTTTCTTTAAAATTCCAACCGCGACTTTCCCCATAGAAGTCAACGGCGATTCGCGGCTGTGTTCTCACACTGCACGCGTCCCCCGTGGGTCCCCTGTGTCACTACCTTGGGTGGTTCCTTGTGGTCCAAGCACTTCAACAGGCTCTAGGCCTTGTGTCTAGCTCAGTCGTGGTTCTTATACCACTTTATTGGTATATGGTTTGGTACGCCCCTAGGGCTCAAACGTGTATTTGTGCTATTACTGTTGATAACTAACTTATAACTTATGTATTTCGAACTCTAGCCTCATAAAGAGACTAGAGGGGTGTGTTTAGCAATAAATACATATATTTTGAATATATACCTGGTGTGGTCCTCTTTCATTTGGTCACTCAAGAGATTATAGACTGGTAAAACAAGCTGCTTTACATTCCTTCAAGACTTAGCCTGAAGGCTGCTCTCCATAGCTACCACTAGGATAGCTTTTAATAAAGGTTGTCTTTAACCTATCTCCAATAAGGGGTTGTTTGGACTGGTGCAAGGTGCCCACTATAATTAGTGGACAGCATATACCAGGCCAACTTCTCACATTGGTGTGTAGCGTGTGGGGTTCCAGCTTGCTATTGTTTTACCAGATAATCTCAATTGAATTGATCAACTGAAAACCACTAAGGGTACCTTAGGTACATATAAATCAAGCTTAGTATACAGTAAGTTCTACTGAACTTAGAGTTGTGTGTTAAGGGATAGCACACCCTTTCTACAACTCAAGAGAGTTTAGTAGGCCACACTAGAGTAGGTAGTGCATACACCACACCTCACTAGTAAATGTCTTCAAAGCCAGGACCCAGTGAGTCCTTGCCAGAAGCCAGTGGGCTTCTTCCCTCCAAGTATGATAAACTCCCATTCTTGGAATTGAGAGCATTATGCAATACTAGGAAGCTGAAGGCAGGCAAAAGTGCCAGCACCCAACACCTCAGGGAGGTGCTACTAGCTGATGATCTCAGCAGGCCCCTAGGGTCTGATGGGGTAGGCAGAGAGGGTGGGGCAGAAGATGAGGAAGGGGTCAGGGGTGAAGAAACCCAGGCCCCCCCCTCTGAAACTGGCCAGGATGGTGACAATGACCTTGCCCTGGAAAACCCAGCTATTCCTGTGGATGAAGAGGAGGATCAGGATGACCTCACCTTTGTCCCCCCAGGAAGAGTTGAGAGTGTGCCAAGAAAGGCTAGATCTCCTTCTCAGGAGTCTAACCACTCTGACACCTCAATAGGGACCTCTGTCTCTTCTCATAGGAGAGAATACTCTCATGAGAGGAGAAAGAGACTGCTTCAGTATGAGCAAGCCCAGCTTGAGCTCAGAAAACAGCAGTTGGCTATAGACAGGGAGTCCCTAGATCTCTACAAAGAGAGAAAAAGATGGGACTAGAGTCCCATGGTGGCAGCAATTTCCCCAGAGATAGGGAAAGGTCTTATGACCATAGAAACCTGAGCAAGATTGTCCCTCCCTACCAGAGTGGGGATGACATCCACAAATGGATAACTGCACTGGAGAGGGCCTGTAAAGTACAGAGGGTCCCTCAGGAGCAGTGGGCAGCAATCTTGTGGCTCTCCTTTGCAGACAAAGGTAGAGATAAGCTCCTCACTGTTAGAGAGGAGGATGCTGATAAATACACAGTCTTGAAGAGTGCTCTGATTGATGGGTTTGGCCTAACCACTGAACAATACAGGTTAAAGTTCAGAGATGCCCAAAAAGCACAGACTCAAGACTGGGTGGACTTTGTTGATTGTTCTGCCAAGGCTCTGGAAGGTTGGTTATTGGGCAGTAAGGTATGTGACTTCACAGGATTGTACAATCTTATCATGAGGGAGCAGATTCTTAATAATTGTCAAAATCAGCTGTTGCATCAGCACCTGGTGGACTCTGATCTGACCTCTCCCCAAGAATTGGGAAAGAAGGCAGACAAATGGGTCAGAACCAGGGTGAGGCAGAAGGTACAGAACCAAGGTGGTGACCCTAAGAAGCAAGATTCTAAAAACTCTGATAAGGATGGGGAGAAGGGTAAAGACCAGAAGTCTTCACAAGGCCCCCAAAAATCTTCTCCTGGGGAGTCACAGTCTAACAAGGGAAAAGGCCAAAAGAAACCATGGTGCAAGGTCTGTAAGCAAAAGACCCACTGGACCAGTGATTGCACCAAATCCAAAGACTCTACTCCAGCCCCCACCAATGCCCCTAAGGCACCTGCTCCCCCTAGTGCAGTTACAGTTGGTGGTGGGACTACACAAGCCAAGGGTTTAGTAGGGTTGACCCTGGGTAAGGAGATGAGCTCTGACCTAGTCAGAGAACTCACTCAGGCTGTCCTAGTCTGTGATGGAGGCATGGATGTGACCTCCTCTGTGAGTCCCAGTAATCTGGGCAAGTACAGGCAACAGCCCTTAATCAATGGAAAAGAGGCTTTGGCATTTAGGGACACAGGGGCAAGTGTCACCATGGTGACACAAGACCTTGTGGATCCTGGGCAGATTATACTTGGTGAAATGTACCAAGTGACCAATGCTAGCAATGTCAGAACAGACCATACTCTGGCAGTTGTTAACTTCTCCTGGGGAGGGGTAACTGGCCTTAAGAAGGTTGTGGTAAGTGCAGACCTACCAGTTGAATGCTTGCTTGGCAATGATCTAGAGACTTCAGCTTGGGCAGAAGTGGAGCTCAGGACCCATACAGAAATGCTGGGCATCCCTGCAGATGTGTTTGCTGTGACCAGGTCACAAGCCAAAATGTCTAACACTGAACAGGCCTTGGATTCTGGAATAATGGACCAAGTGCCCTCCAAGAAGAGGAGTAGTAGGTTAAAGGCAGTGCCTTCCCCCTTGGCTCAGAAGGAAGATCAGTCTCTTGAGGGGGATGATCTCAGTCCTGAGGAAGGAACTGTCCCAGAGGAGCTTGAACCTGACCAGGTTGAGTTCTTGGGGACAGGGGGCCTTTCCAGGGCAGATCTGAGCCAGGAGCAGCAGAGCTGCCCCTCTCTTGAACCCCTCAGACAGCAAGCTGCTGCTGAGGCTGCTGGGAAAGCTAGTGGTCCCCATACAGTGTATTGGGATGATGGACTCTTGTACTCAGAGTGTAGAGACCCCAAGCCTGGTTGGTTGGTTATACCTCTGAAGTTCAGGGGCTTCCTATTGACCCTAGCCCATGACATTCCCTTAGCAGGTCACCTGGGCCAGAACAAGACTTGGGACAGAATTGTCCCTCACTTTCACTGGCCCCACATGTCTGAAGACACCAAGGAGTTTTGTCGCTCCTGTGTAACCTGCCAGGCCAGTGGCAAGGCAGGTGGCACCACAAAGGCCCCCCTGATACCACTACCTGTGGTGGGGGTTCCCTTTGAAAGGGTGGGGATTGACATTGTTGGTCCCATGGATCCCCAAACAGCATCTGGGCACAGGTTTATCCTGGTGGTAGTGGATCATGCCACCAGGTACCCATAGGCTATTCCCCTTAGGACCACTACAGCACCTGTGGTGGCAAGGGCCCTCCTGGGAAATTTCTCAAGAGTGGGCTTCCCTAAGGAGGTTGTATCAGACAGGGGTGCTAACTTTATGTCTGGATACTTGAAAGCAATGTGGAAGGAGTGTGGAGTGACTTACAAGTTCACCACACCCTATCACCCACAATGCAATGGTTTAGTTGAGAGATTCAACAAAACCTTGAAGGGCATGATTAAAGGGCTCCCAGAAAAGCTTAGGCGAAGATGGGACATACTCTTGCCCTGCCTTTTATTTGCATACAGGGAGGTGCCTCAAAAGGGGTTGGCTACAGCCCTTTTGAACTTTTGTTTGGTCACCCTGTCAGGGGCCCATTGTGCTTGGTGAAGGAAGGATGGGAGTTACCTCTCAAGCCCCCAAAGCAAGACATAGTGGACTATGTACTTGGTCTCCGCTCCAGGATGGCTGAGTACATGAAAAAGGCAACTAAAAACCTTGAGGCTAGCCAGGAACTGCAAAAAGCCTGGAATGACCAAAAGGCTGTACTGACTGTTTACCAGCCAGGACAGAAGGTGTGGGTGCTGGAGCCAGTGGCCCCAGCGGCTCTCCAAGACGAATGGAGTGGACCCTATACCATTGTTGAACAGAAGGGTGAGGTTACCTACTTAGTAGACCTGGGAACACCCAGGAGTCCCCACAGGGTTCTCCATGTCAACAGATTAAAATCATATGTGGACAGGGCAGACATAGGCTTGCTCATGGCTACTGATGAGGGACAGGAGGAAGAGAGTGACCCACTCCCTGACCTGCTCTCACAGAACCCTGATGATGGGTCAGTGGATGGTGTAGCCTTGGCAGGCAGCCTCACTGCCCAGCAGCAAACTGATTGCAGACAGGTGCTCAATCAGTTCAGGCACATATTCTCACTGACACCCAGTCAGACCACCTGGTGTACTCATGAAGTGGACACTGGGGACAGTCTGCCTATTAAAAATAAGATTTATAGGCAACCTGACCATGTCAAGGACTGTATCAGGACAGAAGTCCAGAAGATGTTGGATTTGGGAGTTATTGAACCCTCAGATAGCCCTTGGGCTAGTCCAGTGGTCCTTGTGCCAAAACCTCACACCAATGGTGGGAAAAGAGAGATGAGGTTTTGTGTGGACTACAGGGGTCTCAATGCAGTCACTAGGATTGATGCCCATCCAATACCTAGGGCAGATGAGCTGATAGACACTTTGGCCTCAGCCAAGTAACTAAGCACATTTGACCTGACAGCTGGCTACTGGCAGATCAGACTAGCTGATGATGCAAAGCCAAAGACAGCATTCTCAACCCCTAGTGGGCATTATCAATTTGTGGTGATGCCCTTTGGTCTGAAGAATGCACCTGCCACTTTTCAGAGGTTGGTGAATACAGTCCTTACAGGTCTGGAAGCCTATAGTGCAGCATATCTAGATGATATTGCTGTCTTTAGCTCCACCTGGGAGGATCACCTGGTCCACCTCAGAAATGTTTTGCAGGCCCTGCAGAAAGCATGCCTGACTATCAAGGCCACCAAGTGCCAGATAGGGCAGAGTCAGGTTGTGTACCTGGGCCACCTTGTGGGTGGGGGCCAGGTTCAACCCTTGCAGAGCAAGATCCAGACCATCATGGACTGGACTGCTCCAACTACCCAGACTCAGGTGAGAGCCTGTTTAGGCCTGACTGGGTACTATAGGAGATTTGTCAAGGGGTATGGATCAATAGTGACACCCCTGAATGACTTAACTTCCAAGAAAATGCCCAAAAAGGTTCAGTGGACAGTTAGCTGTCAAAAGGCATTTGATGACCTAAAGCAGGCCATGTGCACTGCTCCCATTCTACAGAGTCCTGATTACTCCAAGAAGTTCATTGTCCAAACAGATGCATCTGAATTGGGGGTAGGGGCTGTACTGTCACAATTGAATGATGAAGGTCAGGATCAGCCAGTAGCTTTTATTAGCTGAAGGCTGACCCCTAGAGAGAAACGTTGGTCAGCCATTGAGAGGGAGGCCTTTGCTGTGGTCTGGGCTCTGAAGACGTTGAGGCCATACTTGTTTGGTACTCACTTCCTTGTTCAAACAGACCATAAGCCCCTCTTATGGCTAAAACAAATGAAGGGTGAAAACCCCAAAACTGCTTAGGTGGTCCATTTCCCTACAGGGGATGGACTTCACAGTGGAACATAGACCTGGGAGTAACCATGCCAATGCAGATGGACTCTCTAGGTACTTCCACTTAGAACATGAAGACTTAACTGGGCAAGGTTAGTTTAATGTCCCTACGTTTGGGGGGGTTGTGTAGGAGAGTAGGATCTGCTTCACATGGGTACCCCCACTTTTTGCTGATGCTTCAATGTTTTTCGACTTTAGTCTGGATGGGGCACTGCTAATCAGACCCCCAGCCTAGCTGCTTCCTCTCTAAAATGGTTTCCCTGTGCCTTAGGCACATCTCTGATTGGAATCTGGAGTGCCCTTATAAGTCCCTAGTACATGGTATACTATGCACCCAGGGCATAGGTACCCCAGAGGCCTGCCAGGGGCTGAAGCATGTATTATGCCACCCCTGGAAGGCCAGCCAAAATGACACCACAGGCCTGCTACTGCAGCCTGAGTAAGGTGGTGCATGCACCCCTTATAGTGGTATAGGCTACCTATATCACTACCATTGCACACACCTATAAACCTATAAGTCACTCCTATGGCAGGCCTTGACAATCCTGAAGGCAGAGTGCTTGGTTTTTATGTGAGAGGGTGCCCCTGCATGAGCAGAGCCCCTCTGCAGCATTCGGAGTACCTCCTCTGATGCTGTTTGCAGTGCAGCCTGACCATATACTCTTAAGTGCATTATATCCTCGCAGTAGAATGCTAACTTTGGACTGGCTGCACCAAAACATGTCGAGTTTGGTGTCAAACATCTTGGAATACTACCCCCCCACCAGTTCTGGCGGCGGGGGTAGCATTCCACCCTTCTAGAGGGAGAGACATGTACCCACCAGCCTACCCGGTAACTTCTTTCCAGAGCCCTGGCATCACAAAATGGATGCCGCTGCCACAGACACGAGTCTGGCCTTCTGCTGCTGACCGAAACTCCGGCAGGGGAGGCCTGGACAATAGGTTTCCTGTCCCAGGGAGGTGTAACCACCTCCCCAGACAGGATAGTGTGAATTGGGGCTGGGCGGGAGCACTCTCTGGTGCTTTGAAGACCTGCACTGGGGGCACATTTGGTGTCCCTGTGCATACCCCAGTTCAACCGGCTCAGGGGCTTCCAGCCCCTGCTCTGGTGCGAAACTGGACAAAGGGAAAGGGGTGTAACCACCCCTCTGCCCTGACCCTCCCACAGGTGGGTCCACAGAGTATGTCCAACCCCCTAACTTGGTATAAGTATGGGACCCCAGTCCTTAGGACTTTAGATTTACCTGGACAAAACTCTGACACAGAATACTGGACCTTCGACGCTCTACTTTAAGATTAGAGGACTGAAGAATCTCCCTTGGGGTCAAGGAGTGACTCCCCTGCTTGGCAGGCACCAACGAAGCAATTGTCCGGTCTGCATCGCTGAAGCTCCCGCCGGACGCCGAAGTCTTTGCATCACCAGAGGTGGATTTCCAGACTTCCCCGAGGTTGCCCTGAGTCCCCAGCAAAGCTGAGGCCCGTAGCTGTCGTGGGTAACGTGGAACCGTGACCCCTGGACACCGATCGCATTTGCAAGTGCATCCTCTTCTGGGCCTCCCACGAAGTTGTGCTTTGGGCTCCGAGTAGCCCCAGCACCGACTGCACCGAAGATCACTGGCCTCCACTCCACGAGTGTCCCGTGAGCCAGCTCTAAGTGCGTCCACTCGAGGCTCCTTCGTGGTCGCTAGTCCGTTGGCTAGTAGGCCCTTCCGAAGGCCAATCTTCTTCTGCTTGGGCTTCCCTGGTTGCTCCAGGCGTGCCCTGACTTCCCCTCGCTGGGTGAGTCCCTCAGACCTTGCTGGTCTGCACCACCGTCCTTCTTCTATTTCCACGAGACTTGCCATTGCCAAGGCTTGTTGGATCCAATCCGGTCGCCGACACCCCTGCAATCGACAGACGTCATGGGACAGCTCGAATCCAGCTCCTGGTCATCGTCGACACCTCCTGGACCTCGTGGCTGAAGAGTCAAGACGACCGTCAACCTACCTGAAGCACTCGACATCGGTGGGCATCTGCTCATCGCCTTCCTGGTCACTGGCTAGTGACCCAGACTCTGTCCCCTCTGCTTTCAGGTTCTTCAGATCTTTGATCCACCTTTGGATCCACCCGAACACTTTCGACTTGGCCGCCAGCAGCACTTTGAAGCAGATCTCCTTTGAAAACGACGACGAAACCTGACCCCGAAAGACACCTATGCACCCGGCTTCCCTGGGTGAGGTAACTCGAGTACTCCGGTGCTCCCGTGGGTATAGACTCTAGAACAACCCAGTTCTAAAGGGGTTTGCTCTAAGTCCTCCTCTAAGTGTCCCTTTTCTTTAAAATTCCAACTGCGACTTTCCCCATAGAAGTCAACGGCGATTCGCGGCTGTGTTCTCACACTGCACGCGTCCCCCGTGGGTCCCCTGTGTCACTACCTTGGGTGGTTCCTTGTGGTCCAAGCACTTCTACAGGCTCTAGGCCTTGTGTCTAGCTCAGTCGTTGTTCTTATACCACTTTATTGGTATATGGTTTGGTACGCCCCTAGTGCTCAAATGTGTATTTGTGCTATTACTGTTGATAACTAACTTATAACTTATGTACTTCGAACTCTAGCCTCATAAAGAGACTAGAGGGGTGTGTTTAGCAATAAATACATATATTTTGAATATATACCTGGTGTGGTCCTCTTTCATTTGGTCACTCAAGAGATTATAGACTGGTAAAACAAGCTGCTTTACATTCCTTCAAGACTTAGCCTGAAGGCTGCTCTCCATAGCTACCACTAGGATAGCTTTCAATAAAGGTTGTCTTTAACCTATCTCCAATAAGGGGTTGTTTGGACTGGTGCAAGGTGCCCACTATAATTAGTGGACAGCATATACCAGGCCAACTTCTCACATTAATCAATAGATTCCTGTTGTATACTACAAATACTAGTACAATCCCACCTATACACAGGAGCTTGTGAATGTCTCCCTTGAACTTCTTCAGCTATTACTTCTTCCACATTTCTAACAACCATCTTTTCTTTTTCAATTGGACAACCGTTTTTAACTTCATAACAACGACCACTGGTATCAACTGCATGAAGTAATGTATTTTGTTGAAAATAGCTTTCTTTATTAAAAAAGGCTCCGTACTAGAAGTGTGTCTCCATTCACCAGAAAAGATTTTGCAAAAGTTAGTTCTATTAACCAATCTTTTTCTTTTACTTTTCTCCTTCATAAAATGCATTATTTTATTCAATGTTTTCATTCTCTTCAATACTAATATAAACAATTTTCTTTTCAATTCAAAAGCCTTTTCAACTACACTTTAAATCTGTTCTTTTTTTTTGTGTAAAATGCTGATCTTCTTTTATATTTTTTTCAATCTTTCAATACATTTTGTAGTACTTTTATACATTCTTTTTCTAATGTCTTTAAATTGTTTCATCCTTCTTTCAACATAGATTGTTTTCCCATAACCTGATTTCCCATTATTTTGTCGTTTTTTCGTTTCCTTCTGATTCGTTGTACTACTTTTCTTGCTCTTTACTCCATTTTGAAAAATCATTACGTTCTTTAAAAGTTTTGTAACAAATTCTTTAGTTCTTGTTAGACTTGGTCCTTTTTGCAGGGTCATCCCTGAACTTTTTTGCCTTCCTCCTGTATTTTCCCTGACCTGTTTTTGTTGGTTTTATGACTCTGGGCACTTTACCACTGCTGAGCATTGCTAAAGTGCATATGCTCTCCCTATTGTAAATTGATCTTACCATAAGTCTTTCTCTTCAATGTCACATGTTGTACTTCATCTAATTTCTGCTTTTCTCTTTCCTTTAAATAGTACTATTTTTTTCTTTTCTTTTCTTTTGATCTTTTCTTGACATACTCAATCTTTATTACTAATAATGGTGAATATCTGAAAACAAAGACAATTTTAAATAAGTTTGTTAAATAGTTTAATATTATTAAAATAATTATATTCAAATATTGTCATGTATAATTAAAGAAATATTTTTAATTGCATTCAAAGCTATGTCAGACACTGCAGAATTCCTACAATTAGAAGACATCGCAACCTATACAACAGAATCATGGAGCACAACTAAATGATTTTTGTACTGCTACCCAAATAAAATGTAAAGTGCACTCTCTCAACTTTTAAGGCCTGCATTATATTGTGATTGAGATATGTCTTGTAACTAAGGTATATCTCTACTTGCATATGCATTTTGATTCATATCATACATGTGATTGTAGGAGTACTAAAGTAGTGCCTGAGTGTTTGGAGGAGAGCAAAGGTAGTGCCTGGGTGATTTTATAAGTACATAAGTACTGGCTGAGTGATTACATAGCTACAAGGTTAGTGCCTGCATGATTGGAAGAGTGCAAGAGTAGTTCCTGGGTGATTAAAGCAGTGTATAGCTAATATATTGGTGATTGCATGAGTACAGAGGTAACCTCTAGGGGATTACAGGAGTACATAGGTAGTGTATGGGTGATTGCATGAGTGCACGGATAACATCTGGGGGATTACATGAGTACATAGGAAGTGCCTCAATGATTTTATAAATGCATGGGCACTGGCTAGGTCATTGTAGGAGTACTGGTGCAGTGCTTGAATAATTAAAATAGTGCAAAGGTAGTGCCTGGGTGATTTTATAAGTGCATGGCTACTGGCTGAGTAATAACATAATTACAGGGATAGTGCTTCTGTGACTGGAGAAGTGCAAGGGTAGTGCCTCAGTGATCATATAAGTGCATGGGTAGTGTCTGGGTGATCGAAGGACTACAGGGGTAGTAGCTGGGTGATTGCATGAGAACAAAGGTACTGCCTGGGTGATTTCATAAGACGCCAGAGTTTGCTGCTCGTTGCCTCTTGCTGTTGCTGGGGACTACCTGTCCCAGGATCCTTCCCTGGAGGGGAGGAGCATTGCTGCCCAAACGCGCTAAAAAGCGCGAGTCACCACCGCGGCGTGGGACGCCAGAGTTTGCTGCTCGTTGCTTCTTGCTGTTGCTGGGGACTACCTGTCCCAGGATCCTTCCCTGGAGGGGAGGAGCATTGCTGCCCAAACGCGCTAAAAAGCGCGAGTCACCACCGCGGCGCGGGACGCCAGAGTTTGCTGCTCGTTGCCTCTTGCTGTTGCTGGGGACTACCTGTCCCAGGATCCTTCCCTGAAGGGGAGGAGCACTGCTGCCCAAACGCGCTAAAAAGCGCGAGTCACCACTGCGGCGCGGGACGCGCGCGGGCTCGCCCGGGCCAAGGGCGGGCCCGTCCTGCGCCCGTCATCGCCAGGAAGAGGCAGGGCAGGGCCGCCCCTCCCTTGGTCGTTTTGAATGGCACTACAGAAGGACCATTTTTTAGTCTATAATTGTAGGGTTTTCTTCTCAAGTCATTAGCCAACAAAATGGGGAGGAGGGCAGCCCCCACTCGAGCCAAAACGATAAGCACTCCCCCACTCCCCCCAACATCTATAGATAAAATGCTCCAGAGGGCAATAGGGGTGGTGGACTCTGAAATTGAGTTAACAGAAAGGCGGTTATCACTTACTCCTGATTTATTTATTTCTCCATCCTTGCAGATCACTCAGCCAAATCAGGTCCAAATCCAGGCAGATGTACACTTACTGCCTCCTATTGAGGCAGTATTACACAAAAAAGTGATCGGCAAAAGTAAAAATGCCCAGAGTATCGCCAAGAACGGAAAGCGTAAACTAACATCTGAGGCTGGATCCAAAAAAAAGAAATACTGTGAGGATTCTGCTGCCAACACAGAGGAGGATGCAGAGCGAGAGTTTAGAGCTGGCGGGCTGAATCCAGCTAGTGTAGATAAGACATACCCGCTGTGGGCTCTGAATTTAGTGGTAGATTTGCAGAATAACCTGAGGGCTATCATTAAAGAAGAACTGGCCCCCCTTGTTGGCCACCTAGACATTTTGGAGAAAGTACTAGCGTCAGGGGAGGCCCGCTCATTTAACCATTTTAATGGCCAGCCCATAAGAGGGACTAACGTATGTTGTCAGGTCGAAAGTAAGGATCTAATATCCCCGCTGAGGCCGGAGGGGAATGCATCCAAGGGCCCTAGGCTGAACTATGAAATAGGGAACCAAAGTGCCCCCAGGTTACAGAGAGATAGGAGCATTGGCCCTGAGAACAAAATTAATAACAAGTCACCACGTTTAAGAAACCGAGAAGAGCCTAGCCCCCTAGTCCCAGCCACCAACAGAAAAGAGAGTAGACAAATAATTCAAGGATTGAGCGAAGGCGGATATGTCTCAAACCTCCCAGATATAAACCTCCCTCCTGCTTGTAGCCATTTTGATAGGCGTTCCGCCCATCGAACCCAGTATGAAAGAAACCCATCTTGAGCTGAGGAACAAATGCCTGTTCTGGCTTGTAAAACATAAACATTTTGATTATGCCAGAGCTGGAGAAATTATAATGGTTCGCAGAGTAAGGTGGGTGGGAAATCGGAAAAAAAGTGAGTCGGGTGAGTGTGTTGTCATAAATTTAAAAAACCCCTACACGGTGATCAATTTATTCAAAATCCCCACTAGTTGCTATAATTCTACAACAGCCATGAGTCTTCGACCCCTGAATTTTTTTTATCCACTACCACAGCCATTTTTAAGAAGCAGTGTTCCTCCTTTAATTCCAGAAGCTGGTGTAGGGCCCTGCTCAGAAGGTAGTTGGGATACTCATCACAGGTTCCCACCTTTTAACATCTCGGTGAATAATAGATATGATGCATTGGAGGGGGTAGATTGACTGAGAGAGGGATCTTCGGTGGTGGGGCTCACACAAGCCGCAGGACATGATTTTAAGGACACAGACGGGTGGGGATTGAAGCGAATCACGGCAGGTGGCAGTTTAAGTCCCCCCCGCTTGACTAACCAGACAGGAGAAAGAACCAATCCATCCGTGGTCCCTGATGCACAATTCAATGCCTCTTTGAGAGAACAAAGCAGAGAAAGTATAGTGTGGGGGAAAATAGGTGAGTGCTGTGTGGCTGACCCTGGCGACTCTGTTATACATGATGATGCAGCCCCGGGGGCCACAAGAGGGGCGAGTGGGCACGCCAATGGGTTGAGGATACTCTCATGGAATGTGGCAGGTCTCAAAAATATACTGCCCTGCACGGACTGGGGCGACTTTGTCGATAAGTATGACATTTGCATATTCCAAGAGACTTGGGCGAGGGAAGACTTTCATCGGGTGGGTTATGCCTCTTATAACATCTTAGCTTCCATGGGGGGGAGGGGGAGACCAACTGGAGGCCTATCAATCTGGGTAGGCACCCACCTTGGTTGTAGGGCGGAGTAGTTATCAACCCATATAAGTGACATTCAGTGCGTGCTGCTCTCCTTTCCAACAAAGGTGAAAATTGCCCTAATAAATGTTTATTCTCGCCCTGTCAACAACAGCCAGGAATCATCTACTATTGCTCTGCTGGGAGATTTTATTCCAACCCTAGATCCGGCGATATGGTTGATTGTGGGGGTGATTTTAACTGCCACTTTGAACCCCTCACTGATCCTCTACATTTTGTCCCAACAGAAGAAGACCTTTATTGGTCTATTCCCAACCCCCTCACCATACCCATCAAAGCATGGTCTCCATTGGCCATGCAGTTAAATTCACTTACCCTCACTTTTTCACTAAGAGCATGCAATGGTCGGACTAAATCTGACCAACCAGGGCAGTCTACATTTAATAGAGTAGGCCAGGCTTCACTCATCGACTATATTTTGGTGGAAACAAGACTCTGGGGAAAAGTCCTTGATTTTTATATTGAGCAAAGGCGGGATAGTGATCATAATGCTTTGATCTTAACCCTCAATCAGTGGGATCTAGGTATTGCCAAAATCTCTCCCATATCTGCCAATTGCCATAGTGCTCTAGTAGCGACTAATAATAGAAGATACGTTAGATGGGGCCACATTCAACAGTCCCCTGCAAAGATAGCGAAAATCTACCAGCTAGCATTGCCATCTTTAGTTAAAATGTGGGAGACAGTTTATGAGGAGGGTCTCAATATGGATCTAGATAAGGTAGGGGAAATACATTCTGAGCTCTCCCTGAATTTGGGGGAGGTTTTCTACCCGGTGATCCGTGTTAGAGAAAATAGTCACAACAGATGCCCCTGGTTTAATGACCAGTGTCGTAAGGCCAAGCGGGGCCTATTGGAAGCAGTTAAGGCCAATGACAGGCCGCAAATTAAAATTGCTAGGGCTAGATACAACCGGTCTATTCAGCTGGGGAAAAAGAACTGGGAACAAGAAAGGTGGGAAATGCTAAGGAGTGCCCTGGATGATAAGGATTTGAAAACCTTTTGGGCAATAGTGAGCACGGGCGATAAGGAAGGGAGACCGGCCATTGAGCCCAATATAGCCCCAGAAGCATGGGAGACCCATTTTGGGACATTATACTCCCATCGGGATGCCGGCTTTGTCAACACTAGTATCACCAGCATGGCTTCCGAGCCCCAATTAGAGGGGGAGATGGAGATTACTAGCACTGAAGTGAGGAACGCCATTAATAAGCTACATGGCAATAAAGCCCCAGGCCTAGATAAACTCCCAGGGGATCTTTTTCGTAAAGAACCCGTAATATGGGTTCCATATTTGTGTGCTTTATTTAATGCGGTACTGAAGGGATTGAACCCCCCAGATACTTGGCGTGGGGCTGAGATTGTTCCTATATTTAAAAAAGGTTGCCCCCTTACACCCTCCAACTATAGGCCGATCAGTCTAATTGATATCTCCCAAAAACTTTTTGGCCGGGTGCTCCTGGACCGCCTCCAGGGTTGGTTAGAAGAAGAGCGAATATTAAGCCCTTATCAGGCCGGCTTCAGATCAAAAATGTCAACTGTTGACCAGATATTTAGATTACAACTACTTTACTGGAAAACAGTGACTATAGAGGGTGGCAGCCTCTATCTAATATTTGTTGATCTGAAGTCGGCATTCGATCTTGTACCCAGAGAACAATTATGGAGGGTTTTGAGTGAACTAGGGATTCCTCCATATCTTCTAAATGCCATCAAGAGGTTACACTTTGATAATTTTGCACAAGTGCGCTGTGGGAGGCACGGTGAACTTACTTCTCGTTTCCCAGTCCAAAAGGGGGTACGGCAGGGATGTGTTTTAGCCCCTACTTTATTTTGTTTATTTATTAATGATCTTATCAACCATCTTAAATTAATTGAGGACAATGATGCTCCAAAGTTAGCCTCAGGGAAGGTCCCTGCGCTGATGTTCGCAGACGATACTCTGTTACTTTCGAAATCGCCTATGGGCATTCAGCGCATTTTAGATGGTTTTGCAAATTTTTGTAAGTTAAGAGGGCTGGAGATCAACCTAGATAAAACAAAATATATGGTCTTTAACCCTCCCCACACAACCCAGCCAAACCCTTCTCTTCATGGTATCCCCTTAGAAAGAGTTAAGATATTCGACTACCTGGGAGTTACCTTGGCTGAGAATGTTGAATGGGGTCCTCAATTAGATAAAGCAAGGCTTAGATTAACATAGACAGTCGGTGGTATAATGAAATTGTATAGATCTTCTGTTTTTAAACCAGCTGCCCCTGTGGTGGAAATCTATAAAGCCCAAGCGAGGGGTGCTACACTTTACGGGGTGGAGTTGTGGGGACATTGTCCAACTGGCAATTTGATAAAGGTAGAGAATAATTTTATGCGACAATTACTAGGCTTACCCCGGAGCACCCCTTTAATTCCCCTTCGTATGGATCTCGGACTGAGGCCGCTTGATGAAGAAATTGCCATAAGACCCCTAACTTTTTGGCGGAGGATGTGGGTGACTCCAGAGCTGTCTGTTTTTAGGGCTGAACTTTCTGAGTTTTTATCTATTTGTAATATAAAGAAAATCTCATGGCTTCGCCATATAAGGGACCTCGCCCTCAAGTTGGGCAAGCCGGACCTTTGGAGCACGCCTGAGACATCGTGTGCCAAGCTCTCAAGGTTGGACCTAGTTAATTCTTACAGAGCAGTCAAGCTAAGGTCCACCCGAGAAAGTACCTCAAGTGGTCGTCTAACTGTAGAATTTCTAGTGATAAAGAATGTATATAGCAGGGAAACCTTTTTAGATTTTGTAGAACCCCCATTGGCAAGGAAACTGTATATGCAACTGAGACTGGGGACCCTCCCATTTGCAGCATACTCCAGCAAATGGGTGAGAGATCAAACGGGTGAATGCCCTGCGTGCAAATACAAGGTGGAGTCTGAAATACATGTTCTGCTCCTCTGCCCTGCCTATCGGCTGCCGCGCAAGCGTTGGTTAATCCAACTATGCAAGAACTTAGGGTTTGTGCGCGCCATAGAGGCTTATAGAGTTCTAAAATATGATACTCACCCCCCAATTGTCTTTGCTGTATCGCGCTTTTTAAATTGTATGTGGCATATTCGTCGGGCTTACCTAAAGTGATTGCTGGGGGTTGAAGAGAACTGGTGAAGGGTGAGCAGGTCTATATTTAGGCTTAAGGCCTTGCATTGATGTCCCACAGCTCTATTTTAGCATAAGATTTTAGTATAAGATTTTATTATCTGAATATTTTTATACATTGGATGGTTTCTTTTTAACACTTTTTTATCTGGCCGGTTGTATTTTAATTGCTTATGTTTTAGTATATACAACTTCCATCCCTGCTGCACCTATGTAGTGTGTGTTATGTGCTTTTTTCTTTTGTGGGTTGATTATTGTATATGAAGACCTTTGTTAGTATCTAGTGTTTTTTAATTCAGATGTATATATTGTTTGTTTTATTGATGCACTTTAATGGCCTAAGTGACCTAAATAAAGTATTAATGATTTCATAAGTGCACAGTTAGTGGCTGAGGAATCAAAGGACTTCAGGGGTAGTGGTTGGGTGATTGAAGGAGTGCAGGGGTAGTGCCTGGATAATTACATGAGAACAAGGGTAGTGCCTGGATGATTGGAGGACTACTAGGGTAGTGCCTGGTTGATTGCATAAGTGCACAGGTAGTGGCTGGGTGATCAAAGGACTTCAGGGGTAGTGGCTGGGTGATTGAAGGTATGCAAGGGTAGTGCCTGGATGATTCCATGAGAACAAGGGCAGTGCCTGGATGAATGAAGGAGTACTAGGGTAGTGCCTGGGTGATTGCATAAGTGCATGGGTACTACCTGAGTGATTATATAAGTGCATTGGTACTGGCTAAGTGTTTGGAAGAGTGCTTAGATCCTGACAAGATGATTGGAGGAGTGGAAGGATAGTACCTGGGTGATTGAACCACTGTATAGCTAATGTATTGGTGATTGCATGAGTGCAGACGTAATGTCTGGGGGACAAAGGGGTACATATATAATTCCTGGGTGATTGCATGAGTTGTGGGATAATATCTGGGGGATTACAAGAGTACATAGGAAGTGCCTAGGTGATTTTATAAGTGCATCGATAGTGCCTTGGTGAGTAGAGTAGTACTATTGTAATGCCTGAGTGATTCAAGGAGTGCAAAAGTAGTGCCTGGGTGATTTCATAAGTGCATAGATAGTGGCTGGGTGATAGAAGGGCTTCAAGGGTAGTGGCTGGGTGATTGAAGGAGTGCATGAGTAGTACCTGGGTGATTGCATGAGTAGTGCCTGGATGATTGGAAGACTGCATGGGTAGTGCTTGGGTGATTGCATGAGTGCAGGGGTAATGTGTGGGTCACTGGAGGAGTGCAAGGGTAGTGCCTGGGTGATTGAATCAGTCTATAGCTAATGCATTGGTGATTGCATGAGTGCAGGGGTACTGTCTGGGGAATTTCAGGAATACATAGGAAATGCTTAGGTGACTTTATAAGTGCATGGATACTGCCTTGCTGATTGGAGTAGAACTATTGTAGTGTCTAAGTGATTCAAGGAGTGCAAAAGTAGTGCCTGGGTGATTTTATAAGTGCATAGGTAGTGGCTGGGTGATCAAAGGACTTCAGGGGTAGTGGCTGGGTGATTGAAGGTATGCAAGGGTAGTGCCTGGATGATTCCATGAGAACAAGGACAGTGCCTGGATGAATGAAGGAGTACTAGGGTAGTGCCTGGGTGATTGCATAAGTGCATGGGTACTACCTGAGTGATTATAAAAGTGCATTGGTACTGGCTAAGTGATTGGAAGAGTGCATAGATCCTGACAAGATGATTGGAGGAGTGGAAGGATAGTACCTGGGTGATTAAACCACTGTACAGATAATGCATTGGTGATTGCATGAGTGCAGGGGTACTGTCTGGGGAATTTCAGGAATACATAGGACGTGCTTAGGTGACTTTATAAGTGCATGGATACTGCCTTGCTGATTGGAGTAGAACTATTGTAGTGTCTAAGTGATTCAAGGAGTGCAAAAGTAGTGCCTGGGTGATTTTATAAGTGCATAGGTAGTGGCTGGGTGATCAAAGGACTTCAGGGGTAGTGGCTGGGTGATTGAAGGTGTGCAAGGGTAGTGCCTGGATGATTCCATGAGAACAAGGGTAGTGCCTAGATGATTGAAGGAGTACTAGGGTGTAGTGCCTGTGTGTTAGAAGGTGGTTCTGACCATCTGAGCCGCCCAGATTTTTTGTTTTTTGAACACCTATTTGTCGAGCTTTTACTGTGGGAGAGCCTCATAAGTTGGTACTCACCCACAGTGAACTCATGATGAAAGGGACTGCATGTGTATTTTACCGGTGTCCCCCTGGTGCGAGTAGGCCGCTGCGCTGCAGCCAGAGTAAGGGGCACTGGGCTGGTTACATGCAGACACGTGTGTACATGCGTGTGCACAAGTGTAAGGGCTGCGAAGGGGAGATTCCTGGCGTGCGCAGCCCAGGAGCAGCTACAAATTGAATGGTGTGGCAGGACTTATGCAGAACTGGGTGGTGACATGGAATAGGCTTTCTACAGTGGGAAGAAACATTTAAGGGAAAGTCAGTGTGCTTTACTGTTTTCACTCCATTACTCTCCTATGAGGATGGGGAGCACATGGGCTAGTTTCGCTTTCCTAGGGCCTACAAATTCCAGACACGCACTAAAGTCCACTGTAACTTATGTGAGAAGAAGTATTCTGCAGAGTCCAAAGTCATATTTGTACTGCTTTTGGGTCATCCAGAAATGTCATATTTCTCTGAGTCAGCTCATAACCAGGGCCTGGCTGGGGCTGACCCTGCCAGGCTGAATTAATGACCTTCCTCCCCAAGCTGTAGCATCAGAGGCCTAGCCCTGCACGACAAGCATTCCAAGGGCGAAGGCCTCCACTCCAAGAAGAGAAGATGGGTGGAGCTACAGGTTAATCCATCAGCAGCTGTCACCTGGTGCCAGGCACCAAGCTGCTCTGGAGAGAAGGCAGCGAGGGGGAAGGGGCTCTCAGAGACCATGTGGCATTAGACCCCTGGACGACGCCATTTTGAACAAACCCAGAGGCCTGGGCAGGAAGGAGGGAGCAGGGGCAGAGAATTAATGTGTCGCTGTTTGATAGGGCAAACAGAGACTTCCTGCCAGCCCCCTCCCCATTCTTTAAAAAGAGTTTGCACAGGAAGAGGAGCTCTCTCTGGGGTGTGGTCTGCTAAGGACGACTGGTGCTGGTGCCTGGCACCATGGGCAGCTGGAAGGAAGAACCTCCAGACTGGCCCAGGACCCTGACTTGCGCCACAAGGGGAGACCAGGACCAGTGAGCAGAAGCCTGGGCCTCTGCGCAAGGAGAAGAGAGGCCCAGGAAGAGCGCCAGGTGAAAGGCTGGCGCAGGGAGCCAGTGAAGACCGCTCTCTGCTGCATTCACCCTCCTGGAGATCAAGAGGGCAAAGGAAAGTGCCCCCAGTGGCTGGGGAGCACCACCAGGAGCAAGAAGAGGCCAAGATCAGGAAGATCGGCCCCCTGGGGGCTGAGATATGCCCCCCAGAAGGTAGGCGACCTTTGACCTTTGGCACACCGACGACGAAGCGCGTGGGGCTCTGCCACCGGTCCACAAAATGCCCCCGGGGTGGGTCAGGTCCCGGGGGCTGCCCCCAGCAGAAGATAAGTCAGGGAGCACCGCCGCTCTCCCCGTGAAAAGGCCCTGTTGGGTGCCAGGAGCCCACCCTGGCCCCCGCCAAAAACAGAGACAGGGGAGTGCCATTGCGCCCCCCTGGGAAGAGTGTGAGGGGCCCGGGATCCCAACTCCAGGCCCGCTGAAAGCAGGGAGTGCCGTCGCGCCTCGCCACAAGAGTGGAAGTCGGGGAGCGCCGTTACACTCCGCGTGAAGAGCCCCAGGGGGGGCCAGGAGCCTACCCTGGTCCCCGACGAAGAGAAAGACGGGGAGCGCGCTCCCCTTGAAGACCTCCTTGGGGCCCGGGACCCCCAACTCCGGGCCCCGATGTGCCCCCGAGGGAGTGGGAGAGCCGCCGCGGTCCCCCCTGGTTCCAGGAAGGCGGGAGGAGTGCCGTCGCACTCCACCGAGGTCCGGTCGTACCAGCGGGAGTCTTCGTGTCTGCGGGCAGACCAGAAGAGAGATGCTGGCTCCCACGGCAGCATACGAGGGTGCTGGCCAGACGGGGAACCGGCGGGAGCCACCGGAGGTGGGCTCCTCGAGTGGCTCTCCAGCGAGCCTGTGGTGCAGGGTTTCCGGGTGGACCCGGGACCTCGAGGAGAAGCAATGAGGTGCCAGGGGCCCGGGTGGGACCGGCCCCCTGAAAATAAGCAGGAACAGCCAGGGGTGGGCTCCCCAAGCTGTATCACTCACCTGGGGGTCCGGGTGGGACCGGACCCTCCAACGAAGGAAAGATGCGGCCAGAGGCCCACAGCGCGGCTCTCCCCGCGCAGCGGGGGAGCCACTGCTACGATATTCACGGGGCAGGAGGAAGCGCCACATAATGCTTTGCAGGCCAGAGCCGGCTTGCAGGAAAACGCCTGTTTTTCTGCGAGTGGTGGCCCCAGGAGGACGGGGTCACCACGACATGGGTGCCAAGGTGCAGGGGGAGCTGCAGGAGCAACGCAGTCTCCCCCAGCATGAAGATGTTAGGTCCCCCCCTAAGTCTCATGGGGACTTAAAAGAAACAACCCCTCATGGGCTCAGCCAGCAATCAACTCTCTCCTGGGCTGGAACTTTTGTTCTACAGCTGGGGGGTGCCTTAAAAATTGTCTCAATGTGTGGAAGGCTGTGCTGGGGATGTCTGGAGAAGGGCATCCCCTGGAGGTGGAGAGGTGCAACTGCATGAGAAGTGCATTTACCAATGTTATTTATTTTAGAGGGACTGGAAGTCACATGTGTAATGTGAAGTACCTGTGTAAGGTGGAGTCATAAGCAAAGTGGGGTTATGTTGCCAGACATTCCTGCTAGGGTGTCTGGCTGTAAATGCTTAATCCTGTGATTTTACCTGTGATGCCTTTTAGAGGCTGTGATTGCAATGCCTTACAACTGTTATCAGCTATGAAAAGTACCTCATTTAAAGTGATGCCCAAACATGTATTCTTGCTACTGTGTTAGGGGAGGAACAACCCAGACTGTTAGCTACTAAGATGTAGAGGTGTATACTGTATGGTCAGTATAAGATTCTCAGTCAGGATTATGTGTCCCCAGGGCAGGTGTACCTATTTTTAATGCTTGTTGAGATGTTGGGGTGGGTCACCACTGGGATGGTGCCAGTGGGGCAGGCCCTCGCTCCAGGTTGTGTCAACCCACTGCATTAGGGGGCAAGATGATGTGCATACATGGGAGTGGTGGTACTAGACCCCACCCCCCCTGCGGGAGGGGTGGAGATGTTATGCAATGTCACAAGGTAATTCCAACAGCTTATGTATATTTGTAAATGGGTGCATAGTATTAAGTAGTGTGTGTGTTTAATAAATGTACTCTTACTTTTATAAAGCAAAGTACAGACTGGACAATCAATTATTGAGTTTTATTTCTGCGCACCTGTAATGGCGATTACTAGCCCACACCACCTACCTTGAGTAAGCCTTAGACTGCTCTGCAACGCTACCCTCTGAGAGTCAAGCGCTACAATAGGGTGTTTGGTTCCCAGTGAAGGACAAATGTGACATATTATTTGTGCAGGCCTCACAGATACGGCCTCGTTCTCCAACACTGGGTGATTGCATAAGTACATAGATAGTGCCTGAGTGATTATATAAGTGCATTGGTACTGGCTAAGTGATTGGAAGAGTGCATAGATCCTGACAGGATGATTGGAGGTGTGGAAGGATAGCACCTGGGTGATTGAACCACTGTATAGCTAATGCATTGGTGATTGCATGAGTGCAAACGTAATGTCTGGGGGATTAAGGAGTACATATGTAATGTCTGGGTGATTGCATGAGTTGAGTTGAGGGGTAATATCTGGGGGATTACAAGAGTACATAGGAAGTGCCTAGGTGATTTTATAAGTGCATGGGGACTACCTGAGTGATTGGAGTAGTACTGTGGTAGTGCCTGAGTGAGTGAAAAAGTGCAACATCCTGAAAGCATGCAAGCATATGTCTGTATCAAAAACACTATGCAAACCTCAAAAATTCACAGAACAAACTTCGAATTTGAAGCAAACACCAAACATTATGTGGCATATTTCAACTGTACCTCTCTAGAGAGTAGCATAGACACTGATACCTTATCTCAACATCTTTTAAACAACACTTTTATGCTTCATCTTCACCATTCTACTACTACTCACAGTCTTGTCCCTACCACATAAAAAGCAACAACACCTTTTTGATACACATTATGCACCTTCAAATGTATGACATATATCAATCAATCAATCAATCAATCAATCAATCAGGGGTTGGAAAGCACGCTACTCACCTGTGAGGGTCTCAAGGCACTGTGGGGGGGGTGCAGCTCCGGATCAGTCGAAGAGCCAGGTCTTGAGGTCCTTCCTGAAGGTGTGCAGGGTCGGGGCGCATATGATGTTAACTGGGAGCTCGTTCCAGGTCTTGGCTGCGATGTAGGAGAAGGCTCTTCTGCCTGCTCTGTTTCTGCGGATGCGGGGGGTCTCTCCCAGGACGAGGTCTGCGGAGCCGAGGTTCCTTTTGGGTACGTGGAAGGAGACTCTCTTGTTGAGGTATTTGGGTCCGATGTTGTGGAGGGATTTGTGGGTCCCTTGCTCACTTTGCCACTGGATTCAAGATAGCCTGGCTGATGAGGGTTTTGAACCCGAAACCGGTCCCAGGATGCTTGTTTCCGGTCCAGGGAAGACATGGCTTGGCAGTTCGGGCTGGACTGTTCCCATGAGGCACAGGGTCAGACTGATTTGCATATGGCCATGTCTGAACTGGGGTGGTGGAGTGAGCTAAAGAATGATGATGGATTAAACCCAGATCAGTTGACTGGGGGTGAGTGTTTGATTTGCTCTAACGCTCCGTCCATCATCCCCTTTGGTATCGCTTTGTTCGCCCTAAGTTGGCAGGGTATGCCCAGACGTGGGTCCCTTGCTCACTTTGCCACTGGATTCAAGATAGCCTGGCTGATGAGGGTTTTGAACCCGAAACCGGTCCCAGGATGCTTGTTTCCGGTCCAGGGAAGACATGGCTTGGCAGTTCGGGCTGGACTGTTCCCATGAGGCACAGGGTCAGACTGATTTGCATATGGCCATGTCTGAACTGGGGTGGTGGAGTGAGCTAAAGAATGATGATGGATTAAACCCAGATCAGTTGACTGGGGGTGAGTGTTTGATTTGCTCTAACGCTCCGTCCATCATCCCCTTTGGTATCGTGGAGGGATTTGTAGGCATGGGTGAGAAGTTTGAAGGTTACTCTCTTCTCAACGGGGAGCCAGTGGAGGTCTCGTAGGTGTTGGGTCATGTGTTCTTGCTGTGGGATCCCTAGGACGAGTCTGGCTGCGGCGTTCTGGATGGTTTGGAGTTTGTGTAGAAGAGTTCTGTTGATTCCGGCGTAGAGGGCGTCACCGTAGTCCAGTCTGCTGGTTATGAGTGCGTGGGTGACGGTCTTTCTGCATTCGGGGGGTATCCATTTGAAGGTCTTTCGGAGGATGCGGAGGCAGTTGAAACTGGTGGCGGCGACGGCGTTGATCAGGCGGGTCATGGTGAGGGCAGAGTCAAGGATGATGCCGAGGTTCTGTGCATGGTCTGTGGGGGTGGGTGGACTCCCGAGGGCGGAGGGCCACCAGGTGTTGTCCCAGGCGGAGTTTGAGGGTCCTAGGATGAGGACCTCGGTCTTCTCCGAGTTGAGCTTCAGGCAGCTATCTTTCATCCAGGCAGCGACGTCCTTCATTCCTTCCTGGAAGCAGAGTCTTGTGTCTTGGGGTTCTTTGTGAGGGAGAGGATGATCTGGGTGTCGTCGGCGTATGATACTATGCTGAGCCCAAGCTGTATGACGATGGCGGCGAGGGGGGCCATGTATATGTTGAAGAGCGTGGGGCTGAGCGATGTTCCTTGGGGTACTCCGCAGCTGATCTCTGTGGGTTCGGAGAGGAAGGAAGGGTGTCTGATCCTCTAAGGTCTGGGGAATTAGAAGAATACATAGGTAATGACCCAGACTCTGTCCCCTCTGCTTTCAGGTTCACCAGAACTCCGATCCACTCTTGGATCCACCCGGACACTTTTCTCTTGGCCGCCAGCAGCACTTTGCAGCAGATCGCCATTCGAATCGACGACGAAACCCGACCCCGAAAGGCACCTATGCACCCGGCTTCCCTGGGTGAGGTAACACGAGTACTCCGGTGCTCCCGTGGGTAGAGACTCTTCAAAGTCCTAGATCTCAAAGGGTTTTGTCCTAGTCCTCTTTTAAGTGTCCCTTTCCTCTATTTTCCCGATCCCGACTTTCTCCATAGAAGTTAACGGCGTATCGCGGTTGTGTATTTACACTGCACGCGTCTCCCGTGGGTCCCCTGTGTCACTACCTTGGGTGGTTCCTTGTGGTCCAAGCACTTCTAGAGGCTCTAGGCCTAGTGTTTAGTTCAGTCGTGGTTCGCATACCACTTTATTGGTATATGGTTTGGTACGCCCTAGGGCCCAAACGTGTATTTGTGCTATTACTGTGATTTAATATCTTATAACTTATGTACTTCGAACTCTAGCCTCATAAAGAGACTAGAGGGGTGTGTTTAGCAATAAATACATATATTTTGAATATATACCTGGTGTGGTGCTCTTTCATTTGGTCACTCAAGAGATTATAGACTGGTAAAACAAGCTGCTTTACATTCCTTCAAGACTTAGCCTGAAGGCTGCTCTCCATAGCTACCACTAGGATAGCTTTCAATAAAGGTTGTCTTTAACCTATCTCCAATAAGGGGTTGTTTGGACTGGTGCAAGGTGCCCACTATAATTAGTGGACAGCATATGCCAGGCCAACTTCTCACATTGGTGTGCAGCGTGTGGGATTCCAGCTTGCTATTGTTTTACCAGATAATCTCAATTGAATTGATCAACTGAAAACCACTAAAGGTACCTAAGGTACATATAATTTAAGCTTAGAATACAGTAAGTTCTACTGAACTTAGAGTTGTGTGTTAAGGGATAGCACAACCCTTTCTACAACTCAAGAGAGTTTAGTAGGCCACACTAGAGTAGGTAGTGCATACACCACACCACACTAGTAATGTCTTTAAGGGCAGGATCCAAAGAATCCTTGCAGGAAGCCATTGAGCTTCCACCCTCCAAGTATGATACACTCCCATTCTTGGAATTGAGAGCTTTATGTAACTTGAGAAAAATAAGGACAGGCCAAAGTCCCACCACCCAACACCTCAAGGAGTTGTTGGTGGCTTATGACCTTAGTAAGCCTGTAGGGACTGAAGGGGTAGGAGCTGAGGGTGGGGCAGACGAAGAGGACGAGGCTAGGGGTACCAATACCCCCAGCTCCCCCTCTGAAACTGGCCAGGAGGGTGACAATGACCCTGACCTGGAAAACCCAATCCCTCCTGTGGATGATGATGAGGATGATCAAGATGATGCCCTCTTTGTCCCCCCAGGAAGGATTAAGAGTGTGCCCAGGAAGTCTAGATCTCCTTCTCAGGAGTCTAACCACTCTGGCACCTCTATAGGGAGCTCTGTCTCCTCTCACAGGAGGGAATCCTCTCATGAGAGGAGAGACCGACTGGTCCAGTATGAGGAAACTCAGCTGGAGATCAGAAAAAAGCAATTGGCTTTAGACAGGGAATCCCTAGATCTCCTTAGAGAGAGAAGAAAGTTGGGACTAGAGTCCCATGGTGGCAGCCATGTCCCTAGAGACAGGGAAAGGTCCTATGACCATAGGAACCTGAGCAAGATTGTCCCTCCCTACCAGAGTGGGGATGATATCCACAAATGGATAACTGCTTTAGAGAGGGCCTGTAAAGTACAGAAGGTCCCTCAGGAGCAGTGGGCAGCAATCTTGTGGCTCTCCTTTGCTGACATAGGTAGAGATAAGCTCCTCACTGTTAGAGAGGAGGATGCTGATAATTACAAGGTCTTGAAGAGTGCTCTTATTGATGGGTTTGGCCTAACCACTGAACAGTACAGGTTGAAGTGTTTGATTGGCTCAAGCGTTCCGTCCATCATCCCCTTTTGTATCGCCGTGAAGTTCAGAGACACCCAAAAAGCACAGACTCAAGACTGGGTAGACTATGTGGATTGTTCTGCCAAGGCTCTGGAAGGCTGGTTGATGGGCAGTAAGGTGTGTGACTTCTCCGGATTGTACAATCTGATAATGAGGGAGCAGATTCTTAATAACTGTCAAAATCAGCTGTTGCATCAATACCTGGTAGACTCTGATCTGACCTCTCCCCAAGAATTGGGAAAGAAGGCAGACAAATGGGTCAGAACCAGGGTGAAGCAGAAGGTACAGAACCAAGGTGGGGAAACCAAGAAGCAAGATGCTAAGAACTCTGACAAGGGTGGGGAGAAGGGTAAAGATCAAAAGTCTTCATCAGGCCCCCAAAAATCTTTTTCTGGTGGGGATTCACAGTTTACCAAAGGGAAAGGCCAAAGAAAACCATGGTGCAAGGTCTGTAAGCAAAAGACCCACTGGACCAGTGATTGCACCAAGTCCAAAGACTCCAGTCCAGCACCCACCAATGCCCCTAAGGCACCTGTACCCCCTAGTACAGTTGGTGGAAGTGCTCCAGCAAAGGGTTTAGTAGGGTTCACCCTGGGAACTGAGTTGGGCTCTGACTTAGTCAGAGAACTGACTCAGGCTGTGTTAGTCTGTGATGGAGGCATGGATGTGACCTCCACTGTGAGTCCCAGTAATCTGGGCAAGTACAGACAACAGCCTTTAATCAAGGGACGTGAGGCTTTGGCATTTAGGGACACAGGGGCAAGTGTCACAATGGTGACTCAAGACCTTGTGTTACCTGGGCAAGTTATGCTTGGTGAAATGTACCAAGTGACCAATGCTAGCAATGTCAGAACAGACCATACTCTGGCAGTTGTTAACTTCTCCTGGGGAGGGGTAACTGGCCTTAAGAAGGTTGTGGTAAGTGCAAACCTACCAGTCGAATGCTTGCTTGGCAATGACTTAGAGAGTTCTGCTTGGGCAGAAGTGGAGCTCAGGACCCATGCAGAAATGCTGGGGATCCCTGCAGATGTGTTTGCTGTGACCAGGTCACAAGCCAAAATGTCTAGCACTGAACAGGCCTTGGATTCTGGAAGAATGGACCAAGTGCCTTCCAAGAGGAGGAGTAGTAGGGTTAAGGCAGTGCCTTCCCCTTGGCTCAGGAGGAAGATCAGTCCCTTGAGGGGGATGATCTCAGCCCTGAAGAAGGAACTGTCCCAGAGGAACTTGAACCTGACCAGGTTGAGTCCTTGGGGACAGGGGGACCTTCTAGGGCAGATCTGAGCCAGGAGCAGCAGAGCTGCCCCTCCCTTGAACCCCTCAGACAGCAAGCTGCTGCTGAGGCTGCTGGGAAAGCTAGTGGTCCCCCTACAGTGTATTGGGATGATGGACTCCTGTACTCAGAGAGTAGAGACCCCAAGCCTGGTGCTACCAGGAGGTTGGTAATACATTTGAAGTTCAGGGGCTTCCTATTGACCCTAGCCCATGATATTCCCTTAGCAGGTCACCTGGGCCAGAACAAGATTTGGGACAGAATTGTCCCTCACTTTCACTCGCCCCACATGTCTGAAGACAGTAAGGAGTTTTGTCGCTCCTGTGTAACCTGCCAAGCCAGTGGCAAAGCAGGTGGCACTACAAAGGCCCCCTGATACCACTACCTGTGGTGGGGGTGCCCTTTGAAAGGGTAGGGATTGACATTGTTGGTCCCATGGATCCCCAAACAGCCTCTGGGCACAGGTTTATCCTGGTGGTAGTGGATCATGCCACCAGGTACCCAGAAGCTATTCCCCTCAGGACCACTACAGCACCTGTGGTGGCAAGGGCCCTCCTGGGAATCTTCTCAAGAGTGGGCTTTCCTAAGGAGGTAGTATCAGACAGGGGTGCTAACTTCATGTCTGGGTACTTAAAAGCAATGTGGAAGGAGTGTGGAGTGACTTATAAGTTCACCACACCCTATCACCCACAATGCAATGGTTTAGTTGAGAGATTCAACAAAACCTTAAAGGGCATGATTAAAGGGCTCCCAGAAAAGCTTAGGCGTAGATGGGACATACTCTTGCCCTGCCTTTTATTTGCATATAGGGAGGTGCCTCAGAAGGGGGTTGGTTACAGCCCTTTTGAACTTCTGTTTGGCCACCCTGTGAGGGGTCCACTGTGCTTGGTGAAAGAAGGATGGGAGTTACCTCTCAAGCCCCCAAAGCAAGATATAGTGGACTATGTACTTGGTCTCCGCTCCAGGATGGCTGAGTACATGAAAAAGGCAACCAAAAACCTTGAGGCTAGCCAGGAACTTCAAAAGGCCTGGCATGACCAAAAGGCTGTTCTGACTGTTTACCAGCCAGGACAGAAGGTGTGGGTGTTGGAGCCAGTGGCCCCAGCAGCTCTCCAAGATAAATGGAGTGGACCCCACACTATTGTTGAGCAGAAGGGTGAGGTCACTTATTTAGTAGACCTAGGAACACCCAGGAGTTCCCACAGGGTTCTCCATGTCAACAGGTTAAAACCATATGTGGACAGGGCAGACATGGGCTTGCTCATGGCTACTGATGAAGGGCAGGAGGAAGAGAGTGACCCACTCCCTGACCTGCTCTCACAGAACCCTGACGATGGGTCAGTTGATGGTGTAGCCTTGGCAGGCAGCCTCACTACCCAGCAACAAGCTGATTGCAGGCAAGTCCTCAATCAGTTTAGACATATGTTTTCACTGACACCCAGTCAGACCACCTGGTGCACTCATGAAGTGGACACTGGGGACAGTCTGCCTATTAAAAACAAGATTTATAGGCAACCTGACCATGTCAGGGACTGTATCAGGACTGAAGTCCAGAAAATGTTGGAATTGGGAGTCATTGAACCCTCAGATAGCCCTTGGGCTAGTCCAGTAGTCCTAGTACCGAAACCTCACACCAGTGGTGGAAAAAGAGAGATGAGGTTTTGTGTAGACTACAGGGGTCTCAATGCAGTCACTAGGACTGATGCCCATCCAATACCCAGGGCAGATGAGCTCATAGATACTTTGGCCTCTGCCAAATATCTCAGCACATTTGACCTAACAGCTGGCTACTGGCAGATCAGACTAGCTGATACTGCAAAGCCCAAAACAGCATTCTCAACCCCTAGTGGGCATTATCAATTTGTGGTAATGCCCTTTGGTCTGAAGAATGCACCTGCCACTTTCCAGAGGTTGGTGAACACAGTTCTCACAGGACTGGAAGCCTATAGTGCAGCTTATCTAGATGATATTGCTGTCTTTAGCTCCACCTGGGAGGATCACCTGGTCCACCTCAGGAATGTTTTACAGGCCCTGCAAAAGGCAGGCCTGACTATCAAGGCCACTAAGTGCCAGATAGGGCAGAGTCAGGTTGTGTACCTGGGCCACCTTGTGGGTGGAGGCCAGGTTCAACCTTTGCAGAGCAAGATCCAGACCATCATGGACTGGACTGCTCCCACTACCCAGACTCAGGTGAGAGCCTTCTTAGGCCTGACTGGGTACTATAGGAGATTTGTCAAGGGGTATGGATCAATAGTGACACCCTTGAATGACTTAACTTCTAAGAAAATGCCCAAAAGGTTCAGTGGACAGTTAGCTGTCAAAAGGCATTTGATGACCTCAAGCAGGCCATGTGCACTGCTCCAATTCTGCAGAGTCCTGATTACTCCAAGAAGTTCATTGTTCAAACTGATGCATCTGAATTGGGGGTAGGGGCTGTACTGTCACAATTGAATGAAGAAGGTCAGGATCAGCCAGTAGCTTTTATTAGCAGAAGGCTGACCCCTAGAGAGAAACGTTGGTCAGCCATAGAGAGGGAGGCCTTTGCTGTGGTCTGGGCTCTGAAGAAGTTGAGGCCATACTTGTTTGGTACACACTTCCTGGTTCAGACAGACCATAAGCCCCTCTTATGGCTAAAACAAATGAAGGGTGAAAACCCCAAACTGCTTAGGTGGTCCATTTCCCTACAGGGGATGGACTTTACAGTGGAACATAGGCCTGGGAGTAACCATGCGAATGCAGATGGACTCTCTAGGTATTTCCACTTAGAACATGAAGACTTAACTGGGCAAGGTTAGTTTAATGTCCCTACGTTTGGGGGGTTGTGTAGGAGAGTAGGATCTGCTTCACATGGGTACCCCCACTTTTGCTGATGCTTCACTGTTTTTCGACATTAGTCTGGCTGGGGCCCTGCTAATCAGAACCCCAGCCTAGCTGCTTCCTCTCTAAAATGGTTTCCATGTGCCTTAGGCACATCACTGATTGGGATCTGGAGTGCCCTTATAAGTCCCTAGTATATGGTATACTATGTACCAAGGGCATAGGTACCTCAGAGGCCTGCCAGGGGCTGCAGCATGTATTATGCCACCCCTGGAAGGCCATCCAAACTGACACCACAGGTCTGCTACTGCAGCCTGGGTAAGGTGGTGCATGCACTCCTTACTGTGATATAGGTTACCTATATCACGAAATACATACACACATATAAACCTATAAGTCACTCCTAAGGCAGGCCTTATCAATCCTAAAGGCAGAGTGCATGGTTCCTATGTGAGAGGGTGCCCCTGCATGAGCAGGGCCCCTCTGCAGCGTTCGGAGACCATCTCTGATGCTGTTTGTAGTGCAGCCTGACCATATACTCTTAAGCGCATTATATCCTCGCGGTAAAATGCTAACTTTGGAATGGCTGCACCTAAACATGTCGTGTTTGGTGTCAAACATCTTGGAATACTACCCCCCCCCCGCCAATCCTGGCGGCGGGGGTAGCATTCCACCCTTCTAGAGGGAAAGACATGTTAACTCTGACGAGTCCGTTAACTTCTTTCCAGAGCCCTGGCATCACAAAATGGATGCTGCTGCCACAGACACGAGTCTGGCCTCCTGCTGCTGGACGAAACTCCGGCAGGGGAGGCCTGGACAATAGGTTTCCTGTCCCAGGGAGGTGTGACCACCTCCCCAGACAGGATAATGTGTATTGGGGCTGGGCGGGAGCACTTTCGGGTGCTTTGAAGTCCTGCACTGGGGGCACATTTGGTGTCCCTGTGCATACCCCAGTTCAAACCGGATCAGGGGCTTGCAGCCCCTGCTTTGGCGCGAACTGGACAAAGGGAAAGGGGTGTAGCCACCCCTATGCCCTGACCCACCCATAGGTGGGGCCACAGAGTAGTCCAACCCCTATTTTTAGAATAAAGGTAGGAACCCAGTCCTTAGGACTTTAGATTATACCTGGACGAAACTCTGAAACTGAATCCTGGACCTTCGACGCTCTACGACAAGATTAGAGGACTGAAGAATCTCCCTTGGGGTCAAGGAGTGACTCCCCTGCTTGGCAGGCACCAAAGAAGCATCTGTCCGGTTTGCATTTCTGAAGCTCCCGTCGGACGCCGAAGTCATCGCATCACCAGAGGTGGATTCTCAGACTTCCCCGAGGCTATCCTGAGTCCCCAGCAAAGCTGAGGCCCGTGGCTATCGTGGGTGACTTGAGACCGTGACCCCTGGACACCGAGCACATTTGCAAGTGCATCCTCTTCTGGGTCTCCCAAGAAGTCGTGCTTTGGGCTCCTAGTAGCCCTAGCCTCCAGCACTACCTGCACTGAAGATCACTGGCCCCCACTCCACGAGTGTCCTGTAAGCCAGATCCACGTGCGGCGTCACGAGGCTCCTTTGCGGTCGCTAGCCTGTTGGCTAGTAGCCCTTAACGAAGGCCAATCCTTTTCGTACTTGGCATCCTGGTTGCTTAAGGCCTGCCCTCACTTACCCTTGCTGGGTGAGTTCCACAGACCTTGCTGGTCTGCACCATCGACGATCTACATCCTCACCAAGACTTGCCGTTGCCAAGGCTTGTTGGATCCAATC